>CAWUHX010000262.1:7500-343297 GCA_963922205.1 Romanomermis culicivorax | reverse complement strand
TTTTATGACATCTTTGCATCTCATTTTCCTTCATCATCTTCCATATCAATGCTGGGGGTTAGCAACAATCTGTTGAGGTTCGATCAAAATCTGACGTCCAGTCCACACTATGTGCATTTTGTACCAATTTTACAATGTTTGCGTAACGGCTCATCTATACTTCGTACGCAGGCTTGCGTTGCGTCCGTTACGGCAAAAATGCAGAAGTATGGATGTTCCGCAGCATGTTTTTGGCGGTTTCCGCCAAGTCGTTTTTGCTCAAAAAGACCAACGTATGCGTTATGTATGCTTTTTTAAGGTTCTCTACATATTCAGTAATTTACCAAAAACGGAGAAAACACCAAATTTATTGACTTATGGATCAGATTATGATGAAAATACATCAAAATTGATTACAAAAAGTCCGATATCTCGGTGATCATTGATTGGTCAAAATGGAGAATAATCAGTGTTTTTTGAACGTTTCTCATTAACTTGCATCTTATTCCGCCAAAAAACCGACATTTTTTGCAAAAAGTTTCGAGCTACGACCTGCGTGTAAATAAATATTTAAGGGAGTTTACATGAGCCAAGCAAGAGAATGATTCAACGACATAACCTTTATTCTTTGACGACATAAAACAACTAGTAATTTTGACATAACAAGTCAATCAAAAACTAAAATTTGATAAAAAGATAACAGCGAAAAATAAAATGTTAAAACTGATTCTGAACAGCTGACAATCTGACATAAATGTATGAACTTGACCACAGAGCTTTTTTTTGCAAAGCATTTTTTTTCTTCTTCTTTTCTTCTTCCTCCAAACAACCATCAAAAAATTTTTCCTCAAATTGGTGCCTATAAGTACAAAAAAATTTTCCTCAATTTCAAAAGAATCCTCAAAAAGGGTTGATTGAGGAAAAAACTGAGAATAATGGATTGGATTTTAATTGTCATTTGTTCACAAAAATTGTAACTTTTTGAAGATTACAAAACGATTTGGTCAAAAATTGAACAAATCTTGATTATCATCACATAATCCGATGCACTATTAAAGATCATAGATTACACGAGATGGGGCATTTTTGGTGGTGACAAATATTAATTATCAACTGATAAGTGCAGTAGACATGCTAAAAGTTGCATTTGCGCTTGATGTTAGCAATCAATAATCATTATATAATCATCACGCGCGGAGCGCCAGACCAAACTCCCTCTTGTCGACTTGGAACGTCTAAAATTTTTTTTCACATTTCCAAGTTTTTTCTCAAAAAACCCAATTTAGCAGAACAAGAGTGACAATTCTAAAAAAAGTTGAGAGAAATCACGAATTTCAAAATCTCTTGTTTAGGAAGCTTATATTTTCTTTTCATTTTCGGCCATGAATTTATTATTAAGAACGCCCGAGAATGATTTATGAATTTTAATTGCCTATTTTCAGCACCAAATTTTTTTTTCATTTAAAATGTCATTTTTCATTCACAGTTCGAAAATTGGCGTTTTTGAAGTTAATTTTGATGGAGAAATGTCCAAAAACAATTGTCAAAAAGCTTAAAACTAATTCTTTGAACTAGGATTTGTTGTTTAAGATGCCGATATCCGCATTCTCGTCCGAAAGCAATAGCCCTTTGCATTGTAATTTCGTTCACTATTAACGGTGGCCGAACAAATCGAAGAGAAACATTTAATTTTAAAACACTGTATACAAAAAGGTGGAGGTGCGCTGGAGTGTGTTCCAATTTAGACGTGACATCATTGGATTTGAATGTAAATTTTATTGGTTTTTTAAATTTTAAGATGATGCAAGAAAAGTGAGTGAGTTAAGGAGTGAAGCTTAATATTTTGCTGATAATCCTCAAGGAAAGCTTCAAATTGAAAATCTTTGAAATATTTAGTTTTTTCAGAAAATTTTTCTTTTGTTTCAAGTTCTTTTCATTTTTCAGTTTATTTTGAAATTTTTCAAGAATTTTTCGGATTTTTTTTCAATATGCAATTGAAATTCAAACTTTTAGACAGTTTAAAATTTTCAAAATTCAAAAAAATTTAGAAGGAATTAAAAAATAAATTAGAAATTTTAAAATTGATTGTCTTTTTTTACAGACACATTTCCAATGGAAAATCACCTTGATGAAATTGAGTTGAACATCGAAACTTTTATCGATAATGTGAAATTGCACCCCATTATTTGGAGTACAAAATTGGCTTCCAACAAAGATAAAAAGCTAAAACAAATGCATGGGCAGAAATTGGCAAAGACTTTGGTATATCAGGTGATATAAGCTGAGTAAATTTTATGGAGATAATGTTACAGATAGCACTTTCCAGGAGAAGATGCAGAAATAAAGTTCAAGAGTTTACGAGATGCATACAATAGAAACCTGAAAAAAGTAGCCCCAAGTGGATCAAGCGTGAACTTTACAAAACCATGGCCTTACTTAGAACAAATGTCATTTCTAAGTGAATTTATACGGCCACGAAATCTGAAGTAATGTGCCTACTTATTACAAGGTCATTGCTAATAAACCATGATCATTTTTCAGATGCAAATCAAATATTCCAATAAAGATAAACAACAAATTATGCGCAGCCACAAATTCCGATGATGGCTATTTGTTCACTATGGAAAGTCAAGCTGTAGGTGACAGCCATTCGCTTGAAGGTTAATTTTGTTAACTTCTTTAGTTTCTTTAAACTTCTCCATTTACTACTTATAGAATCATGTGATAATGGACGGCACAATGAAGTTAGCTCACGGGCTTTATCAGCAAGTTGTCCATGTTCCAGTTCAAAGCCCACAATAAAACGCAAATCAAGCATAGATTCAAATGAGTCAACAATCTTTTACAAAGAATTGGCTCAAACGGGGTCAAAGTTGTTGGAGAATGAACAAGATGATGAAATCAGTTCATTTGGAAATCAATATAGTTTTCCAGAGATTCAAGAGGGAAACTGTTCAATGATAAATGTTTATACTTTGACTTGTTTGAGGCTCCAAAAATTACTTAAAATTTTCTTCGTGACTGTTCCAGACTTGATATAGATGAAAATGCCTTCATACTTGAACAGGGGTTTTTAGCACGAGTCGTATAAACTTTTCTTTCCAAAACTAAAATCTTCATTAAGACAGGCCCAAGTTTTATTAGCTGTATAAGTTTGGATCAAAACCTGTGTCAGTGCTATTTACATTTCAGCAAATTTTATCAATAAGAAGATGCGAAAAATTGGTGCCCAATTCCAGGATGATTGTCAAAATGATATTTTGAATTTTATTAATAGCTATATTAGAAGATCGCCTAAATATTAATTTATTCAATTGTTCATATAAAATAATAAACAAATTGCAGAGTAAAAATCATTTGAATAAACGTCCATGTCGTAGCATCTGATCTTGCCAAGGCACAGCCCCCATTTCAGATTCAAAAAATGTAGAAAATGATGTTCGTAATAAGTGAGCACGATTTAAAGGCTTCTTTGTTGTGATAATTTGTGCTCGTGGCAGAATAACTTCCTGCTCGCCAATCGCCAGGCATAATTTCACCTGAAGTGATGGATATTGTTTAAGCTGAATTATTTGAAACTATTGCAGACAGACATGGGCAGTAAGAATTTTCCAGGGGGGAGGGTCCTTGGACATTTTCCCAGAGGGTAGGGGGGTGGGTCGGCAAAAAAACAAACAAGTTTTGAAAGCCTGTTTTTCATACAAAATATGTACAAAAAACCTGTCTTGAAAAAATCAGGGGGACCCCCTATGCGCATGTGTATGATCGCAGATGTGTTTTTATTGCAAGCTGTTTAGTAATTAAAATAACATTTACCATTCAAATTTTCCATATCCACTAAATTAGGAGGGGCATAAATTTTGCGACACTGTTGCATGCAGAAATTGTGCAAACACACTGTTGCACCAACAATATGCTCGACTACTTTTGGGGTTGAATCTATCCTCCTTTCAAAAATGCGCCATCGTGCAACTAGGATACCGAATGCATTTTCAATAACCTATTAGAAAAATTCTATAGAATATCATTATTCAGTTCATTCACTAATTTCTCTCATACACGTCTAGCTCGAGAAAGTCTATAATTGAACAAATCTTTTTCTTTTATCAAATTTTCTCCCGGGTATGGCCGCATCAAGTCAATTCGTAATGGGAAGCCAGCATCTCCTGAAATATATGGAAATAAAAGTCACAACATACAGAAAATGGGAAACCGCAGTACCAATAAACACAAAACATCCTCGCTCATTGGATCCAGGAAACGGACTTTCAAAGGGAATATCTAACTCATTATTTGTTAACTGCCGACCAAAAGCTGATTCCCAAAACACACCATTGTCACTTTGCCGTCCATACACACCTATATCTACGACTGTAAATCTAAAATTAATTCTAGCATTAATGAATGTAAATAGGTGAAATGCAGAAATAATTTGATAGACTTCACCTGCAGTTTGCATCACAGACAGCTAATAATATAATCGAAAAATGTGTTTTGTAATTGTAAAACTGGCTCCCGGATTGACTCGGGGCTTTTATTCGAATATGTTTTCCAGCTATAGCACCGAGGCATAAAGGAAATTGCCATTTTCTCCAGAATTCGTCTGCAATTTTCAACCAGTCATCTTTTTTAGGTGCTTTCAAGTATATTTCGCTCAATGTCTCCCATAAAACTTGGCACGTTTCATTGAAAATCGCATTTGTTGTGCTGTGTCCGAGACCATAGCTGGCAGCTACTGATTTTTGCTGGTCTCCGGTACTTAACAATCTGTAATTAAAAAAATATGGACTATTAGCAATGGTGCTCAAAGTTCTGGAGAGTCAAGTGACTCTTTTGGGGTAGAACACCAATGATTGGCCAACATTTTAGAGGTCCCTGAAAAAAGTCAATTTTTGTACCAAAACATTTGAATAATGGTTCAAAAATATCAAAAAAATGTGTTTATGGCCTGAATTTCTTATGTAATAGACATTTTTGTTCAAAATTGACCATTTTTTTAATTAAAAATTTACATTTTTCGGTATTTTCCTGACAAAAAGTATGAGGGTTCTGATACTATGCTACCCATACACTTGCTGATTTATGAGGTGTTCCTAGGGCACTTCTCTTCAAATACATTGGTAGAGATGTATCAGGAAGCATATTTCGAAAATATCAGCTCTGGATCTAGGTCCAGGTCCAAATTTTCAAGAATATCAGGTATGAGTCCAGGTCCAACAAAATGGTCAGGTAATTCTGGGTATGGGTACCTGATACATTTTTAATGATTGGGACGTAATAGAAAATAAAACATATTCCAGGTACCTCAAAGTAAGCAATAGCCACTCTGATTCTGATATGGACACTTTGTGAGTGCGTTTGTGCACCAAATTAGGTCCAATAATGTTTAATAAATGATCAAATTGTTCGGTTGTCATTCGGAATATATCGAAAAATGTTTGTGTATCTTTTAGTCGCATCTCGGCTAACAAGCAATTATGTTCACCCAATAACTGACGAGATTTGTTGATTTCTTTCATGTATAAAGTTCGATTAATTTTTTTCTTCAAAGAATTTTCAAAATCAGCCGCCGCACTGGCAATCAGGCATAATATTCCGAATTTTCTTTTTCTTGAACCGCTCATTATTGACATAAGTGACACAAAAGAAACAAAAATGAGGTTTCTTTTTAAAAAATTAAGTTTTTCAAGCACTTGGTAACAGAGCTCCTAGGTCAGACGGGTCAGGCAACTTTTTGAAGGTGGGGACATCATAAGTTTCACAAAATTATAGGGGATCTTTAGGAAAATCATTTCAAGGTTAAATAAACATTGGAAAATTCATCATTTTTTTCTCTTATTATAGATGAAATTGTAGATTAAAAATGCACTAAATAAATCATATCAATCGAGTAGACATCATGAGATGTGAGCATTAGTCAAATGCATACTACAACTTTTATGCTTAAAACCAATGCATAGCACTGAAAAAGTTGTGAATGCTCAAATGTCGAAATTTTCCATCATTATTCTTCATTATACAGTTCAGGCATGTCTAGTGTCTACCTAACTTTATCAACAGATCTTTAAGTTTTCATTATCATGTACTTTTTTTAATTGGTAATCTTAATATTTCATCATGATATTCCATATAATATCACTTTTTTTGATAGTTTAACATGTAAATTTTCCTATCTTTTCAAAGCAATGGTTCTTTTCTTAACTTAAATTAAATTAAACAGCTTCTTGGAAACTTCTTGGAAAAACTCAATACTTTGCATAAATGTTCGAAAAATTGATTTTCCAGCATTCTAGAAAGTCAATGTTTTCCACTTATCAATTGCAATCATCAATGCCTCTCAATTTTTGTGAATTGTAAATCATTTGTAAATTAAAGTCATTATGCCATTGGATATTTTGATAGAAAAATCGTTCCACTATGCAATGCATGTAGATTAGACTTCCATTTCAATTTTTTCTTCAATTTTAATGAATTAGTGGCAATCGAAACGTTTTATGTTGAAAAATTCCAATCCGCGAGCATACCTGTAAGAGTTCTAACTAAGTTGCCGGAGGGTAAACCCAAAATTTTAGGGTGGGGGTCCCGAAATTCGAAACATTTGGGAGCTCCCTAAACAAATCGAAAAAAACCAAAAATTTCGAAAATTTTCCAAAAAAACCCCAAAAACTCCCTTTTTTCCAAGATTTCTCAAGTTGGGGGGTCTCGACATTTGGGTATGTTCAACCATATGCCTGTAAAAGGTCCGACCAGTTGGGGGGCGGGGGTCGAAAAAAGTCGAAATTTTTCCCAAAAAAGGTCAACAAACATTCACTTTTTGCAAATTTTTTTAATTTTTTCAGAACTTGGGGGAGGGGCATACCTGTACTTGGGGGCGGGCTGGGGGGGGGGACCCCCCCCCAACTTGGCCAACCCAGTACCCAAAATCATTTACCCCCCAACCCCCCCCAGTTGGGAAAAAAATTAAAAATTTGCCAAAAAGTGTATGTTTTTTGGCCTTTTTTGGGAAAAAATTTCGACTTTTTCCTACCACCCCCCAACTGGTCGGAGGTCTTACAAGTATGGGTTCAACAAAGTTGGAGCCTCCCCAATCACAGGTATATGGCCGCGAAAAAAAAATTTGAGGACATTGATGAAAAATCTCATTTGACGGCGAAATATACTGACTATTAACCATTAGAAAATGAGATAACGTAACTCAATTGACAGAAACTGTTGAGAGTTAATTAGTAAATGGAAGAAGATATGCTAACGGCTGCGCCTGAGAGAAAATATGAAAAATATACCCGGCGCCCGACAATTTTGAGATTTCCCAGCACTGTTTTTTCCCCCAAATCGTGCTTTTTGGGGAAAAAAAATTCGGAAAAGGGAAAAAAATTTTGGGCTCTTTCCCCATTTGGGGAAAAAAATTTTGGGGATCGGATACAGAAAAGATGCATTTTGGTGCATATTAGAAGGTCATAATCTCAAAATTTTCCGGCGTTCCGCGCCGATTATAACTTTAATACATACCTGTACTTGGGGGGGGACCCCCCCCCCCAACTTGGCCAACCCAGTACCCAAAATCATTTACCCCCCCCCCCCAGTTGGGAAAAAATTAAAAAAATTTGTCAAAAAGTGTATGTTTTTTGGGAAAAATTTCGACTTTTTCCTACCCCCCCCCCCCCAACTGGCCGGAGGTCTTACAGGTATGCTTTAATAATCATTATTATGCATTACTTAGGCCAGGCGCGGCTTTTAGCATGTCTACCTTCATTTATCATATAATCTATAATAGTTTTCATCATCTTGAACGTATTATTTCATGTTTTCATTGGTAATCCTCAATGTTTTATCATGATATTTAATGAAGATTCGCATTTTTTCCGTTTGAGAAAGATCAATACGTCAAGTCTCTAAGCTTTTTGATGCAATTATTTCTTTTCTAACGTAAAATCAATTCAAATGCTTCATGGAAATATCTTTCGGAAATTTATACTCTGCTTACTCATATATTTTCGACCAAGTATCAGAGTTTACAAATAAATTATACTGGTTATAAAATTTTTCAAGTAAAATTCTAGAAATTACGACTTTTGAACGCAAAATTCAAATCTAATTCTTGAAATAAACGTTCGGAAAATTGATTTTCCAGCGTCGCAGAATATCAATACCCAAAAAATTTTCCGGCGCTACGCGCCGGAAAGATTAACATCCCTTTTGGGTTCTCACTTGTCATCATAGAGGACTTAACCATCGATTTCTCATGTAATTCAAAGTCATTATGCTTTTGAATAGTTTGCTTGAAAGTTTGTTGCAATGCTTGTAGATCAAACTTTGAACTCGAAAATTTCAATTTTTTCCTCAATTTTAATGAATTAACGGGTCTGAAAACACCAGAAGGCTTTCAAAGGCTCAAAAACACCTAAATAAAGCGTCTGTGAGCATTTTTAAGCGAAAAAAAAACGACTTCGGGAAAATGGGGGAAAAAAATTTTGACCCCTTTCCCCATTTGGGGAAAAGGCCCGGGGGGAAAAAACAGTTTCCCAGTCCTCTCTAAAGTTTGGTTTTCACTTCCTCACAATTTCTTCCGCAATAAGAACTATGCCTAAAATTTTTTTCCTCATTTCCAAATTGTCTTCCTAAAAAGACTACATTTGAGGAAGGTGGTCCAATCGTACGAACGAAACGAACAATACACGAAAGGCAGTGTCTCTTAGCCGGATACGGCGAATATAATATTTTATATTTGCAGTATACTGTTAATAGCACTGTTTTTTTTTCCCCGGGCCTTTTCCCCAAATGGGGAAAGGGGTCAAAATTTTTTTCCCCGGGCCTTTTCCCCAAATGGGGAAAGGGGTCAAAATTTTTTTCCCCATTTTCCCGAACTCGTTTTTTTCGCTTAAAAATGCTCACAGACGCTTTATTTAGGTGTTTTTGAGCTTTTTAAAGCCTTCTGGTGTTTTTAGACCCGTTAATTCATTAAAATTGAGGGAAAAATTGAAATTTTCGAGTTCAAAGTTTAATCTACAAGCATTGGAACAAATTTTCAAGCAAACTATCCAAAAGCATAATGACTTTGAGAATTACATGAGAAATCGATGGTTAGGTTCTCTATGATGACAAGTGAGAACCCAAAATGGATGTTAATGTTTCCGGCGCGGAGCGCCGGAAAAATTTTTTGGGTATTGATATTCTGCGACGCTGGAAAATCAATTTTCCGAACATTTATTTCAAGAATTAGATTTGAATTTTGTGTTTAAAAGTCGTAATTTCTAGAATTTTACTTGAAAAATTTTAAAACCAGTATAATTTATTTGTAAACTCTCATGCTTGGTCGAAAATATATGAGTATGCAGGGTATATATTTCCGAAAGATATTTCCATGAAGCGTTTGAATTGATTTTACGTTAGAAAAGAAATAATCGCATCAAAATGCTCAGAGACTTGACGTACTGATCTTTCTCAAAAGGAAAAAAATGCGAATCTTCATTAAATATCATGATAAAATATTGAAGATTACCAATGAAAACATGAGATAATATGTTCAAGATGATGAAAACTATTATAGATTATATGATAAATGAAGGTAGACGTGCTAAAAGCCGCGCCTGAGCTAAGTAATGCATAATAATGATTATTAAAGTAATCAACGGCGCGAAGCGCCGGAAAATTTTGAGATTATGACATTCTAAAATGCACCAAAATGCATCTTTTCTGTATCCGATCCCCAAAATTTTCTTCCCCAAATGGGGAAAGAGCCCAAAATTTTTTTCCCCTTTCCGAATTTTTTTTTCCCGAAAAAGCACGATTTGGGGAAAAAAAAACAGTGGTTAATGGTGCCTGCTATATAAGACCTACTATTAGCCGTACGAAAAGTACAGTATATCTAATCTCACTATCTTTTCATTGATGTTTCCATCTTGCGGATCAGATTGCACATTTGTCAGCTGTCACCTATTCAGCCTGGCACATTGCATACAGTTTATATTTTCATAATTATCCTAATTTGTGTACAAATTTATTAAAATCTATTCGATTTACATGATAAACTGGTCGATATCAATTTATGAAGGAACTTTTGTGCACAATATAGCTTAATTTTTCGATGATTTTCAGGATGGATTGTTGTGTACAAGACATTGAACTTCATAATTTGCACAAAACGGCCATTTTGTTTTTTCAAACGTTGGGTTGGTGGAGATGGATAATCGCAGTTGAAAAATAGTCGGATCAAATCCGATACTTTATTCAAAATATTATCCGTAATAAAGTCACTTCTGCATCAGAGGGTTTAAGTTGATTTATTTGCTTTTTTACGAAAACACCTTTGCTTCTCTGTCAAACCCTTACATTACCCATGATTTTACGCTGTTTTCTAAAAGAAAGTAACTGATCTGGTGAGTCTTGATCATTTTTGAACTCGGAAGCCTCACTAAAATCATCAGATCTCTTTCTCAACATTGTGGTTTGACACTGATGGCAAAAGATCGCTCACGATGCTTCCAGTTTTCGACATGCTAATATCAGTTGCGGCATTTGCTGTTTCCAAATCGAAGCTTTTTTCCACCAGTTTGTCACATATTTCGCCATCCATGTCACATTTTACGCCATGCCATGTGTATGACATGGGGATTTGGGAGAGCTGGGGAGGTTTGGGTATCTCATCAGGTAATACCGTGTTTTAGACGTCACATTGATGGTGAACCATATCAGATTGATCCTATTACAGTGAGTAATAGGCTGTGACTCCTGATGGATACTGGCATTTTCCCCAGGCTTCTCTTGGTTGGCGTTGGGGCCTAACCTGGCAAATGGTGGCTATAGAGAGGTCTATAGTTGGTTCTCTGGTGTTGTCCTTGGGGTCTTGCTGTAGGGTAATGGACAACCCTGCCAGGCTAGGTGCGACAATCCCCGAGTCCTACTCAGTGAGAGTGGGGACAGGGTCACCCGTGAAATGACCTAATTTGTGGGACCCGATTATGAACCAGACAGCCCCTTTTTAGCCCGAACCTGAGAGGTGGAAGCCCTACTTATCTGTGGACTTGGGAAACCGACTTAGGAAGGATTTCCCAACAAATACCCCACAAATAACAATAATCCCCTGAGAAGACTCACCTAGTCCTGTTTCTCAAGCGATTCGACGAATCGGGCGGCAAGTCCTTGGATACTTTCGGTCTTCTGGCACTGGGGCGGGGATGTGATCCACAAACGTCCTAGCGGCGAGCGGCGGCGAGCGGGAGGCGGTTCTCCAACGTTTTCTTCACGAACCGGGGCGGTCGGACACCTGGCACTGATGGGCAGCGGGTACTGTAGACGGTAAGCAGCGGATGCAGTGAACAAGGGTAAATTTATGCAAATTTATTGGTAATAAGGCGGCGGACGCACAGGTGTATAATAAATTATGCAAATTTGACGAGAAGGCGGCGGACGCGGAGTTACAACCGGACGAGAGCTTGGTGAACCCAAGAATGAGCGAAAAAACTAAAGAAACATGTCCTTTTAAGGACATGTTTGGCTACAGCTGCAGCTTGGGCGGAGTTTCTCGGCGCTCAAGCTAACTTCTGCAGCTAGACGGGATGCAGAAGATGCCTATGAGCACATAGACATTTTTTCGTTCACATGCGTTTAGCACTGAGGCCGACTGCAGTGCCTATGCTAAGCATATGAACGTCTTTAGCTAAACTTCTTAGCTAGTCGTTTTTGCGTAACAAAAACGACGCTAATTTTTGATGATAAGAGGTGCGTGAATGCACCAAAAATAGCCATGTGCTCGTGGAGCACGACTGGCGGAAGTTTTTAGCTAAAGAGCCTACTGTAGCCCGCGTTTGTAAAGAAATAAAAATACAACAAAACGAAACATAGAAATGCATGAAAAATATAAAGACGAACACAAAATGCATGTGTAAAAATGAAATAAACAAAAGCATGATCGAGTAATAAACGAAACATGAAAAATAACAAAATGTCGGCATGATCGGAATCACGTGACGTTGGAGAATTGAGCGGCACGTGACACGGCGGTCCTTCGAAAAAGGGCGTCCTCATCCTTGCAGTGGTTAGTAGTGAGGTTTGTGCGGCGTGTCCGTGGTCGTAGGTCGTTCCAAGGTGCGACGGCGAGTGGTCGAATAGGTCCGTTGGGTTGTTGGCGGATGGAGCCTTCTTTGGTCGTAATTCGTTCGGCGGTATGGTAACCGGAAGTTGTTGATGCGTGAAGTTGCAGACATTGAATATCCTGTGCGAAAGTCTAGAACACAGAAAAGAAAAATTTTCAGGGCAAGATGTAGGCTATCGCAGAGGATGCGCCCAGTGAGGTACAGATTATCGGGTTATCGCAGAGGATGCACCCAGTGAAGTGTAGGATATCGGGTTATCGCAGAGGATGCACCCAGTGAAGTGTAGGCTATCGCGTGAGGATGCGCCTGGGATGTGACGCTTTGGTTGCTGAACATTCTCTTCTATCCACTAAGATCCAGCATGGACAAGAGTGGATACTTCGTGAGGGGCACGGCGGTCCTTCGAAAAAGGACGTCCTCGTCCGTAAGCGGGGACCATGAAGAGAATGCATCTTGAATTAAGGGTCGGGGACCTCTGCATCAAGATGTGGGTCAATCAAATTCGGTGTAAAGTCCCGGCTTATTGAAGGATACAATAAGGGTGCCGAATCCGTCGCCTGTGAAGTGGGAGGTGTATCCTCTGCTTCACTCGGTTGTTCAGGGGACACGTAAAGTCGAAGCTGGTTGACATGTACAGTGTCTTCCTGATCCGTCTCGAGACGAAGTGTGACATTGGGATATGCCACACTTGTTACAAGGTAGGGCCCATCGTAGATGGGCAGCAATTTAGGAGTGAGTCCACGTTTGCTGGAGGTGCGCAGTTTGAGCACCTGATCCCCTACTTTGTACGAGACATCATGTGCCTTCCAGTCGTAAGACCGTGCATAGGCCTCCTGTGCTTTCTCAATCCGACTCTGGATTAAGGTTAACGCATTCGTGAAATGACGTTTGACCTCCATATCATATGAGGAAACATTAATGATATGGGCCGGAGGGTTGAATGAGAGTGCGGCATCAACAGGGAGCATGGGTGTGCGACCGTACATGAGTTCAAAGGGCGAGTACCCTGTTGACTCATTCATGCTGATATTGACGGCAAACACAGCGTATGGTAGGTGTTCATCCCAATCGGTATGTCCTTGATGAACATACATACGTAGCCGTGTGGCTAGCGTCTGATTAGCTCTTTCCACCTCGCCGTTGGTCATCGGATGATAGGCGGTAGAGTGGATCTTCTTCGTTGCGCAGATCGCAGTGATCTCAGTCATCAGTTTTGATGTGAAATCAGTGCCACCATCTGACTGAAGAATCTGCGGTGCCCCGTGCCGGCAGACAATTTGCGTTACAAACAGCCGGGCTATGGTGTGCGCAGTGATGTCCGGAGTAGCAAAAGCCTCGACCCATTTCGTAAAGTAGTCGATGAAGACTACGATGAAACGGTTGCCAGCTTCGCTAGTGGTCATTGGTCCCATACAGTCGACACCTACCCGGTGAAACGGTCCCGTGATGGTGATAGGTTTCAGGGTCGCAGTGGTTTTCTGTCGAGCGGGCTTATTCCGTTGGCAAAGATCACACCGCTGACAGAAGGACTTGACATCCCGACTGAGGGAAGGCCAGTGGTATCTGCGAGCAATGAGCCGCGCAGTACGTTTAGCACCAAAGTGTCCAGCTAAGATGTCATCATGATGAGCCCGGATAATGGTAGTAACCATGGATCTGGGTATGACAATCTTATTGGACTCGCCTGTCCATTTCTGAAGAACGTTATCCAACAGATGGTAGCCTCGCACATCATTCTGGTGGCCCAGAGGCTTAAGGGAGCAAATGATGTCGGCTAACTCCGGATCCTCCAGCTGAGCAGCGAAAAGGTCAGGGTGCTGCGCACCAACCGATATCTCGGCATAGGACTCTGATCGTACCGGGCGCTCCGCGCCAACAGTGATCGGTGCTGAATTACTTGAATGCGCCAGGTGCTGCACACCATCTGTCAAGGTTCTTGATCTCGCCAGGTGCTGCGCACCATCGGTGATCATCATAACATGCCCCTCAGGTCTGTAGAGGGGAGTATCATCAATACTCTGACCGGTGAGGGAGTTAGGATCCGGCAGGCGTGATAATGCATCAGCATTACCATTAGACTGACCTTTTCGTGGCCGAATTGTCAGTTTGAATTCGGTGAGCGCGAGTCCCCACCGAGCGATCCGAGCAGAGGGGTTAGGCTTCTCCAACACTGCTTTGACTGCGGTATGGTCAGTCTGAACGACCACCTCGTGCTGGAAGAGGTATGGTCGAAAGTGCTTGACGAAATGGACAACAGCAAGAGTTTCCAGTTCTGTAATGGAATAGTTTTTCTCGGCCGCTGTTAACCCTCGGTTGGCGTACGCGACAGGATGGTCGTATCCATGTTCGTCTAACTGGCTGAGAACCGCTCCTATCCCTGAAATACTCGCATCAGTTTGAAGGATAAAGGATTTCGAAAAGTCCGGATGGTGCAGGATAGGAGGGTTTGTCAGCAGGCGGCGGAGTTCATCGAACGCATCCTGCTGAGGTTTTGACCACTGGAAAGTAGTTTCCTTCCGTAAGAGCTTGGTGAGTGGCTCGCTGAGCCGGGCACAACCAGGGATGAAACGCCTGTAATAAGACACGAGGCCTAGGAAGGACTTGATGTCTTTGGCGTTTTGTGGAATGGGTAGGTTTTGGACGGCGGCCAGCTTGGCTTGGTCAGGTTCTAGGCCGCTCTGTGAGATGCGATAGCCTAGGTACTCTACCTCTGAGTGCGAGAATTTGCACTTGCTCAGTCTGAGCTTCATTCCACCCCGGCGAAGACGGGCGAACACATCTGCCAGGCGCTCAAGCATTTGGGTGTGAGAGTTCCCGAACACCAAAATGTCGTCGAGATAGGTCAGAACCGTGCGCCATTGGATTCCAGTAAGGAGGAGGTCCATAAGGCGTTGAAATGTCCCTGGCCCGTTGCACAAACCGAAAGGCAAATAATTGAATTCGTAAAGTCCAATAGGCGTATTAAATGCCGTCTTTTCCTTATCCGCCTCGACAATCGGGATTGACCAATAAGCGTTAGCCTGGTCAAGGGTAGTGAAATACTTCATACCCTTGAGTGTGTCGAGGATGTCATCTATCCGTGGGAGAGGGTAGACATCCTTTTTCGTGACCTCGTTAAGACCACGAAAGTCAACACACATACGGTGAGAACCATTTTTCTTGCGCACCAGGACAGTATTAGTAGCCCACGGAGACGTGCTCGGCCGAATAATACCTTTCTCCTGGAGCGCCTTGACCTCTTGCATGATGAGATCCTTCTCCTTAGGTGAGGACCGGTAAGGGAAACGGCGGACTGGGCGGGCATCGCCCGTGCTGATTTCCTGCTGGACAAGATCAGTGGAACCTGTGTCCTTTTCATCAAGAGCGTAAAGGTCGGTGTATGCAACCAGCAGATCGAGTAAGGCTGCCCGGTCCCGAGGGGAGATGTCTGGTGAGATTACAGCATTGGCCTCGACCCACTGACGATCGAGGAGGGTGTCTGAGTCGACCGGTGATTCCGGTGAGGGCTCACTATGCATCTGCACATGACCGATGGTCGTGTGCGGGTAGAGAACCACGGAATGAGTACTCAGGTTGACTACCTGAAGTGGTATGTGACCGTTGGTCACGCTACTCACGCTTCCAGCAAAATATACGTGTCTTTGAGATCCGGTGAGGTGCTTCGGAAAGAAGGCCACCTCAGGCACGTTCGTATAGATTGGTGGAACAGGGACATGAATCGTGTCAGGGAGCGAGGCTCCAGAATTACCAAGTCCTTCAGGGGCAAGGCGCCGCGGGCAGAAGGTGGGCTGTGGATGAGACCATCACAGGGGATTCTACTTTCCTTGAACTGGAGGGAGGATTTCTCCCAGTTCAAGCTGACACAATTGAACCGGCCAAGGAAGTTGGTTCCAAGGACCAGTTCAGCTGAACAGTTCTCCTGTATTTGGACCTGAATCCGTTCAGAGACATCAGCCACTGTAACTGTGATGTAGGCAGCTCCTAGCAGTGGGATCGGGGACCCATTGGCTGCGATAGGGCGTGCCCTGGTTGGTGAAAGTGACAAGTTGGGCAGCTGGGCTGCTAACTTGTGGTCCAGGAGTGAGAAAACAGCTCCTGTGTCGACCAGTGCCTTCGCTTCTACCCAGTTGTTGAGGAGAACTTTGATATGGGGTGTCCGAATATCATTTGGGTAAAAAGCAGTGACCACATGACCGGAATCAGGTGTGGTGGCACCACAAGCGTGTTTGGTCTTACCGGACCGCTTTGGAATCGGCAGTCCCGTACGACGTAGTAGACCTACTAGAGCATATCCGACGGAGGGTTCCGGGTCATTCAGAAGGGTGGACTCATCCTGCACCGTTAGTACGTGGTCTGAGTGATCCTTCCTACTCTGAGTAGCTCCTAGTGATTCAATCTCGGTGTCCGATAGCGGAGGCGCGTTTGGCACGGGTGATGCCGGAGCATCTGAATCACTTGGCTCACGGTATCGGCCTTTCTCTAGCGTGACTGGAGAGGTTCCAGGCGGAGGTGGAGGGCAACCTGACCCGTGCAAGGTCGACAGATGACGACTTGCCCGTCTAGAAGAGGCCCGGGATCCCCTAGTTGACCCACGTGATGAGGCAACTGAGGAGGCCCTTGAGTGTGGCCGAGAGATGGACGAAGCCCTGGACCGCGATCGTGATCCGGACCTGTGTGAGTTTCGCGAGAGAGCACGGGTGTTCTCCCACCAGGGGTCGATCTGGTCAATCTCCGGCGTGGTCAGCAGGAGGGGTAATTCTACCGCGTCCAGCCGACAAACATTACGTTGGTAGTCAAACATAATGTTCTTGAACTGTTCTAAGAAGTCCAGTCCGAGTATGAGGTCAACAAGTGCCCAGAAGGGAGACATAGTCTTGCACACATGGAGATGTATATCGATCCGTGTGTTCGGCTGGCAGTTTCCGGGCAACATGATTTCATATGGTCCCGAGAGGATGGTATGAACGGCTTTACCATTGATGCTCATCAATGGGTTAAAGTCGTGATGTTGCTGGAACGCCATGACCGCCTTCGGACTTTCTTTAGCCAAGGCCTTATGAAGGCGTTGGCTAATGATAGTGCGGGGGCAACCCGTGTCAAGGAAAGCAGGAGTTTCCTTGGTGTCCAGCAGCACGATGAAACACGGTGTGATTCGGTCAAGCTGGGAGGGCACATCGTTTTGCACGTAGTGAAAACCGATCCAGCGTTGGACTTTGCGGTAAAGACCCAACGGGGAGAAATGGCTAACAAACCTGACCTGTTTGCTCCGCAGACGGTAGCTGAGATAATAAGATACACCAAGATAGGCAAGGTATCCGACACCGATCAGCACTGTCAGGGTAATTAGGATGTTAAAGATCAGCTGGACCGGCCTGCTCAGGACAGCATGCAAGCCCTGGGCGAGGGTGTGTTGTTGACCTGTAATAACATGGTTTGCTGCCAAACCGACACCTTCCAGAGAGGCCTTGATGTCGGTTCCTACCCCTGCAAAGGCCTGGTAAATGGCGTCTGGTTGCAGGGATAGACCAGCAGTAAAGTTTACCAGCCGGTTGAGTACCGCTTCAATTTGCTCAGTCTTGTAAACGTACTGTTTAAAGAAGGCAAAGTTTGAAGGGGTCATCGCCAACTGGTCATGGAAGAGCGCCGGTGCCTCAAAGTGAGTGATGTTGAAACGCTGCTTCCAGAAGAGTTCCAGTGGGATGTGGCTCACATGGACCGCCCCAGACTCAGTAAACCAGCCCGAGCGATTTCGGAAAATCCCTGTAAAGTGGTGATGACACGGCACAACTGGGCTAGATTTAATGAGATCCGGACCACCGGGGGTGGCGAAGTAGATGGTGCCACCAACCTGTACAGGTAAGTACTTGTAGCAAACGTTCCCCACCCGGTACGAGTGGTAAACGTAGGTGGCGTTGACCTTCTGACACGGCCATATTGTCAGCGCATCGCCTGTGAATTCCGCCGTCAGGTCATTCCTCTGGAGGAATGCCCGGGCACCCAAGGTAGGGTCGAAGCGAAGCAACTGCCAAGTCAGATCAAGATAGCGTTGAGCGTGAGAGCAGAGCTCAAGCCATGTGAACCGGAAACCGTTAATTTCCGACTCTTTGATCTGCTGAGCCAGATAGTTCAACTTGGCATTGACAGGATCGTGACAGCTGTCCTTTGCCACTTTGAACAAGTTTTGGGTCAAATTGTATCTCCCGTGGATGCGAAGGAGAAGACCCTGATCCGTCCGGACTGTGGTGGAACGTAGTTCTGGGCACAGTTGGAAGACACGGGAGTTTCCCGGGATCTTGAGGGCAACCTGTAGATCATCGATGATGACGTGGTTCCCTGACATGGACGCAGTGTAATTTCCCTTGGGGTGATAATGACACCGCGCCGTGAAGTTTTGTGCAGGCCAGACAATGACCCCGTCTAGAGTAGTGCACTGGCCTGCAGTGGGACTGCATCCACCTACATCGCCTAAGGTGCTTAGGGCCGTAGTGCCGTCCCACGAAGCGACTTGTCCCTCCTCGATGAAGAGGTTAGTCACTGTCTTGCAGACGTCGCTGCAGCACCATTCGTACATCACTTCCAATGTTTGGTTTGTGCTATAAAAACCAGGGCGAATGCCGACAAGTTTTTGTGGGCCAAACATCTTAGTGCGATGTGCTAGCGTGCATGCCGCAGGCGCTAAGTGCTGAGTGGTGATGACGTCTGCAGTGATGCCCCTAGAGCCGAAGAAACCAGTGTTGGTGCAGACTTTGCGGGAGCGCAATGTGCATTTCCATGCTGTGGTTGTAATCGGGTCTGAGCTAGGGACATACACCGTAACATTCATGCGCCACGGGCTCCATGAAGATTGCGGTGGTTTACACTCTACATGCTGGGGTAACTCAAGTGGATGTCCGCTTCTTGAGAGACCGCAAAATTGATACTGAGCCGCCGGTGCTGACAAACTCACCCCTAGAAACAGTGATGCTACCAAGGTCAATTTTATTATCAAAAACAACTGTACAAACATAATTTGTAAGTGTTCACTCATTTTCACAAATCTGGCCTGAGGGGCAGTGTCAGATTTCTTCTTCGTCGCTGTCAGACGAGATGGGTTCCTGGCCGGGGAAATCGAGGACCAATCCACCACACGGGTGGATTTCCCGGAGGATACCGATTTTTTTGGCGAATGTGGGGCGACTGCCGTTGGGAACGGAGATTCCTCAACGATGCTGACATCTTCGTTAACCGGACGTAAGGTCTCGTCGACGGCCATGTGTTCGACGACGGGCGACTTGGTCGCAGCGGTCGGAGATGTCTCTTGGGGTTGCGCCGGCGATTTGGCTTGGGCTGTTGCCGACGATGTATTTTGGGCTGTTGCCGGCGGTGTAGGATCATTTGCGGGTTCCTTGGCCGGGGGCGAGGAATCAGTAATGTCCATTTTTGTTGGCGATGTCGCTGCAACAGGTGGCGCTGCTGTCGGTGATGTAGCGACGACAGCAGGCAGGAGGATCCGACTGGCCTGTTCGACTGCTCGGCGGACGGAATCGACCGAAGGCGAGGATGGCTCCCCGTCCAATAAGAACTTCTCGACGGGCGAGATTGTGATAGTCCCATTGGCAATGAACTCGAGTGCCCGTCGGGCGACGTCGGGTCGTAAGAGTCGCATTGAAACAGGTGCCGCAAGCACCACGTCGGCGGCCGTGAGCGCTTCGACATGCGATGGCTCGTTGAGCAGAGTCCACGGCAAGTGCGGGTATTTCTTGGCCAGGTCAACTGACCAGATGGCCAACATCGCGTCTTGGACGGGCCATGGCGCTGTGAACAAGAAATCGATAGAGTCGTGGACTGAGATAGATTTCTGGTTCCTACTCTAGGATCACCTGGAGAAGAAGGTAGTATACCTGACAAATTCATGGGCTCGACCTGGTCGAGGACTTCCGTAGCCGAATCTGTGGGGATCGAAGGCGGTGGTCCTGGAGGGACGATGCGGGCCGGTGGCGCCGAAGACGTCGTATTTGCGGCTGGAGCTGGCTCGGCAGTCTTAATCTTGGGGATGCGATACGATGTGAGGATGTTAGCGTGGCCAACAAACTGCGGTGTCGTCGAGGGGTCCAGAGTGACCGGCATCGCATACCTTGGTGGTGGTGGTGGCAGCGGTATGTCCCATACATTTATCGGTACGGGTACCTGGGCTGCTTGGACCACTGAAAATCCAATACTGATTACGCAGACAGGATAACACTGTTGTGAAGAATCTGTCAGGTGTTCAGCAAGTGCCTCATCATCCAGGTCAAGAGGATCTGGATGAGGAGGGCCATCGGTAGCCCCAACGGCGTTGTTGCGACGTATGGGCTGCCGATATTGGTTTCCCATCCCGTTAGGAGGGTGATAACCATTTCTCTGATGATACACATTTGTCCCTTGGGAAGAATAACCAGTATTTTGGTAGACATTCTCACCCGTGTTTGCGGGATTGCGCTGCGGACAGGCAGTTGCTCGGTGCACTCGCACTTGACGACAATGAGGGCATGGCCTATCACATCGGTCCGTGGGGTGGGCACGTGTACGGCAAAAATAACAGCGACCACCGTTAGCGGCGTTGTTACCGGGAGCGGCACCGGTGGGACGCTGGGCCCGGCAGTCGGTGTCGCTATGTGTACACAGTCCGTGGAAGGAGCACGTTTGAAGGTGTGCCCCCGACGAGCGTCGCCCGGCGGACTGATTTGGTGTTGACGGCTGTGGAGGCGGCGTCTGTTGGATTGGCGCTGGTGCACGTTGCTGGGCCGTGAGCTTCGCTACGTGGGCCGTGAGCCTGGCCATTTCCTGTTTCAAGCGGCGAACCTCATCGGCGGAGGATGACGATGTTGGAGTGTTGCTCTGACGACCGTTTGCGCTTCTGTTAGGCATATCGGGATTATATCCGGGGTGTTTAGGTTCTGAAGAGAAAACGGCGTTAGATGGAGCAGTGTACCGGATCTCGTCCCGAAAGATTTGGGATTCTGCGTAACAGGCTGCCTTGAGTGTCTCTTCAAGAGTCGTAAACTCACTAAACTTGATACTATCTCGGAGGACCGGCTTCAATCCTCGCAGAAAGATAGGTTTGATGATAGAATCTCGGACATCCGTCGCGAGATCTGGATACGCTACCCTGGATAGTCTCTTGAGGTGCTCAAGGTAGACTATCGCGGACTCTGTCGGCTTCTGCAGTCGATCTTGGATCAGCTGCTGATGCAGATCAGAGTCGCGCCCTACCGGAAAATCTCTCCGTAGAAAAGCCGTAAACTCTTCGTAGCGGGTAGGTATTGGAGTGCTGCTGCTAAAGTCCCGGTAGGAGGCAAGAGCAGGACCCGTGAGGCATGACTCCAGAAAGGCGATTTTATACGCATGATCCGTTTCGCTTACACCCTGGAGTGTAAAGAAACGAGTAAGATGCGACATAAAATCAGTGATAGACTCACCAAAAGCACCGGAGAAGGTGGGAGGGGCCATAAAGCTGGACATGGGAGGGTGCCTCCGACCATTCATGGCCTCTAACTTTTGGTTGAGGGGTCCAAGAGCATTCTCAAATGCTGCTTGGACCTTGTTCTCGATCTGTGAAGGGAGATCAGCTTCCGACTTCATGTCCGAGGGTTTGTTTTCCCGTAAGGTGGTTAGAACAGACATCCTTGCCCGTGAAGCAATTAAGTCAAATTGAATAGAGAGCGGCTCACTGGTCTGTACAGGCTGGGTACTGAGACGGCAGGAACGACGGGGTGTCTCTATTGTGTAAAGTGAAAGTGAGTACTACTTTTGAATTCGCGGCGAAAGAGCGCGTGAATTCGGAAAACGCGTGCGCGACAGCATTTGTGACGTGAACTTGATTTAGCTTAAGACTAGCGACCACGAAAAGGGAGCTAGAATGGAATAGGATTATAAGATGCAAGATCAGAGTACATCAGGGTGACGCAGAAGGGAGTTTATCTGGTCGCCCGTGATGGACAGAGGCATGGCCTGAGATATGGGGGAATCGATCCCGACCGAAAATGTAGAATTGGGGCCTGGACCCGGCAATTAGAGTAGCCGAAAAGGACAGAAGAGTAGAGATATAAGGAGAGGAAAGGCGGTTTACCTGCCGAGAAGTAAGATGCCGGATGAACCCGCTCAGGAGGGATTTTTCCTGGAGGTTCGACCGTTGTACTAGTTTACAAACCTTGGGGCGAGGCGGACTCGTAGCCGGCAAGATCCTACTCACCAGGAGTAGCACATAAAGTGGCATAAAGTGAAAAAGATGTGGACAACTGAAAGTGAACTTAAGAAGGAGCAATAAATAGGGACAAAACTAGTTTACAAACCCAGTTACACAAAGGGGTCGCGCAGTTAGGCAACGGGCCTCACTCGCCAGGAGCGATTGCGATCTCTGCACAGTGTGATGGACTATACAGAGGTTCCGTGTTGGACGACATTCGCAAGTAACTTACAGCCGTGTCCGAAACGGGAGCCTGCGCTTCGAACAGAACGGACACTCTCCAGGAGTATTACATACAGCTGGTGGTCGGGTTGCCGATCACTGAGATGAAATGAGGCTCGCAGGTCACACAGTGGAAGAGAGAAGGAGCACGGGTACCAAGGGTGCTATTCTGACACACTCAGTCAGTTAAAATGAATTACTCTGGATGTTTTGAGGGCGCACCCGAAAACATCTAAGGGATCACGGGTACAAGGTGTCCCTGGGTGAATGTGAGTGTAAAATAACTGAGGCGGACGCAGTTATGTATCGAGGCGTACTCAATACCTTCGCTGAGGCGGACTCAACGGTGCCTAATACTTTACATGACTAACAGGGGTGGACCGCGGAGGCGGACTCTGGGTCAGTGGCGACTCTAGCGCGGGCATCGTTAAGCCAGTTAACGAAGGCGTTCAAGTGAATAAAATATGACAGGGGGTCCTATACACTCTAGGCCCAACCGGAGGCTGTGCCGCGGTCCCTTGGGGACCACTACGGCGGGGACACTAAAGAAGATCTATGTATGACAGCTCAATGAGATGAAAGAAGATGAGTGAATTTAGATAAGAAATTTACAAGAAGATTGTTAAACCCTTGCAGACGTCAGACACAGGCAGTACTGACTGCAAATGCCTATCGCCTACACGAGTCAAACAACCAACCCAGCTGAGGCCGAGTGTAACTCGTTCAAACCTGCAGTTAAAGCTTGAAAGCAGCCACGTACTGATCAACAGTGCCGCTACCCGGGGGGATAACCTGATCGGTACGCAGGCTAGAGAGCATCTCAGGTGGTGTATGTATGTGGACTGATGTTTCCCAGGCATCAGTCCCCAGACACACACGAACCCTTGGACAAGAGAGGTAGGTGATAGGACCAGGCGCCAGCGACCACCTACAACTCAAGTGGAATACTCATAGGACCGACAGTAACCTGGTGCTGACGTCAAAAGGTAGGGGCATGAACCAACACATGACCTTGGTGCTGACTGCAGGTGCCTGGGATAAGAGTATTCGAGTATCATGTCGCAGTTGCGGATGCCAGGGGTGAGTGCCTAAGGCCAGCAAAACCCCTGCAGTAGCACGTAATGTCACCGTTGCAGACGTCAGAAATAGGATCATGTAACCTCAATTCCTGCTGCGAGAACATGATACATTGTCATTGCTGACGTCAGCAATAGGGCCCTGAAGCCAACTATCGGTATACAGCAACACGTGATGGTGCCGTTGCTGACGTCAAAAGGTGAAACCGAGGGTCTGATACCTTAAGTCAATGACATGAGATGCAGTTGTTGCAGACGTCAGATGTGGCACCCGTAAGACCTGCACATCTTCAAATAGTGACACGGTGCGTCACCATTGCTGACGTCACAGATGAGGTGCAGAGAACCAGCCGAACCTGTTACAACAACGTTAGCTTCAGCTGTTGCAGACGTCAGAAGTCATTACTGCAGGAGTGTTAACTTAAACAACAACACGTAATGTCTGTTGCTGACGTCAGGAGTAGAACCCGGAGGGCTACCCACCCCTTAAAGCAACAGCAAGTGAAGCGGCTGTTGCAGACGTCTGTGGTTGCATCCGTGGGGCTGAACCACACAACAACAACAACCCGTAACGTTGTCCTTGCTGACGTCAAAGAGCATGACCCGTGAAGTCTATGGTCTAGATGCAACAACCCGAGAACAGAAGAAATAGACCTTACAGTAAGTAGAAATGAAGAAAAGAGAAACTTACGTAAGGGTGTCATACTGTAGCGGTGGCATCAGAAAAACAGAAATTTTTTTTTTTTTGTTTTTTTTTTTTTTTTTTTTTTTTTTTTTTTTTTCGACAATGCTCAGGTGACCGAGAAAAGAAATGGAGGGAAAGATAACCAAAAACGGGGAATACGAGATTTGGACATACGCGTGTTAAATGTGTAAACAGTAGGTGTAAAATTTTTTTTTGGGGGCCGGAAAAGTGAGCAATTCCGACAGTTTCCACCGACATACAAAAATACTGTACACAATTAACAGATCGCAGCCACGTATGACGTCCAGAATCATACGTGGAGGGTGTACTGTATCATGGGGTCATGGACCACCTACAGTCAGGAGGGGCCGTCAACCCCTACAGCTGTGATACCAGTACCCGCGTATGGGTATACTGTAGTTACAGTACAGGAATGGGCACAGGCGTACTGTAACGGCACCCACCCTGAGGGCTACAGTATACCACCCAAAAGAAAAGAGGGGGGGAATAAAAGGGGAAATGGACAGATAAGGTAATTTACAACACAGATTAAGTATGCAGAATGTACAGAATTAATCAGAGGAGAAATACAGAATACTCGATATATAACTCAACTCTGGGACAAATAACTCGACTCTGAGGATAAATAACTCGACTCAGGGGGAATTTATTACTCATAGGGGGTTATACACACGCATGAGATAAATATATACACATATAGATCACATTTAGATCACTCGTAAGGGCAAATCCCGTCTTACAGTAATTAAACTCGATGGTAAGGGATAAATTCCCGACCTACAGTAATAACTCTCGGTGGCACGGGGAAAATTTCCGACTTACACTAATAACACGCGACTTGAGGGGAGGTAGCCGACCTACAGTAGCGGTAATCTGAAATAAGGGACATTCCCGACCCATTAGGCAGTAAACCCGAATTTGGGGGGTTTCCGACTTATTCGATGGCTAGTACCCGATTTTAAGGGGGCTTGTCCGACTCAAAATGGGAATTGACCCGACCTGGGGGTAGTTCCGACCCAAGGGTAAAGTTTTTGCACTTAAGGGCGAGTGCCAGACTTAAGGTCGATTTTCCAGCCTCGCCATGTCACATCTTACGGCATGTCACGTGTATGACATGTGGTTTTGGGAGAGCTGGGGAGGTTTGGGTATCTCATCAGGTAATACCGTGTTTTAGACGTCACATTGATGGTGAACCATATCAGATTGATCCTACCACAGTGAGTAATAGGCTGTGACTCCTGATGGATACTGGCATTTTCCCCAGGCTTTCCCAAGGTTGCCGTTGGGGTCTAACCTGGCAAATGGTGGCTATAGAGAGGTCTATAGTTGGTTCTCTGGTGTTGTCCTTGGGGTCTTGCTGTAGGGTAATGGACAACGCTGCCAGGCTAGGTGCGACAATCCCCGAGTCCTACTCAGTGACAGTGGGGACAGGGTCACCCGTGAAATGACCTGATTTGTGGGACCCGATTGTGAACCAGACAGCCCCTTTTAGCCCGAACCTGAGAGGTGGAGGCCCTACTTATCTGTGGACTTGGGAAACCGACTTAGGAAGGATTTCCCAACAAATACCCCACAAATAACAATAATCCCCTGAGAAGACTCACCTAGTCCTGTTTCTCAAGCGATTCGACGAAACGGGCGGCAAGTCCCTGGATACTTTCGGTCTTCTGGCACTGGGGCGGGGATGCGATCCACAAACGTCCTAGGCGGCGAGCGGCGGCGAGCGGGAGGCGATTCTCCAACGTTTTCTTCACGAACCGGGGGCGGTTGGACACCTGGCACTGATGGGCAGCGGGTACTGTAGACGGTAAGCGGCGGACGCAGTGAACAAGGGTAAATTTATGCAAATTTATTGGTAATAAGGCGGCGGATGCACAGGTGTATAATAAAATATGCAAATTGACGAGAAGGGGGCGGACGCGTAGTTACAACCGGACGAGAGCTTGGTGAACTCAAGAATGAGCGAAAAACTAAAGAAACATGTCCTTTTAAGGACATGTTTGGCTACAGCTGCAGCATGGGCGGAGTTTCTCGGCGCTCAAGCTAACTTCTGCAGCTAGACGCGATGCAGAAGATGCCTATGAGCACATAGACATTTTTTCGTTCACATGCGTTTAGCACTGAGGCCGACTGCAGTGCCTATGCTAAGCATATGAACGTCTTTAGCTAAACTTCTTAGCTAGTCGTTTTTGCGTAACAAAAACGACGCTAATTTTTGATGATAAGAGGTGCGTGAGCGCACCAAAAATAGCCATGTGCTCGTGGAGCACAACTGGCGGAAGTTTTTAGCTAAAGGGCCTACTGTAGCCCGCGTTTGTAAAGAAATAAAAGTATAACAAAACGAAACATAGAAATGCATGAAAAATATAAAAATGAACGCAAAATGCATGTGTAAAAATGAAATAAACAAAAACATGATCGAGTAATAAACGAAACATGAAAAAATAACAAAATGTCGGCATGATCGGAATCACGTGACGTTGGGGAATTGAGCGGTACGTGACATGTTCATTACGTGCTATAGCGTTTGCTCAATACAGGCATGTGACCACGCCCTCTTATGTAGTCGATTTTTGAGTGAAATGATGGAAGATGGGGACTCAGTCAGTCAGACAATCGATTAAGTCTGTTGAATATTTTTTTTGTCATAGGATTCCACATTTTTAGGATATTTGTAGTTTTTAGGAGGATTCCTTGCTTTAGGATCCTCGACCCTGAAGTTCATCGAAGCGAGGGTCAGCACAACGATACCGGTGCACGAGAAGCAAATACAGAAAAACTTCTTGATCAAAACTTTGCTATTCGCTGGTGAACCCTGTACACAAACATACGCCTAGCTCATATTTTGTACATTTTCGCCTAAATGAAATAAAATCCCAAAAATCCGACTCATATGTTACACACTCTACAAAAGTCAAACAGGCATTGATGGAAAACCCGAAAATAGGGTGACAGATTGAATGTATGGTCTATATGCCAGAGAGAAAAACTCATAGAATTTCCCCAACAGACAATATCGAAACGGGATTCAAAAAACGTCATGAAACGAAAAAGACACAGAATTATAGTAGGTTTTCTTGCAAAATGCTTGTAGAGTAAAAAACGATCAGAATAAATACCGCCCTCAAAGTTGTCTGTGCAATAAAGCTTTTGCTGTACGATTTTTTTATTAAAAAAATTCCTAGAGTTAGTTGATTAGGCTCATAAATGTTCAGTCAATGTGACATGCGGTTTGGCAGGAAACGGTAAAAATATCTCAAATTTACAAGCATCTGGAGAAATACAGACTTCTACTAAAAAAAACTGCGAGGCTTTTTTGGCCATCTTCCTATGCACTACAAACATTTCATGAATAGAACACTCAATGAGAAAGTAATTACTTTCAAAATATGCCCTGTTGTGCATCGAAGTCAGAAAAATTCCTTTGTGCAAAAAAGCGAAAATTAGCTAATTGCAATGGCAGTAAATTGAAGGTAGAAGACTTGGAGATCGCAAAACATTTTCAGCAATCCTAGTTGGAAGTAATAATTATAAAAGACGATGAATCACCAATAAAAATTTCTTCGATATTAAGATAAGTGATAAAACTTTAGTGTAAATTCATAATGTATAAAATATATGTCTTATTACTGTATATAATTTCATTTTTGTGATTTGTTTTCAAGTGTGTCTGGTTCCCGTCGTATTCACACTCCTGTACATTTTTAGTGTTGCATAAGTACTTTGTTTTGAATGTTCTTGTACCCAAAATCCATTATCCACCCAATTAGGAATTGTTGCATAATAATTTCACACATTGGCACCTGGTCCTATGACCCACTCAAGTCACTTGAAGATGCACACTGTAACGCCCAGATTCTAATTGTACTTTTACTTGATCTTGATACTGCACGTTTCATGGTACCCGGGGACGCAGGTAACAACAATTATGACAATAATACAATAAAGGCAAACGATAAATCAACAATTGCTTCCTTGTCGACAAAAAAATACATGAATACGCTTCTTCACAAAGACAAGTCTTGCTTTTAAAAAAACGCATTCTAACAATCTGATGGAATCATGCTTTGCTTCTCTTTAAATACTGCTTCTTTTAGCCACTCCCTCAGTTCGCGGTGAGGTCCGTTTCCGAAAATCTTCTTCTGCCGATAGCTGCTTCTTGCTTCTTCCCCTTCTGTATTTTCTACGCTTGTTTAGCCACGCCTTCTAATGCTTTCCTGGTACAGTATGCTTTACACGCTTCTCTTATGCTTGCTTCCTTGCCTACAGTGGACTTAACCAGGCCTCTGTGCTTCCATGCATGCTTCTATATCTATTTCCTCAGCATATACATATTTTTGTAGGAACAACGCTACTGTTCCACTTGAGACTAATGTCTGGCAGGGCTTTTACTTTTTACTGTGTGCAGGTGTGTTTACGGTTTTTATGGAGAATTAATGTAGCTGTGGAATGTGTACTTTTGTGTAGATTCTAGGGAACCAGATGCCGATGTGCAAATTAATTAGAGCATCTTTAATTGGGTCATGGGGTGTGGAATGATCCAAACAGAGTGCTTCACATAGGAATGTTTGGGTGTGAATTCCAGACACCCTTGAGACGATAGATAATAATGTGAATTTATACTTAATAACGAATATCACATAGTGTACAATGTGTATTTACATTAATGCATTAGCATGTACATTACATTTCCCTCCTTCCAAAGTTGAACATCCTCATGAGAAGGGGTCTGAATGGTTTCGGTAGGAGCTTCTTGGGGGTAGAAAGGTGTTGTTTTGTTTACATGTACCGTAAAAGTGGTATTTTTGAGGGGATGTTCGAGTATAATGTTAGGGTACATGAAATTTGTGACTGTATAGGGCCTGTTTTGGTGGGGTAAGAATTTAGGAGTGAGCCCTTGCTTGCACGAATGATTTTTATATAAAATGAGATCGCCCGACTTGTAGTGGATATCCTGAGCATGTTTATTGTACTGAACTATATAGTGGTTTTGGGCTTTTTGCAAATTCTTCTGAACGGTTGAGAGAGATTCTGTGAAGCGGGATTTGACCCGGAGGGCGTAGTCATCAAGATCAACCATGTAGGATGTGGGGAAGAAATTTAAGGCTGCATCGGATGGTGAATTGGGTTGTCTACCATGAAGAAATTCGAATGGGGGGGTATGAAGTGCTACCATTTTTGTGGATGTTGATCGAAAAAACAACAAAGGGTAAATAAGTATCCCAATCAGTATGTTTTGAGTTGATGTACATGCACGGGGCAAGGGTCTGGTTGCAATGCTCCACTTCCCCATTGGCAATGGGGTGGTACGGGGTTGTGTGAACCTTCTGAGTATTGCACAAGTCAGTGATTCGGGAGAAAAGATCAGAGACAAAATCTGAGCCACGATCACAGTGGATGATTTTTGGAGAGCCATGCCTGCAAACAATTTTGTTTACAAATAACTGGGCGATTGTGGCTGAGGTGATGTTGGGGGTTGGAAAGGCCTCAACATACTTGGTGAAATAATCAATAAATACGACAATGAATTGGTTGCCTTCCTCAGTTATGGGTAACCGCCCCTTGCAATCAACACGGACTCTGTCAAATGGACCCATAGGTTGAATTGGGACAAGATTTGCATGTATCCTGTGCCGGAGGGCTTTGTGGGTTTGGCATGGGTGGCAAGTTTTGCAGTACCGTGCGACATCATGGCTCATTTGTGGCCAAAAATATTTTTGTCAGAGGAGGTGTAGGGTCTTATGAGAGGCAAAATGACCTATGAACTTGCTGTCATGATGCGATGCGATGAGATCACATATTTGTGATTTGGGGACATATAGCTTTGGCTGCTTGTCAATTATACGAAATAGAATATTGTGGTGGACTGCGAATTTGATCATTGTAAGAGGGTGTTTTTGGGTCAGTTTAGATAAGATATTTTTGATGGTTGGATCAGTGCGTTGGTGCTCTGCAAAATTTTTCTGTTGTTCTTCCTGCTCAGAGGCTTCAGCTTCAAGAACACAATTGATAATTGATATTTCAGGGTGGGTTTCAAGGTGTTCAATATCAAAAGATTGTTTTGCTGCGTCTGAAGGGAAACGAGAGATGGCATATGCATTTCGGTTTGTGGTACCTTTCTTAGGCCGGATGTCAAGTTGAATACCAGAGAGGGCGAGTCCCCAATGGGCAATGCGAGGAGAGGGGTTTCCTTTTTGGAGTACTGCCTGGACTGTAGTATGGTCACAATGACCTCTTGTTGGAAAAGATAGGGGCCAAAATGCTTAATGAACTCAATGGGTAGTTGCATTCTGCCGGTTTTAATGTGTGACTCCCAAAAGCGATGGGGCGAACATGACCTTTACTGACTAGTTGGCTTAGAATTGCGCCAATTCCAAGTTTTGAGGCACCAGTTTGCAAAATGAAAGCTTTTGTAAAATCCGGATGTTGCAGGATTGGGGCATGAATGAGCAACTCTTTGAGTTTAGTGAATGCATTCTGTTGTTCAGGCCCCCATGAAAATTCTGAATTCTTCTTGAGTTATGCCCTAAGTGGGCTGGAGATTCGGGAGCAATCGGGGATGAATCTGCAGTAATAAGAGGGTAAGCGGAGAAATGATTTGACTTCTTTTGAGCTTTGGGGCATAGGTATGTAAAAGATGGATTGTACTTTGTTTGGGTCTGGCAAAATACCCTGCTGAGAGATAACGTGGCCTAGATATTGAACTTGGGGCTGGCAAAATTTGAATTTTTGAATATTGAGTTTTAGTCCTGCTTTTGAGAAACGAGTGAGAATGTCGTCTAAATGTTCTAACATTTGGGCATGGGATTGGGCAAAGACTAAGACATCATCGAGGTAGACAAGGCATGTGTTCCATTTCAATCCCGAAAGGATAACATCCATTAATCTTTGGAATGTGGTGGGGGCATTTGTGAGGCCAATGGGGAGATAATTGAACCCAGCTGAGCAATTAAAGGCTGTTTTTTCTCTATCACCTTCTGCAATTGGAATGGAGTAATATGCATTGGACTGGTCGAGGGATGTAAAATATGTCATTCCACACAGGGTGTCTAGGATTTCGTCTATAGGGGCCAAGGGATAGGTGTCTTTTTGGTCACTTTATTTAGACACCTGAAGTCAATGCATAGACGATGTCGGCCATCTTTTTTGGGGACTAAAACTGTGTTGGTACACCATGGGGAATTGCTTTGACTAATGACACCTGCTGCTGCCAGTTGTTCGACTTCTGCTTGTATCATTTGTTTTTCTTTTGGGGATGTCCGAAAAAGGTGTCTGCATACGGGTTGGGAGCCATTGGTGTCAATGGTATGTGAAACAAGTGTGGTTCTACCTACGTCCATCTTGGAATTAGCATATAATGTGGGGTATTTGGATAGAGAGCGTGGGAGTTAAATTTTCTCCGCTTTAGTGAGGTAGCTTGAGGTTAAATGGATGTTTTCTTTCAACCATGTAAATGTATCGAAACGGTTTTGCTGGTTTGGCATAGGGGGCGTTAGTTTGGTGAGAGAATTTTCTTTTGGAATAAAGCCTGAAACTGCACCAATGCATGTGCCAGGGTAAAGGGTCTGGGGAGTGCCCTGTGTGTTTAAAACGGAAATGCATATGCGACTGTTTTGGTTTTCTGATTTGCAAGCAGCGAAATGAACTTTGGCATTCTGTCTGGCTTTTTGGGTAAATTCAAGTTGGTTAATGTGTAGGTATGATTTGGGCAAGGGGACAGTGAATTCGGTTACAGTCCAAGGTGGTAATTCTAGTTTTTAATCCAGGTAGGTTCCGCCATGGGTCAGAAGGGGGCTGTATTCCAGGCCCTCACAAGGGACTATGACATCACCAAATTTGACTTGGGACTTCTGGTTATTGATGGTGTATTTCGAGAATCGGCTGAAGAAATTTTTCCCCAGAAGGACATCTGCTGTGCAGTCTTTTTGGACATATACTATTATGGTTTCTTGGATAGTTTGGGCGGTTACTGTAAAAAAAGTTGTTCCTACGAAGTGGATGGGAAGGTTGTTTGGTGCTTTGGCTTGAACTAGCAGGGGTTTCATGTCTAGCTGTAGGACTTCAGCAATCCGTGAATCAATGAGGGAGTACACCGCACCAGTGTCAATCATGCCTTTGGTGAATAGCTTGCCGTTGAGTGTGATTGGAATGTGAGAGGTATGTTTCTTGAGTATGATTGGTGGTGACTTATTAGACCCAGATTGATGGATTTGATTTATAAGTTCAATTGCAGGGGTTCTTGGAGTATCAATATCGACAAGGATGTATTTCTGTTTAGTTTGGGCTCTGCGACGATTGGCTAATTCTAAGAGGGCGTGGCCGAATGAGGGGGGATGGTCTCATGTAAACGCCTGTTGTGTAAAGGTATTTTGTACACATGTTCATTGGTAACATGATGCTTTGGAGAAGGGAAATATTTTCACACAATGATAAAGGAGTAAAAGACGCCTGCAATGACAACAGTGATAACCGCCAGGTTGATTATGATTTGCAAAGGTCCCTTGAGTAAGTTATTTAATCCGTCTGTGAGGCTTTGAGTAGTGCCTGTTATGACATGTTCTATGCCTTGACAGGCACCGGAAAGTGTATTGCCGATTGCTTGACCACTGCCTAAGATCATATTGTAGACTGTATCCAAGTTAAGAGACATTTGGGTGGTGTAATTAAAGAGTTTTTTAATGATGCTTTCAAGGGTATGAGTTTTGTAGATGTATTGCTTTAAAAAGAGTAAGTTTGTTGATATTGTTGTGAGTTGATCATGAAAATTGCTGGTGTATTGAAATGGAAGAGGGAGAAGTTTTGGTTCCATATGATTTGTAAAGGCAGATCAGTGACATGTGGGGATCCTGTTTCACTGACCCATGTATTGTTTTGTTTGTAGAGGGCAACATGCATGTGGTGGCAGTGGACAGTTTGGGAGAAAGGGGTCAAATCATTTTCTCATGGATTTGAAAACATGATGTGGGTCCCCACAAGGATAGGTAGGAGTTTGTAGCAAGTTCCGTTGATTTTGTGATTGTAAGAGACTTTTGATGCATTTACCTACTTACAGGGCCAGACTGTGAGGGCATCTCCTGTGAATTCTGCTATTATGTTAGTCCATTGTAGGAATGCATGTGCCGCAAGGGTTGCATCAAGGTGCAAAATTTGATATACTAAGTCAAGATGACGTTGTGCCTGTCTGCATAACTCACTCCAGATATTTTTGAAATTTTGGATTTCGAATTCCTGAATTTTATCTCCTAGGTAATTTAGTTTTGCATTGATGGGTTCAGAATCGTCAAAATCGTATAGTATAGTTTGGGTTTCATTTACTTGTGGGGTTAAAAAGGCATTGCAGTGTGGTGTTCTTCTATCTAATTGTACAACAATACCTTGTTCAGTTAGGACACTATCTTGGATTTCACGGCAGTTGGGGTTGGAAAAGAGGGCATTTTTGATGGAGAAAGCACCTTGTAGTTCCTCAATTGTCATGTAGGTTTGTGTTAGTTTTATGGGGTATGTGTTTTTGTATTCGAAAGGGCATAGATTTCCAAATGTTGTTTCATTCCAAATAATGAACCCATCAGCCATTATGCATTGGCCTGATGTTGGTTTGCGTGACCCCAGGTCACATAGTGTACCTGTCATTGATTTCCTATTCCATGATGCTATTTGTCCGATTTCTATGATGACATTAGTTACAGATATACAATGGTCTGTGCAACACCATGTGTATTCTACACTGAGGGAGTTGTTTGTGGACCAAAATCCTGGTTTCATTTTGTACAATTTTTGACTATTGTGCTCCTTGTCTATAACGATTGCCTTACAAACATGTGAGGATAGATTTTCCATTTCGGTTTGATCAAAAACAATGCCTTTCGAGCCAAAAAATTCAGTATTGGTACAAATTTTCCTTTTGCGAATGCTGCACTTGTATGCGTCCATTATGTGAGGTTTGGTGGAGTGAATATAGATTTTTCCAACTGTCCGTACTGGTTTGTCTACTGTAGAAGGGGGAATGTATGATACAGTTTTTGATATGCTGACAGAATGACCGCTCAATGAAGTTCCACAGAGCTGAAATTGTGCATGACACGACGTTGGGATTATTATACAGAACACAAGACAATAAAGACACCAATAATAGTTTTTATTGGAGGCGGAGTGGTGTTGTCTTTTTGCGATCGGGGCAATTTGGCACGCCCCTCGTCGGTGTTGTGTAGGTCTCTGCGGTGGGGTTGGTCGGTTTACAATCTGAACAGTCTGTAAAATTTGAGGAGTTGGGTTGTATGATAGGGTTTGAATTTGCTTACTTGTGGGGGTAGGGAGTAGTGTTTTACAAGGATGGAATTTGTAGGGTTTGGTGGTGACGCGGTGGAGTAAGGAAAAAAAATTTCGGCCTTTCTTGGTTGGTGGTTTGGGGGCAGTAGGCGAAGTGCATGTTCTTTTCCAGGGGATTTTGAAAGTGGCGGGGATGGTGGGTGGGGGCTTTGGAGTTTTGTCGGCCTCTGGGGTTGGGGTTGGTGACATACTGCACCAATTGGGGATGTCCAAATCGAGGACGTACTCCTCTTGACTGCGTCAGTGAGAGGTCGGCATTATAGTTCCTAAAGTATGCTGTGGGCCACTATGTATGGTGGGCAGTATGGAGTAAAGGGCGGGTTCATCAATGTTCATTAGGGGTTGGGGTTGCCTATCCTCAATGCAATTTTGGATACTACGACTTTGTTGTTTGGGGCAATATCTGCTTGTGTGGCCTCTATGTTTACATAGAAAACACTGAACATTGGAATAAGTTTTAGAGATGCAGTCATCGGATCTGTGGCCTGTTTGGGAACAATGGAGACATCAGCTCTTGCAGTCCCGGGTAACATGATTATTACGAAAACAGATTTCACATGATTTTCCTGTTCCTAATGAATTACAATTTCGAGCTACATGACCAACTTGTATGGATTGAAAGCATGTGGGCTGTCTGAAACTGCTGTTGTTTCTGTAACTGTTGTTGCTACTAAAAGTGTTGTTGTTGCTAAAACTGTTGTAGTTACTCCGTGGTGGGGGTTGGGATTTTTGTTTGATCTGCAACTGTAAGTCTTTTACTTGTTGTTCTATTTGATGCAAAAGGCCCTGTTGGTCAGAATTGTTTGTTAGTGAAAAGATGGGTTTGGGTTTTGGAGGTATGAATGGAAGGGTGTTGGATTTTAGTTAATTTCTGGGGATATGCTGTTCAATGTAAGCTGCGCCATCAAACATTTCTTTTAGGGTTGTGAACCTTCTATACTTAATTGCTTCCCTGATTTCATTTTGCATGCCTTTGACAAAAAGGGATTTTATGATCATTTCTCGTGCATCCCAATTAAAATTGGGGTGGGCAAGGGTTGCTAGATGTTCCAGATCAAACAAAAATTCGGTGAATGTTTCTGATCATTTTTGTTTTCTTTCTCGCGAAAATTGTTGATTTAACTCAGTGTCTTGATTATTTGGGAAGAAGGCCTGTAGTGCAGTTTCATACTGCTCATATGTATTTGGAGGGTTTTCAGCATTGGGTAGACTTTTGAATTTTGCCAATGTGGCTCCTCCCAAATAAATTTCTAAGCATGCTAACTTCAACTGTGCGTCTGTATCCTTCATGCCTTAGAGTACCATGAATTGTTCTAAACATTTATTCCATTCACCAAAATGTTGGGTCATGCCGCCCGTGAATACCGTAGGTTTCGTGTAGAAATTATTTGCCATTGTTGGCTGTTCTTAGGTCGTCAATTAGGGTAGGGTTTACTGTGTTTTGGTTCAATTGTGTCCGGAGGGTATGAAAATAATCAGAAAATAGTTCCTTTATCTGTTCTCTAACAATTTCTCCTAAATGGTCCTGAGTTTGGTGGGTCATTCTCCGTTTACACTGGGATTTTTGCTTAGATGCTTCAATTTTTGCTTCACTAAAATTCCTAAAAATGTATTGCTTAATGTTTCCTTAAAGGGACTTTCCAGTTTGGTTTTTACAAATAGTTGTCCTACTGTAGGAGACGATTACTACTGTATGCGATTACTGCTTAGGGTTGCCCGGATAAAGGATGCACTTTGTGAGGCAGGGAGTTCCAATGGTTAGGGAAGGGTACAGTCACCAAAATATGTAACCCCCCAGATTCTAATTGTACTTTTACTTGATCTTGATTTGCCGATAATAGGAATGATAAAAATGATAAATCCGCAATTGCTTCCTCATCGACAAAAAAATACACAAATATGCTTCTTCACAAAGACAAGTCTCACTTAAAAAAAAATGCTTTCAAACAATCTGATGGAATCAGGCTTTGCTTCTCTTTGAATACTGCTTCTTTCAGCCACTCCCTCGGTTCGGGGGAGGTCCGTTTCTGAAAATCTTCTTCTGTCAATCGCTGCTTCTTGCTTCTTCCGCTTCTGTATTTTCTACGCTTGTTTAGCCATGCCTTCTAATGCTTTCCTGGTACAGTATGCTCTACACGCTTCTCTTATGCTTGCTTCCTTGCCTACAGTGGACTTAACCAGGCCTCTGTGCTTCCTTGCATGCTTCTATATCTATTTCCTCAGTGTATACATATTTTTGTAGGAACCACGCTACTGTTCTACTTGAGACTAATGTCTGGCAGAGCTTTTACTTTTTACTGCGCACAGGTGTGTTAACTGTTTTTATGGAGAATTAATATAGCTGTGGAATGTGTCCTTTTGTATAGATTCTAGGGGACCAGGTGCCAATGTGCAAATTAATTAGAGCGTCTTTAATTGGGTCAATGGGGTGTGAAATGATCAAAACAGAGTGCTTCACATAAATTTATAGGAATGTTTGGGTTTGAATTCCAGACACCCTTGAGAGGACAGATAATAATATGAATTTATACTTAATAACGAATATCACATAGTGCACAATATGTATTTACATTAATGCATTAGCATGTAGATTACAACATTCAAAAGAAATACAGTATCCCCACAAACTCTTAAAAACACCTGCCATGTAATAAAATGTAAAAACCCTGACCCAGACCCAATCTCAAGTGGAACAGTAGCCGTCATTGCAGGTAGTAGTAAGGCCGGACTGTATAGGTCGTATGCTTAAGGATACCCTATCTTTTGTGTACGACCTATAATTTGTCACTTTCGGTCGATTTATAGGTCGTACAGTAAACATGTACGATTGGCTTTTGTCAGATTTACAGGTCGTACAGTAAACATATACGGTCAAATTCTTCGTCGATTTATAGGTCGTACAGTATACATATATGGTCGATTTATAGGTCGTACGGTTAAGAATGCATGTTCTTGAGTTACCGTAATAGTAGAATTACGGTAATTTTTCGATTATGGTGATAAATAAATGTGTTACTGTGGGTGGAAAAGGAAAATCAATGATGAATGCAAAAAGGAAAACTAAAATGAACAAAAAATGAAAAGAAATAAAAAGAGATTGTGTGTAAAAACGGCTTCCCCTCTGGGAAGAGGAAGCCCTCAAAAATTTGCACCCCGGACCCCCTTTGTCAAAAGGGTGCCACCTGCAGGTGTAAATATATTTCGGAGGTCCCATTTTCTGAACGATGGTTCAAGTCAACAAATGTCAGAACAGTCAATCTGGTCAGTAATGGTCTGTTTGATGAGTAAAATCTCGAGAGAGTCAATATGCGATGAAACATTATCCTTACCGGTGCATGCGTATAAAGTTTGATGTTCTGCCAAAAATGACCAAGAAGGTCTTTTATAAAAATGACCAGAGCGAGCTGGCCGTAAAAAGCATGTAGACAAATAAGGTCTTTTATAGAAAGATGACCATAAAGAGCTGATCGTAAAAAGCGTGTAGAAAATTTGGAGAGTTGACATACCGTAAAGGATACAGATTTGGGAATTATCATAATAGTAGAATTATGGTAAATTTTTCTATTATGGTAATAGAGGAATTAGGGTAACAGATGTGTTACTGTAGATGAAAAAGGAAAAATGAAATGAGCAAAATATGGAAAGAAATAAAAAGCGATTGTGAGTAAAAATGGCTTCTCCCGTGGGCAGAAGGAGCCTTTCAAAAATTTGCGCCCCTGGACCCCCTTTGACAAAAGGGCGCCACCTGCAGGCGTAAATATGCTCGGAGGCCCCATTCCTGAACGATCGTTCAAGTCAATCTCAAATGGTCAAATTGGTCAGTAATGGTCTGTTTAATGAGAAAAATCTCGGGAAAGTCAATACGCAATGAAACATTATCCTCACGGGTGCATACGTATAAATTTTGATTGACTGCCAAAATTGACCAAGAAAGTCTTTTATAAAAAATGATCAAAACAAAATAGTCGTAAAAAACGTGTAGAAAAAAAAATCTTTACATATCAAAAAGAAAAATTTTTAATTCGATGCAACATTCTACTACTTTATTGTAAAAATCATTTAGTCCATCCATAAGGAAATGTACAAAAATTACCTTTCAAAATACATTTATCATATACTATACGAAATTTTTTCAAAGTTTTATGAGTAACAACTTTACGATCTCGCTGATGCTCTATACGGAGACTATGTACATCTACTTCTTCTTTTCCATTGTTTTTCACAAAAGCAAAAACCATTCGATGAAGCGAATAAAAATTAATTTTTTTCATAGTATCTGATGACAAAGTGATACCGCGGACTTTGATTACATGATGGTATTGGTCTGTAGAAGGACTGTACAACCTGTAGGCGTAATTTTTAGGACCTCCACTAACAAATTCGGTAATGTAAGATCCAGAACCATATTCACGTAAATCGTCAGTCATTTCACCAAGACACCTGTTGTATCTTGGTTTTGCGTCCGGCGGAGATGATGCGGCGTGAGCAGGATTGGGATTCCGAGGTTGCGTCCTTAATGTACGTGCGTCCCACGCCCACGTTTACCCGATTACCTAATTACTAGTACTTAAACCCCGACAATAATTAACCCAACAACTAAAGAAAGCCTAGTTTCTTTAATTGTCTCCCTTCTATCTCACTAACTGAAACGAAAGAACTTACGTGACAAAACGTGACGGGCGAGGCGAAAATAAAAGTAACAATAATAAATCTACTCCCACGCACGGGTGAGCAAAGACGAAAAAAAGGCGTAGTGGGAGGCGGCTAATATTTACTAGTGGTGGCCGGCGGGGCACACAACTAGTAGAGAAAAATAAAAACGCACGTAAAATATACGTTAACGAATAAGTGAAGAGAGAGACCAGCGCACGCGTACCGACGTGCGCTACAGTAAGATGGCCACTGGTGGTCCGCGTTGCTCTCTCCACTTGCCACCTGCGGGCCTGTGACGCGTTTTGACAAAACAATGAAAAATCGGCGGAAAACACACTACAACACCCCTCCCCCTTGCAGTAGATCCCCCTAAGCGATCGTCAGGAAATACCGAAAAGAACATGCAAGGGGAAGGGCTCCGCCACTACAGGCAGTCGCCGGGGTTGCCGAAGATTCTTCGGCGTCACACAGCGGGGCCGGCGGAGTTGTTGGGGTAGTTTGAGCCGATTTTTGGGGCGGCGACCATAAGCCCAGCGGCGGAGTGTACGGACAAAACGGGGCAAGTGGGGGCGTGTAGCGGGCCACCGGCGGTCAACTTACTGTGTGCTTGCAGCGTCGGCTGCACGTGCGCTGGAAACTAGTACGAAAGTATAAAGCAAAAACGAGATTAGAAATGAAACAACCGGATCAAAATGAGGTTAAGAAACACAAAAAACGAAGAAAAACAATGTTACTGTACAAAAAGCTCGTGTTCAATGGCAGCGGCGATAACGGGTATTGGATGCGGAGTGGTGATTTCGTTGCGGATCGCGGCGGTCGCGTTCGTTTCGTCGGTAGCGATCGTTGTGGTAGCCGTGGGGATCATACGGGTCGTCGTGACCATCAAAACGGACGTTACGGGAATAACGGGATCGACCGTAGTCAGAGGTATCCCGGCGGTGCGACGATGAGGTTGACGTTTGAGGTGGAAGCGGCGATAGCGGGTTCACGCCTGGTGCTGGCAACTGAGTGGCAATTAACGACGGTTTGTCGGATGGCGTCCCTGTTGGCGGCAACGGTCGCGGTGGCAAAAGATTCCACCGGGCAGAAAAGTCGTGCCGACGCAGCAGGGGCGCGGGGCGATCCGTCTCGCTGTGGTATTGCAAATAAATTCTTCGAATGTCGGCGATTTCGGGCGGCTGTGGAAACGGTGCGTAGCTCGGATAAGCCATCCAGCTGTCGATAAGTCCGACAGCGGTGTTATAGGCTTGGAGCAGGCACGAAGGATTATCCAGGCCGCGGGCTTCGTATAAGAAAAGAGTCAAATGGGCGGTGTGAACGGCGTCAACGACGCCGAGCTCCTCAGCCCAGAGACCGGCGACCCATTTCAATATTACTGTGGCAACGGCGTGCGAGATCGGGGGTTGCTGTTCTACGTATGAGGGGCGGTAGTGGTCGCGGAAATATTGGTACAATGCCAGCGAAGCGTTTGTGGCGCGTATGTGCACGGGCATGGTGATGTGAATGCGAAGGCGCCCGAAAAAATTGATCAGCACCATTTCGTGCATCGTGCGTGGTGAGAAGAATTCGACGGCCGGGTCAATATGTGGCGGATAACCCGGTGTGACAATGGTAACGGCATGCGGCTGATCAGTAGTACGAAATCGCGTATAATTCGGCAAGTGCGTAGCCTCGCTTGGCAACCGGGGTTTGATTGCTGGTGCGGAACTTGGTGGCAATGGAACTCCAAGGACCGGTTTGGTGGCGATGATCATTTGCGGCTGTTTGACCGCAGTAACCGGAGCCGACGTCGGGGCCGTAGGCGGCAGCGACGTGGTGTGGGTTACTGAGGTCGTTATGGCGGTTGTCGGAGCCGTGGGCGGCTGCAACGTTACCGTAGGCGTAGTCGAGGGTGTTGAAGGCTCCACGTCCATAGGAGGCGGCGGAAGTGGAGCTTTAAATTCATCTTTCGGTGGATTCTATAGAGCTTCCAGGCGGCGCTGGATTTCGGCGTCTCGGTGCAATGGGCTAATATAGTCCGTTAATTTTGTAGGTGAACGGCAGAAACCGTGGCGATAGTGTTCCTCGTAAAAACCCGTCGTATGCACCTTACGGGTTTGTTCGCTTTGCATACGATGCGGCAGCGCGTCGTCGCGGCGTTCGTGGTGACGACTTTCCCTGCCGGTTGCTGGAGGTTGTTTCGTTTCTTTGCGGTGGCAGTCATCACGAGAATGAGACTCGTGGTGTGAACGATGGCTGTCGGGTTTGTGAGCAGGCGGCGGTAACGTTGCCGACGCTGCTGTTTTGGAAGAATCGCGCTTGGGTTTCGGCGTTGACGTGGCGTGCGAAGGTCTTTCAGCCTCTTCGCGGGTTCTCTGTTTATCGCGTTGTTCACGGCGTCGAGTGGTGCGCTCGCTGGGCGTTCGGCCGCGCTCAGCAAGCGAGGTGCTGGGTGGTGGCGTACGCCGTGTACTCGGTTCGTCCGATGTTTTTGTCTTGTGAGATTTGCGGTACGCCGATTCATCCTGGAGCTGTTGTTTTCGTTTTATCGAATGTTCATACCGGCCGGGTCTTCGGATAGGATTACCATAGCGATCTAGAGCCGGCACGGACGTGCTGGATGCCTGTGGGGTTTGGACATCCACAGGCGCCGTCGGCGGCGGTAGAATCGCTGGTTGCGGCAGTTGCGGGATCGTTTGCGGTTGCGATATGACCGGCGGCGGTAACGGGGCCGGTGGTTGCGCGACGGGTTGGGCCATCGCAGGAGCCATTTGAGCTACTTGCGGGGCCGGAGCGATCAACGTCGGTTGCGGCAACAAAATTTGTTGTATTTGTTCTTTCAACGCTTCGGGGAAATCTTTCCATTGATGTTCGGGGAACAACATACCGGGCGGCGGTGGTGGAAAATGATACGCGGCCAGTGCTGCGGCCAAAGCGTCCCATTGCGTAGCTGAAATAATTTGTTGAGAAAAACGTACGGGAGCACTATACCTGGCTGCGGCAACAGTAGCAATAAGCGGAGGTCCCGGCAAAACTGCCGGCGTCGCCAAGTATATTCGTGGATCCACGGCGGGTGCCGTGGTGATTGTCGCAGCGGCTGGTTCCATAGAGGCGACGTCCATAGACGTGGATTGATCCACCGTACTTTCTTCGGGTATGTCGGTCAACATTTGATCTGATGTCAACGTCTCGGAATCAAGCGCGGCGGGTTGGACGGGTGTGGACTCGTCCATTGGAGCCGGTGCGATGTTGGAAATTTCATCGAGCGTCAATTTCAGAAAATCGTTGATTTGCGTGGCGGTTGCGGTTATATCAGAAGGCGCGGGTACCATAGGAAGGGCCGACACATCTGTTGACGGCGGCAGCTTCGCTATGTTGAGGTCGAAGATTGGCGTTTCAAGTAGTTCATCGTCGGCGGGTTCAACTTCGACGTCGATAGGGCGGTCGAGGAGTTCCTCGGCGGTGAGCGTTTGCACTGAAGCCGTAGTCGGCATGGGGTACGCATACACCGGCGCGGGGAATGAAAGATGGTTTTGATGGCCGATGAGCGCGATGAACGTTGAATAGAAATGGAAACGGCTGTGCGGGTTTGCCGTATAGTCGTTCTCATCAATTTCAATTTCTTTGACCGACGTTTCCATATGGAAGTCTTCGTTGAACACAATCGGGCGTAACGCAAAGCGATTGCAAATGTACGTGCTTGGGTCGGCCGAAAAACTGGGCTGGCGTTCCGGGATGCGGTTCATCCAATTCGTGAGAAGCGAATTGGGGTTGCCGTCGCTGCGGTACCACATGCACTCGTAGAACGCGGCGCGTGTGTCTGGCGTCATCGATTGCGCGTGACGGAGGAGGACGTCGTTGACCCAGGCGAATTCCGCGGCGGAACATGGTGAAGCTAAGAGCGCCGCTAACGGCATAAAAGACGTTAGCTTCCGAAACCATTCTCCGTCAACCTGTAAAAAGTTAAGGATGGTTGAAGGGTGATAACGATAATGGGTACCGTTATAAGTGCGCTCGCGTAGGGGTTGGTCGGCGGCTACGCGTTCGGTCCAAAGATCTTCAACTTCGTGAGGAAGCGGCGGCAAATTGGGGTCGTTGTAAGGCATACGATCGCGGACGGCCAATTTGTATATCGGTGAAAGCGGAAAGTTGAGCAGCTCGATGATTCGATGGATGATATTGCTTTTCATAGCGGACGTGACGGCTGCTTGAAGACGTTTAGGATCATCGAACACCGATTGTGGTTTTAGAGCCGGGTCTTCGTCGTCGGAGACGTCTGGTGACTTGTTCCATTCGTCCTTCTGTTTCTTTTTCTTCTTTTTCGGCACTTTCGGAATGGGGAGAAGCTTCGGGTGAGTTGTTCGCGTCAAGGTCTTGACGTCCTGGAAGCCGTTGGGAACCGTTCCTAAACAGAAAGACCGACCGTGGTCGGACGATGTGCAATCATACATAAAAAATTTATAAGCCGAAAGAACTTCATCTCGCATGATTGCGGGCAAGGCCACTTGCGATGTAGTCGGGTAGATCCGGTTGGCGTAGTCGGGAGGCAGGACATCCGACAGCGCGACGTTGTGAAAGGTGGCAATGACGTACTCGGCGAGATGGTCGATTTCGGCGGCGTCCAACGAGTCGTGGGGAAACAACGCGGGTGCGTTGTAGACCTCGGGGATGAAGCCGTAACGACCAAATGCCAAGAACAATAGCAGCGGATAATAGGCGTCGAGTGCTGCGTAGGCCAGGACGTCGGATTGTAGGAACGACGTTGTTGGATTGTTGAAAAAGCGTAGAGCTCCGGGAAAGCGTAAAGTGAGCTTTGACACGTCCAGCGCCCACATTGCAGAAACTGTGGCTTTGAGCGTGCGTTTTTCCGGAAAGAAACCGATTCGTCGTGCCAACTCGTACAAGGACGGGGATATGTCGATGTTGCGAATGACGCGATACGCGTCGAAGTGGATTGCTTTTACGACGGGGTCTTTGTTCTTCTTTTGTCGGTCGGTTCGAAATTGAGTGCCCAGAAGCGCGTAGATTCCCGCCCAGTCGTCGGCTCCATCGAAAGAAACTACGATGGTGTGGTCGCCGTCGACTAGGGCGAAAAGTGCGGTCCAGTCTTCTGGGGTGGCGGTGAACGTTTCGAAGACGAACATCGTGCCATTCGGAAACGCGAGTTGAACGTAGCGGGGGTAACTAGACGCCGTGGGGTCGGCTGGCATTTGAACTGTGCATTGAAATTGTTTGAAATCGGCGGCCGAGATTGATTCGGTGTCAAAGCCGACCAGTGTGTAGCCACGGAAGTTTGGTGTGGGTTGGGCGGCCAAGGCCTGCCCCAAACTTCCGGGTGAAAGGAAAATTGGCGGCGGCAAGACGTTCGGGGGTCGCGCGTACATGGAAATGTACCACGACTCCAAATCGGCGACGCGAGTTAGGCGTTTGACGTTGTTTTCTAAACAAGAGTGAATGCGATACTCATCAGTGACACATGGGACGCCACGTCGAATGAACGACATGGGGTTTGAAGGATGATGTAAACGTGAACCAGGAGGGAGGCGTTGTGGTGTTGCCAATTCGTTAGAAAGACACATGCTTTGAGGCGGCGTTGGCTTGGGCGGCGATGTCATTTTGATGGGCGCACTTGGACAACTGGATTGGGCTATGATAGCGAGATAACGAGAGTTGTGGTATGCGGAAATCAAGGCAGCGGCCGGTTGTGGGCTGAGAAGGCCACAACTTGACGATGACGGGATCGCGGCGGCTGACCATGGAACTCTGACCCAAGACTACAGAGGGGGAGATACTCATGGGGTCCCAAGCAAAAGCATGCAAGTATAAGCAGCAAAAGCATAAAATGAGAAAATACCGTCGCAGGCGAAACTTAAATCGTTCTGGTGTGGCTGCTGTTCGGCCCAGCGGACGTAACGTTCGTTTACGTTTATCGATTCGCGATACGGCGGAGGGTCATCGGCCGTGGAGGATGATGCGGTCGACGGCGTCGTCATATTGAAAAATAAAAATTTTTGAGAGCGGTTTGAAAATGCGACTATTGCTGATGGAAGCGAAAGATGGAAATGAAATAGTAAAAGAATCAGCCGCTGAAAGGTGAAGAAAGTGTAAAGTAGGAAAATGCAAACACTATCATTACGAAAAGCAACACAAACACCACTATGTTAATGGAGAGTAAAATCAACCTTTCCCAATTAGTCTTATGAGAGTGATAGCGGCCAGGGTCGGGCGGAAGTAAACCGAATGGCCTCGCGCCAAACAGAACCTAACATTATAGAAGAAACCCCCTCCTATTGCAAAAGTGTGGGAACCGGGGCAGGATGTAAAGTGACATTGTAAAGTCAGCTGAAGGCTAGTAAAAGACGGGCTAAGTGGAAACGTTGAAACTGCCGTGCATCCTTGCTCGTTATCGAGGTCGCCATGATCTAAATTAAACAAACATAAAGATTATTTACAACCCGGCGTGATGAGCGCCGTATCACAAAAGAAAAAATTTCAAAGCGAACTATTGCCGGCGAGAAGTGTGGGGCGTGCGGGGTCCACCTTCTTCGTTGTCAAATGCATTCTTTGCCGGTCGTGGGATGAACGGTTTTAGACGTGTTATGGAGACAGTCTGCGGGCGGCCGGGCGCGTCGAGTGCGTCAATGGTAACAACGTTTTCGGCTGCGCGGGAAGCGTCCGTGATGAGGAAAGGCCCGATGAAGTCGGGTTGAATCTTGTTGGCTTTTCGCGTGTTGGTCAAAAGAACTAAGTCGTTGATGGCGAAGTCGCGTCGTCGAGCTTTGCGGTCAAAATATTCTTTGCTGGCGGCAGCTGCGGCATCGAGGTCAGCTTTGATCTTTTCGTGCATCTTGAGTTGGGCTTGCGTTAGAATATGTTGATAAGCGTCGTAATTCAACGGCAAGGTGAGGCGGCGGGCGCAGTCGTAGTCGAAGGTGATGCGCGGTTCATATCCTCGCAATAAACTGAACGGCGAATGGCGTGTGGCTGTATGCGGCGTGGCGTTGTAAGCGAACACGGCGTAGGGCAAGTATCGCTCCCAGTTGTCTGGATCGTCGGCGGTATACTTTTTGAGTTGAGCAATCAATGTTTGATTGAAACGTTCGACCATTCCGTTGCACTGGGGATGGTATGCCGTTGTTTTGACTTTTCTAATTTTGAGAAGTTCACAGATATCTTGCATGAGTTTTGACGTAAAGCATCCACCTTGATCGGAAAGGAGTACAAGTGGACTGCCGTGCGTGAGGACGACGTTGTTGATAAAACATTCCACTATTGTTGAGGCTTTTTGATCCGGTATCGGATGCGCGGACACGAATTTTGTAAAGTAATCCTGAAAAACAATAACGTAGGGACGCTTCTCACCTACTGGGGAAATGTTGACGATGTCGGTTGCCACGATTTCGAATGGGTGTTTGGGTTGAATTGGCAACAAGGGCGGAGGCGGTGATGTGCGCGGCGTTGTTAACTGACAAATTTTACAGGTTTTGATCCAATCCCGAACGTCCTCTTCCATGCGGGGCCACCAAAAGTGAGCTTTAATGGCTGCTAGCGTACGATTCGTTCCTTGGTGATTCAAAATTTTTGCGCCGTGGAATTGGTGAAGAGTTTGGTCGACCATGGAGGCGGGTACGACTAATTGCTTGACCTCTTTAATTTGCCGGTATAAAAGTTGATCTTCGAGAAAGAAAATCGGTGGGTGTCTGGCGGCGTTGTCTGCTTTGAGGTTGGCCACGATTTTTGTTATGGCTGGATCTGCGGCCTGAGCTTTCAGAACTTCTTGGTGAGCGGCGATCGTAATGACTTCGGCCGGAGGCGGTTCGTGGTCGGCATCTTTAGGCATTGAATTAGAGAGTGTGGGTGAACTGATGGTCTTTCTCGTCATTGCACGGGTGATGGCGTTGATTTCGGCGTCGACCTCCGTGGGTAGTGAAGCCACTGCTGGGCGTATTTCCGGTACCGTTAAGTCGGTTTCCGTAGTTGCACCAGCAGGGTGAAAATTCTCACGGAAAATCTTTGCGGTCAAGTTTTCAGCGTTCTGGATCGGGCATTTGTCGCGGTCATCTTTCCTAGACAAAAAATCGGCGCAAGCGTTATCCTTACCTTTAACATATTCCACTTTGTAATCGTAATCTTGTAGGCTGATCGCCAAGCGCTGAAGTCGCGAATTGCGGTGTTTCTCGTCTTTGAGCCATTCGAGGGGCTTGTGGTCGGTGCGGATGATAACTTTCTGGCCGTACACATAGTGGCGATACATCCGGAAGCCGTAGACAATGGCGAGGCATTCACGCTCAGTTGTGCTGTAGCGGGTTTCGGCATCAGTGAGTACGCGACTATTGTAGGCGATGACCCATTGATCGTTTTCGTTTTCTTGGTACAGAATTGCTCCGATGGCGGTGGTACTAGCGTCGGTTTGAATAACGAATTGAGCTTTGCCATCGTAGACGGGATAGCGGAGAAAGGGCGACGACGTAAGGGCTGTTTTGATGCCTTTGAATGCGGCGTGGTGTTCGTCCGTGGCGATATATTGGGCGTCTTTTCGTAGGAGTCTGTACAAAGGACTGGACAATGTCCCCAAATTCGGGATAAAGCGTTTGCACCATTGGACTAAGCCTAAAAAACTTTGCATACCTTTTTTGGTCTTCAGAAATTCATATTCGGCGATCGCTTTGACTTTTTCCGGGTCGGCGGCGATTCCGCGGGCGCTAAGTAGATGTCCCAAGAATTTGACTTGCGGCGGCAGGAACTCGCATTTGTCTGGTCGAAGCGTAAGGTTGGCGGCGCGGAGGGCGTCAAAAACGATTTGAAGGTGTTCCAAATGCTCGTCAAACGAGTTCGAGAAAATGATGATATCGTCGATGTAGACGAGGCAGATTTTCCAGATATACGGGCGGAGAATTCGTTCCATTAAGTGTTGAAACTCGGCGGGCGCGTTCTTCAAGCCGAAGGGCAAAACTTTGAATCGAAACAAACCTTCTTGGCAGATGAAGGTTGTTTTATCGCGGGAATCGGCGTCGAGGGGTACTTGCCAATACCCGGCTTTGAGGTCGAGCGTGGTGAAGAATTTTGCGTGTCCCATTGCGTCCAAGTAGTCGTCGATGCGTGGGATTGGGAATTTGTCGCTCGGCGTAACATCGTTGATGCCGCGATAGTCAACAACGGGTCTCCACGAGCCGTCTTTTTTCTTTACCAAAAATAGCGGTGCGGCCCAAGGTGAGCGGGATGGTTCGATAAAATCATTGTCGAGCATTTCTTGAATATGGCGACGGACAATCGGTCTTTGTTCCATCGCGGCGCGGTAGTAATGGCGGGAGACTGGTTTTGCGGTGCCGGTGTCGATGCTGATGGTCAACTCGCTAGTGATAGTTGGTTTATCGCCGGGGAGACTGAAAACATCGCGGTGCTGTCGGAGCATATTGAGGGCTCTTGCTTTTTGCGCGGTAGAAACGTAGGTCTTTTCCGTCATTTTGTTCAGGGCGTATTCCAGCTTTTGTTGTGCGGTGTTGCCGGGGAATGATTTGTCCAATGCGGCCGGCTCGTGGTCGGTTAAGTCGCGGTCGGCGGCAGCGGTGGCTATCTGACAATCGGCTTGGGTTTCGGAATACTCCAGCGTGTGCTTTGCCATCGCGATGAGCTGATTTGGTCGGAGTTTGATACTGTTCGGCGTATTGTTGATGAAAAGGAGCGGACAATGGCCGTTGGTGATGTTGACCACTGCGGTTTCGACTGGAAGCTCTGCGGCAACGTTATCCATGGTGAGTGGTTGTACAATCACGTCGGGCACTGTCGCCGATGTTGTGGGAAAAACGCTACTTTTGACCCATTGTTGGCAGTGCGGGGAAATCGAAACGGAAACTTGGGCGACGAGAAAAATCGGTTCGGCGAGCTCAGTAACCTCCAGCCGCCGAGGGGGCGGTTGGTGTGGACCAGGTTGAGCCTGCCGTATCGGTTGTTCAACTTCAATTTCTTCGGGTTGGCTAAAAATGTCAGATTTATCATCATAACAACTTACTCGTTCGTCCTCTGGTATCTCTTCTAAGACGTTATCGTTAGCGGCGTTGAGAAACAGTTCCGTTTGCGGGCGGATCGAGGCGATTACCTTGAGCGGCAGTTTAACGTCTTGAATTTCGATGTAATTGTCTTTGAAATTTAGGATGGCGTGGATATCGGGATGCGCGAGGAAGTCGATTCCAATGATGAATTGATCGTTTCCGTCGTCGTCAAGGATTACGCATTTGATCATGTGCTCTCCGAAGGCGGATTCCATCGTAACGACTACCGGGCCGTGAGCGTTGACTACGGCGCCGTCGGTGACTTTGATTTTTCCGCAAATCGGGAGTTGAAGCGATTGCTTGTCGAAAGCGCGTTTGACCAATCCTGATGAGAGGACGGAACATTGGGCACCTGTATCGATGAGCGCGTGTGCTTTGACGGCTCCAATTTTGATTGGGATTTGAAAGGCTCTCGTAGAAGCGTACTTGCGAACAAACGATTTGGATGATGGCGTGAGATTATCAATTTGACAAACGGACGAACGAATATGACAGGGGTCTTGAAAAGCGCGGCCCGTTGCGTTCCAACGAACGATGCCGGGGCTGACAATGGGCGTGGCGGAGGCTATTTCTTTAGATGGAACAACCATATTGGCCGCGGACGTTGAATGATTGTTAACGCGTGTTTCGAGCGCAGGTACTGGCGCGGTATTTGGTGCCGGAAGGGCGGGTAGGGTAATTTGCAATTCTGAAGATTGAGAACTAGCGCGCGATGAATCCGTCAGCGTTGTGACGTATGGAGCCGGTACCGCGTTGTAATGGATATGTTGTTCCCACGGCGCCGGAAATTGATGGTTCGGATAGACGGCGTAGGTATTCTGAACAAAATCATTTGGGCGTTGTATAGGATTACCTTGATAGAAATGGTTTCGCGCGCCGCGGGCGTAGTTCGCTCCTCGTTGGGGCGGTCCTCCGCGGCGGGGTCGCCAATCGCGTTGTCCACGGACGTCGTTTGAATTGTTTCTGAAATCGACTTGCCATGGTTGGGCGGCGTAATTTGGGCGGTTTGGTTCAAGTCGGGCCGATTGTTGAGCCTTTTGCCGTTTGAGCCAGACGCAGTCTTCAGTGTTGTGGGTGCCGGATTTGTGGGCGTCGCACCACAGACCTGCAGGTTGCGTCGTGCGTGCGCGGTCTCTGCTGGCGGATCGGTCGAAGCGGTTTGCGTACGGCTCTCTGCTTTGAGATGGATGGCGCGGGCTTTGTTGCCTATTGTTGGATATCGTTTCGTCAGGGCGTTGTCGCGACTTTCGTTCTTCATAGTCGCGGTCGTATCGTTGAATCAATTGTTCCAGAAGCATCTCCGTGCGCGGCGGTTGCGGCGGCGGTGGCTCAATTGCTTGTGGTTGGAAAGAGACGAATTTAGTGGGTTGCATCGCCGGGTTTTGCATCTGGCGGTCCATTGAGGGAGAGCGCTCGCGGTAACGATTTTGAGGACGGTCCATGCTGCGGCGGCGTTCAAAACGGCGGTCAAACGATTGCGGTGACTTCGGTGGTGGCGCATCTTGATCAGCTTGATTTACCAGAATGGGTCGTTCCGCGGTTCCGATTTCGGCCTTAGTTGCGTTGAGGACACTACGGGCTTTGGCTATGGCGTCGGCCAGTTGTTGAACATTTGTAAAACCCTTTGCTTGTTCCCCATTTGTGAGTTGATAGAAAACAGGCATTTTGGTCAAAAAGGTATCAATTACTTGCTTGTGCCGGAAAGTTTGATCTTCGTGCTGATACAATAGTTGTACATAAGTCATTACCTTACTCAGGAATGCGGCGGGTTCCTCTCCGGCTTCTGGCGTGATTGACGCAAGTTCGCATTTAAGAGTCATCGGATTGCAATCGGGGGCCAACTGGAACATGAGCAAATGTTTGGCATCTTCGTACCGCGTCATATCTTGGATCATGTCCCTCGGCGTATCGCGGGTAAGTCGGCGAAGGGCACTCATCTTTACGTGGTTGGAGGCGTCGTAGCCGAACTCATTTTCCAGTCGTATGAAGAAGCGTAACAGGCGTTTATTTGTTGCGGCGCCGTCGATTATCAGCGGGTGCATATTGTCGACGATTGTTTTGATGCGGCTATCTTCCTCACGATGAGACGTGCGCGGCATGTCGTACCGAGGGTGCGGGTGTTCGTAATAATCTTCGGGTGGATAATCTGAGAAACCAAACTGATTTGCCGCGGGCGGTGGGCGTCTTTGAAGCGCGGAACGGTGTAAATCTTCATCGGCGCGCGTGGTGCGGGCGAATTCGTTATTATATAAGGTATCCGTCGACGGTGCTTTGGGTTTTACTTGGTTTGGTAGCCTGCCAAAGACTGGAGCCGGTTCAGTTTCACGGAGAGTTTCGTTGGGGATATAAATATCTCTTGTTTCCTCGCCGTGAAACCGTGAGGACACCGGCGGCGGTCTTGGTGTAGGCGGATTACGTGCGTGCGTTGCGGCGGCGGTTGTGGAAATCAATTGTTGCATTTGCTCGGCGAGTGCGGCGAAACGCGCGTTAGTGGCTTTTGTTTGTTCTTGAATTTCTCGTTGAATGCGTAATTGTTGGGCTTGGAATTGGTCGGAGACGGCGCCGATAATTTGATCGATGGTTTGTACCGTGGGGACGTTGTTGGTTATGCGCGCGGCGGCGGTGTTGAGTTGTTCCAGCGCGTCGCGTGCTTCAATTCGAAAATTCTGGACTTCGTTGGCGTTTGCGATAGCGAGACTGCTGCGGTGATCGTTTACTGAAGCACGGGTGGCGGCTGGGGCTTGCGGCGGTTCAATATTGACAAAGGATTCGGAAGAGTCGGTTCTGGCGACAATTTGGTCAGCATTACTTCGAGCCGGCGCGGGCGGCGGCGGCATTTGCGATGCAGGCGGCGCGTTGAGGCGATTTTCGGCGGCGGCATGAAGGTTTTGGTTTACAAGCCGCGGAGTTTGGGAAATATTCGTCGCCGCGGTTGCGGGAATGAGCGGTGCTTGCGGCTGTGCCGTCCCGTCCAGCGCGGGAGTGCTGAAATTAGACAAGGGCGGATTATGGGGCGGGAGGCTTACCGTGGGTACCGCTGTCGATTGCGTAATATTTGACGGTCGCGGCAACATCATCTGGTCAAAACTTAAGGCGCGGCGTGCGGCTGTGGCGGCGTTCGGAGAACTGGAGCGCGACGGAAATCGAGTGAAATCCGGCGGTGTGTGGCTTACCGTTGGCATCTTTTTTCTCAAGGTATAATAACCTCGTTTGTACCCTTTGGCGCAGCTACGGCGGGGTCGAATTTTGAATTCTTTAGATTTTTCGGATGCAACGCAACAGCGGGGAGCGGCAACGTACAATCCAAACGGTCACCAGTGTTGTATCTTGGTTTTGCGTCTGGCGGAGATGATGCGGCGTGAGCAGGATTGGGATTCCGAGGTTGCGTCCTTAATGTACGTGCGTCCCACGCCCACGTTTACCCGATTACCAAATTACTAGTACTTAAACCCCGACAATAATTAACCCAACAACTAAAGAAAGCCTAGTTTCTTTAATTGTCTCCCTTCTATCTCACTAACTGAAATGAAAGGACTTTTCTACCTATTTATTACTGAACACTAAACGTACGAAAACTTACGTGACAAAATGCGACGGGCGAGGCGAAAATAAAAGTAACAATAATAAATCTACTCCCATGCACGGGCGAGCAAAGACGAAAAAAAGGCGTGGTGGGAGGCGGCTAATATGTACTAGTGGTGGCCGGCGGGGCACACAACTAGTAGAGAAAAATAAAAACGCACGTAAAATATACGTTAACGAATAAGTGAAGAGAGAGACCAGCGCACGCGTACCGACGTGCGCTACAGTAAGATGGCCACTGGTGGTCCGCGTTGCTCTCTCCACTTGCCACCTGCGGGCCTGTGACGCGTTTTGACAAAACAATGAAAAATCGGCGGAAAACACACTTCAACACACCAACCAGTGGGTACCTGATATTGTTGTTTGTTAACTGTTGACAGGTAAATAATACTATCCGTGTCAAAATACAATACTCGACTTTTTAATCGTTCAATGTAAGAATATAACTTTAGTCGAGCTTGAGCCATTGTATAAGCTGCAATAACAGCGTTAGTATTTCCCATGACTTCTGCAAAATCATCATGTTGACAATATGTTGTTGACACCAATTGTTCATTGATTAGTCTAACATTCTTAATAATGTTGGCTACATTCATCACAAGTTCAAAATATTCTTTGGGTGCATTATGGATAACAGTCTTATCCATATTGTTTCGTTGACCAAACTAAAAAACATAAAAATAATTAAATGAAATACAAAAACTATGCAAAGTTACTTTTGCCCAGAAAGAATTTAGCATTAATTTCGCCAAAGCCCTCTTTCCAGGATTTTTTAAAATTTTTGAAGAATCCAATGAAATATTCTCACAATTGTAGACCTCCATTTCGTATTCACGTTTTTGCTCATCTGTCTGAGCTTTAGCAGGATAGCCTTCACTCTCCTATAAAAATTACAATCAAATTCTGTCACATTTACATAATATAAAATTTACTAGTTTCATTTTCATAAAGGTATTGACGTATTGAGTAAATAAACCACCAGTGGGGTTTTTGGTTGGATGATATTGCTCAATATTATCATAATGCCAAACCTCAAAAATCTTGAGGATCTGAAACAAAAATAATATACATAGAAAAAGAACCAATACCGTAACAATATACCTTATATCCCTTCTCTAAGGCTTTATATAATTCTATCGTAACCCATGTACCGTCTAATGCTCTGTCTTGGTCGTTATGCACGCATGTGGTCTTTTGTGGATCATGCGTGCAAGTTTTGCATAAAGGAAACAATAATTTACCACCATGTCGATACGGTAAAACAGGATGTAAGAGTTTGGGAGGTGGTAAAACCGTACACTTGATTAACCCCTCATAAGGCTGTGACATTGAACTGACCTCTTCAAAATCTTCAGTAAAGATTTTTGGATGACCTGTAGGGTATTTCCCGTATTTGTAGACAAATGGGTATAAACTGCATACATCTACATAATTGATCTTTTCTGCAGGTGTACTATCTTCATTGTACTTAATTTTATGATACAGTTTTACAGCATTAGTGCGACGGCCAAAGAAAGCTAAAACAAGAAAACTTTTGACAAAATAAAAAAGAACAATTCAAGCTTTTACCTTCTCGAGGATTTATAGGTTCCGGTATTTTGACTGTATCAAAAAATGTTTTCATTTCGGGATCTGAGTGAAGTTGTTGTAAAAGTTCGCACTCCCACATTTCGACTACGCTATAACCGAGTGATTGAAGTTCCATAACCCGATTAAAAGTGCGTTCATATGCATCGACTGCTTTTGTATTATTATCGGCTGTTAATTGATATCTATTTTTCATACATTTAGGGCAACCATGCCAATAACAACCGTGAAATTCATAAATTGTGGTGTCTTAATGAGCAAACATATAGATATTAAAATTTCAAAAATTTGAACAAAATTACCTGATAAACCATCAACTCTGTATCTTCCAATTTGAACTTCACCACCATTAAGTTTATGTCGAATATACAGTTTTTCATTTTTATGGGCTAACCACTTCAACCATTTTAAGGCTATAACAGATTGTCTTTCTTCTGTACCATAACCTTTGTATGGTATTACACCAATAGTATTTGGCTTCAAAAATAAACGTCGGAAAACTAAGTTGCAAGCACTAGCAATGGTTATTGAATTTTCAAAAGGATCGACATTTGTTTCTTCCATAAAAATATCGCGAAATTTCATACAACATTGTCGTAAAACTTGCACATCGCTACGACAGTAGTCAAGTAACTCATTATCAAAATTAAATTGACAACCCTAAACAATGATGCATTTAAATGCAAAACTTTATACTTTTGCAAACTTACTGCTTCAAGCTTTCCATTATACCACTCCAGAAATGTGGCACGAGCCGCAGGTTTCATAGCATTGTAACCGTACATGTTGGGTGATGGATATGAGCTAATATATCCGTAATTTTCTTTTCTATTAAAGAAATGAGGGAAATATCCTTTACATATTTCACTTATTCCAAATGTTTTCGGTAAAGCCGCCAAAGGCATCGGAAGAAAGTTCAGAGAATCAATAATTTTTATCGACCCTACTTTGATACACATCAACTCTAAACGTAAAATAAATAAATAGATGAAAATGAAAATGAAAAAATATAAACAATTTACTAAGTCACCCTTATTAATGATATGTAGTTTATGATGTCCATTACGATACAAAAATTGCATTATAAATTGTCCATCGAATCCTCGAGAATTATGCACTATTGCTGTAAGGTTTTTCATACCCTTTGCAAAAAGGTATTCGCAGAAATCATTTAGACATGTAGATCCTTTGAAAATACGCTCGCGTTGACCGCATGTATTGCAGCAAAAATTTCCCTCGTTTTGACGACACTGATTGCATACAGTATGGACAACACATAAATTTGGTTCATGTTCGAACACATCCCCTAATTCGGATTGTCGTAGAATTTTTTCCTGTGTAGTCTCAAAATCATAAAAAACAAATTTTTGATTAACAGGGCACTTATCGGTAATTCCTGTTTCCTTATCATCTAGACACACTCATCCTCATCAACATTTGTTTCAAATATATCTTCTTCCTCTTCAATTTGCTCGCTACCAACAGGTTGCATAAAACATAAATATTCTAAAATTAAAAATTTTCATATAAGATAAAATAAAATAAAATAATTACACCATATCTAATACCTTTTTTGGGTACGCTTTTATTGCATGTTTTGCATTCAAAATAACTGCAATTATGAGGTTTAGAATGTGCTCTCGAACCAGTGTATCACATTGTTCGCACACTTTGAAACGATCGCACATAGATACCCCTGTTTTTTGACGTTTCGATTGACCTCTTTGAGTAAAAACAAGCTTGTGTCGAGCAAAACACTTATCATTTTTAAAATATCGCAGACAATCTTTGCATTTTCGAGCATTAAATTGATTACACGGGGGTGTATTGTAACACAGAGGACAAATGCACCTGTGCTCCATTTTGTTGTTGTAGGCCAGATCGCAATGAGGACAAAAGTAGCCGGGGTCAAAAAATCCAGGCATCTTTGTAATGACAGAGTAATGGTTATCATGGTGGTAAATATTCAAAACATGCGTTGCTTCAGGTCCTTAAAACTCTAAATACGTACACAATAACAGAGAAATAAAAAACCTCTAACCTCTAAATATTAAATCTTTAAAACGTTCTCTGCTAAAAACTTTGATTTGATAATTGGGTAATAAAACAGCTTGCAGTTGTTCCCACTGGTGAAAACCGCAAGCTCCTTGATGGTTAGCTAATCCAGCCAAGGTCATCAGTTCTTTAGCAACCTTTGTTTGCAGCAGATGGGACTTGTCAGACTTTCGAATACTTTCCCATTTGTGTTCAGCATTCCTATCTTTTTTATGAATGTAAGCTCTAGCAACAACTAGAGCTCTAGCAAAACATAAATCATCCGTGTTGTTGATTTGAATAATACAGCATTTATCTTTTAGAAAATCATTATGTTTTAAATATTGATGAGCATTGTGAATACCTTAAATTAAAATAAATAAATAAATAAAAATAAAATCTTACATAAGTAATTTTAATCAGCTTACTGCTACCCGCAGGTGGTGTTACAACAATCGTACGAATTGTAGACTGACGACTATCAATTTGTATTTGCTCATTTGATTGAAGAACAGCATTAAGAGTGTTTACAATCAAATCTCCAGTTAAAGCATGTTTCGGTCTAAAAGGTATCAAAACACGACCTTTTGTCAAATCTGGATGGTGAAAGGAAAACCCTATAAATGCATTATCAGCGACATTCTCAGAAATTCACTCTACTATAGGTTGAAACGTTGGCACTATTTGAGCATTTAAATCATCCATATGTTCGGTATTATGAAAGTTCACAGAGTACTCGCGACCTTCGGTATTAAAACGCCTAATATTTACGGTACTGGGTTGACCTAGTTCGAAAAAATCATCCGCAACAAAAGATGCATTCGTTACACCTCCACTAACCCCAACACCACCACCACCACCACCAATTTGAGCTGTTTCGTAAATTTCTTCCCCATCAGAACTGTAAGGCGTATAACTTTTGTATTGATCATCTTCATCATCATAATCTAAAACAGTTCCTTCTTCTTCTTCTTCTTCCAAAATATTATTATTATTATCAAGTGTTTCTTCTTCTTTCTCAGAGGTAATATTCTCTGAAGACTCATTCACTATTGTTTCATCATCTTCATCAGAAGTAATATCTTCTAAAATTTTCATAGGCATGTCGTCTTCATCCGAAGTAATATCCTCATAAATAGGTTTCATTATAAAAATTATCTAAACTAGAAAATATAAAAACTATAAACTAGAAAAATAGAAAACAACCTATTCATCAAAAACTTATACAGTAATAATAATAGAAAATTTTTATAAATTAGCAAAAACTATTAATTTTATGGTAGAGATTTAATTATTGTTTACGAGGTTATTGTAGTACTTTTCTTTTTTATGATGGGAAAGCTTTAAAGACCTCTATAACTCATGAACACGTGCCCATATCATTTCTTTAGCTTATTTTATTAGCATATAACCAGTTAAAACCAGTTGAAAACCTGTTTTACTGTACAACCCTAGTATTTTTGTTTTGATTCTTGAAGCTATAAAATAACTGTAATAGCTGCTTATAACCCTGTTGCACCATCTTTCCTTTTTATGTGGAAAAGCTTTAAAGACCTTTATAACTCATGCGCACGTGGCTATATTGCTTCTATAGCTTTGACCTTGATAATTACTATAACACATAAAACACATATATTTTTCTAGCTTTGATCTCAAAGGTTACCGTACCACATAAACACATTTTATTTTATTTTTGTAGAACATAGCTCCTCCTCTCATATACTCCTCAGAATAGTAGAATACTGTAGGATATATGTCTTGAATATTTATTATGCTTATAACTCCTCCTCTTACATCTATGAGCTATATATCTTGGTTATTTTATTATAGTTATAACCTCCTTTTACTCTGAAATTTTGAACACTTTATACATTTATTTGTTTTGTTGCTACAAAAACTACTCGCTTCTTCTCTCTCTCTCTTTAATATTTCTTCAAGAATTTTCAAAAATGGAACACCAGTTTATGTTAGACGAAAACATGGCATTATTTGTAGTAGTTGAAGGTAGATACGTGTCAATCTATTTTCGTAACCTCGACCCTAAAACAAAAGAGGCATACGGTTGCAGATTCAAGCTTATTTTACCACAATACGGTATACTAGGTCGCAATGTCAATATTATTGAAAAGACATTTTCACATGGAGGTCGATGCGGCATCAACCTTGGTTATAAAATGCTGGTCGAGAGCGACGGGGTTACAGTATGATTTAACAATTTGTTTAATGGAACGACATGGTGTTTATCTAAAGAAGTGAGTTGATATATGAATTCTTTCTTTCTTTCTTTCTTTCTTTCTTTCTTTCTTTTAAAATATAATGTTTTATTCTTTAGCAATTTTGGCACTGGACCAATATGATACATGAGATAGTGCCAGCTATTTCAAACGAGTACAACGCTTTAGCAGCAAATCTCCAGCTAGCGATAAAACGCAAAACAAAGGAAAACGAGGACGTAGCTGGAAAAGATGGTTCTACCCCGAAAATTGTTAAAGAAGAAGAAGTCGGTGCAGATAAGAAAATTATTAAAGAAGAAGAAGGGATTCATGCTACAAAATTCGCCGGAGAACAAAGCAATGCTCGTGAAGATCAAAAGGAAGCTAGCGTTTAAACGTCATTTATTAACGATCTCTTCATCAACTGTTTCAATGATCCTGACTACAATTCAACGTCCGATACCAATTCCTTGGAAGCCGAAACCAAGCGTATTTGTGAGTTACGTATTCTGGGTTTAGATATTCCATGGTTTTTTGATGAGCAAGTAGTAAAAGGTGAAAAATTATTTATAATTATATGTGCTGAGTTAGTTATACAAGACATCTTTAATGGGTGTATTTTTGATTGTTAATGCACGAAAGAGGTAGGAATTGTTGAGGATCATCAGTGTCCAGCTCGTAATTCCATATATAATATTGCAATTACACCAACAGTTAATCGATTATATGAAAAGATGGGACTTATCATTGACTGTTTTGAATATGTTATAGGTGAAGTTCAAGGTTATTACTGTCTTCGCGCTTTTAAACAGATGATTGACATATTTAGATGTATACCACTTACAAGTACTGGTCGTAAAATTCTTAAGGATACTGTAGCTAGTTTTATTGATGAAGGTTATCATTATGATTTTGATGATGCTGTTGTTATCAAAACACTACACGATTTTATTAACAGTAAATTGTAAAAGGTTTGCCTACATTCATTCATTCATTCATTCATTACAGTTTGTATGTTTTAATTAGCTATAGTTTGCTTGCTTATGTAATTGCTTACATATTTGATTGTTATATAATTTCATACATACATACATACATTGCGCATATATTTTGCATACAGTAATGCTATTCTATTTTATATAATCATCTGTCTATCTTTATATTTTACATGTGCACTGTTTTATATTGTAATTTTGATAATTATATAACATTTTGTTTTAAATAATAATAAAAATCATTTTAAAAATTGTTCAAGTAAAAAGGTGGTTGGTTTTTGTTGTTGTCAAAAAGAGATGTCAAATGATGATGATGAAAAGTTTTATATATGGAAACATCCATTTAACTGTATAGTTTCTGCTCCAACAAAATCAGGAAAAACACAATTTGTTAAAAAACTTGTAATTTTTGCTAAAGAAATGCTTCACCCTGCTCCTGTGAAAATTTATTGGTGTTATTCGGAATGGCAAGAAGCTTACGATGAATTAGTTCAGAAATGTTCTTATGTAGAATTTATTCAGGGTTCGCCTGATTTGAATGAACTTCAGAAAAGTAAAGATACACCTAAATTATTAATTATGGATGATATGATGCAAGAGATGAAGAATGATCAAAGTTTAACTCAACTTTTTACTAAAGGATCGCATCATTGGAATATATCAATTATACATATAGTTCAGAATGCCTTTTTTGATGGAATGCGTACGAGTAGGATAAACGCTCAATATTTAATTCTTTTAAAAAACCCTAAGCGATAGATTACAAGTCCGCACACTGGCTCGACAGATTTTTCCAACTACCTCAAATTATTTCATAGAGGCGTATGAGGATGCTACTAGTAAACCATACGGTTATTTATTAATAGATCTTACACAGACATGTCCTGAAAAATATCGACTTAGATCTAATATATTCCCCGACAATGGTCATATGATTTTGTATACACCTAAATGATTCATCATTTTTACAAAAAACTTTATACAGATTAGTCGGATCCTATTATTTTAGCGATATGATATACAGTAAACACATTTTTTTAAACACTCTCGCTGTGATCCTTTTCATAGCTGTTTTTATTGTATGGGTACAATACCCTTTTCAATTTTATGAAAATGAAGAAGAACCTGTAAATGTTACAGATTTTACATTACCAAACACAAAAAATGTTACAGATCAGAAATTATTATTACGGGAAAATTATAAATTACATATAATACCCTTACTACGTTATGTAGAAAAAATTTTACATTGTCCTCAGAATGACGGACAATTTTTGCAATTACGAGCATGTTTCAAAATATATATTTTCAATCCTGTCGTATTTTCTTGTTGTAGTCGAACCAGTAAATTTCAAAACTTGTACATCAATGGAAGTAGATTACAATATATTGATACGATAGCTTTATTACATAATCAGAAAAAAATATTATACCCTTCATCAGTCTAGTTGAGAATTTTGAAGAGGTTGGTCGTTTTTCTATAATTCGTTTGTTTTGTGACAATTACGATGTCAGCTGCATTTGAAGTTTTTGTCAGAATGGTGCAAAATAAAGTAAAAGGTAAAAATTTTATATCTCTTCTTCTTTAACTATTCATTAAACTATAGTATTTTTATTTAAGGTAAAATACTAAACAACAAACAGAAACGTGAAATAGCTGATTTGTTTTGGACTCATTTCTTACCTGAAGCCAAGATTTTTTACAAAGACATAGCTAAGGCATGCAACCATTTACGGCCTGAAGTTGGTTTACCCATGGGATGTAAAAAAGTTACACAATTTTGGTGTTTTGCTAGACTATTACTGACGGAGTTGGATATGATCGAAACTCGTGCTATTTTTGTAGAAGATCTTTTTTTAAAACTAGATACAGCTCATAAATTATTTTTTATGAATATGAATAACTTGTGTGCTTTTTCTAGACGCGAAGAGTTGAATATCATCATACAAAATGAAGCTTCATTACTATCTTAATGTAATACAATAAATATTTCAATGTTTACTCATCATTTGGTCATTATTGTAAAATTTTTTTGTACTGTACGGTCTGTTTTGTATGGCTTCTAGATTAAAGAAATATATTCACGAGCTCAATGTGTTGAAAAATTCAAATTGTGTTCAAAGACGTGCTTTTCTTCAACATTCTTCGCCCGATTTGATCTGTTGTATATGTGAAATTTGTTTGAACATTTTGAACGGTAATATTCCTGTTAATTCAAACTTAAAAAAGAAATTGGCCAAACATAAATTATTGCTCAGAGGTTTAGCTACAAGACACGAAAAAAACAAGAAAAAAGATTTACATAATAAACGTGTAAGAATTGTTCAAAGTGGTGGAGCATTTTTATATTATCTACATTAGCAAGTTTTGTTACAGAGAAATTATTATAGAATGAAATTTGCTAATAAATTTGCTCTTATACCTCAGGAGGTTCTGAATAAACTGAATAACTCTCAGGTTTCTTCTTCTTCGACGACGAGTTCAAATGAAAAGACAGGTATAGCTAAGCAAGTTGACATGTATCGTAACGAACTAGAGCGCATTTTGAAAGATAATATGTTAAAGCCTGAAGAACAATACAAAATGTACTCGCAACTATTTTCACAATATTTAACTTTTGAACATGAAAAGGCTCAGTCTACTACAGTGATTTTAAAACAAAAAGTTATTGATAACGAAGAAGATGAGAAGGATAGTGACGATTTAAAACAAAAAGAAAAAAATTAGCTGAACGATGAAAAGTTACTTAGCGGTATTCCTAAACAGTTTAAACGCTCAGCATCCTTATCATTGGAGCATGTGCGACGTAACCCTAGTATAAATGTTAATAAGCAAGGTGAGGTATTAATTGATGGAAAATTAATTGAAGGATCACATATTATTGATTTATTACATGATTTGTCTCGTAAACGTTCAAAAATTACGCAAATGCTTGGAGTAGATGAGTTTGTTAATGCTTTGAAAAAATATAATGTACTATTAGAGGCTATAGGAAACCCATTACGTAAAATGTTATTCACTTTACCTCGGAAACTCTCCTACCATACACCTCCGGAAGAATCAGATGATCATGCAGTTAGTAGTGTCAAACAGTTGAATAAACCATTTGTGAAAGGTGTTGATTTATTTTCAAGTGGTGCCGAGGAAGATATCAAAGACGATTCATTCTTTAATAAAGGAAACTCGACAGAAAAGAAGATACAACGCAAAGCACCTTACTTTCGAAATTATACAAAAATTTACACGGAAATCCTACAGCTTTTTCTAGTATTGAAAAATTATATGTTGAAGCTAGAAAGCACCGTAAAACAATTACACCTAAAAATGTTAAAGATTGGCTTTCAAAACAAGATAGTTATACTCTACATAAACAAGTCAACAAAAAATTTTCACGTAATCGTATTTATGTTACAGTTATGGATCAACAATGGGAAATTGATTTGGCAGATATGTCTTCTTTAGCAGATTTTAACGATGGATACAAATTTATGCTTACATGTATAGATGTATTAAGTAAATACGCATGGGTTGAACCCTTAAAATCAAAACACTCAAAGAAAGTTTGTGATGCTTTTCAAAATATTTTAAAAAGAGGTCGAATCCCTTGGAGAGTGCGCAGCGATAAAGGAAAAGAATTTGTCAACAAAGATTTCCAAAAATTATTGAAAACTAACCATATACATATTTTTACTTCTCAAAACGAAGACATTAAATGTTCAATAGTGGAACAGTTTAATAGAACTTTAAAAACTAAATTATTTAAATATTTTACAGAGTTTACCACTTATAAATGGATTGATATTTTACCCTCAGTTGTTTCCAACTACAATCACTCTGTTCATAGATCGATTAAGGAAAAACCTATTAATGTAGATTATTCTAACGAAAAAATTACATGGCAAAGACTCTACCCTGAAAGATTATACACTAGAAAGTCTAAGATTGATATAGGAGATTACGTGCGAATTAGTAAACATAGAGGTGTATTTGACAAAGGTTATTTACCTCAATGGAGTGAAGAAGTTTTCAAAGTAATGCATATTGTGAGGACCCAAAATCATATACTTTAAACAATTCAAGATCTGGAAGGCGAAGATATAGAAGGACGTTTTTATGAAAAAGAACTACAGAAAATTGATTTTAATCCTAATATCAAAGAATACAAAATTGAAAAGGTTTTGAAGACTAAACGTTTACCAGATGGTCAGAATAGAGTACTTGTGAAGTGGTGGTGTTATCCTGAAAAATTCAACAGCTGGATTTTAGAAAAGGATATACAAAACGACGACGACGACAATTACGATGAACAACTTTGAATTGACATATTATGCTCAACAAGATGAGCTATTATCACAAAATTTTTTAGGGGTTTTTGCTTGCGATACTCTACCGAAGATAGTTAAAAGACCAGCAGCTTTAATTGCAAACACCGATACATCTTTTCAAAAAGGAAGTCATTGGATAGCTATGTATTTTGATAATGTTAACTCTGTATATTATTTTGATTCTTATGGTTTACCACCAGTTATTCCTGCTTTTATAAACTATATTAACAAAAATGCTTTAATAATATATACAAATAAGAAACATTTACAAAATTTTAATAGTAGGGTTTGTGGTATATATACTTTATATTTTTTGTATTATAAAGTGCAACATGTTCCTATGTATAAAATGTTTAAAAGTTTCAGTAACACAAATTTTGTTTATAATGATAAATTGGGTTGTAAGTTTTTTCATTGTAAATTTTCTGTAAAAGGTCACTTGCGAAATAAATTATGTACACGTTTGTAAAAACTTAACTCCTTTTTTATGTATTTATATATATATATAATTTTTACCTCACTTTAATAGCTCCGCCTCTTTATATTTTTGTATAATTTTATTGGTTACTTTAGTAGCTCCGCCTTTTTATAAATTTATAACTGAGTGTTTAGTTGTTAAATAAAAATTTTTTATTTTGAAATGGATAGTAGTAATAGTAGGCATTCAGAAACGTCTCACATTAGCGTTTGGGAGTTTTTTGGAAAACGTCTACCTCGAAACGAAGTGGTTTTCTTCAGTCAGGTCATACTAATATACATTGTAGTCATTACAGCTATAATAAATTTATCTCTCTACAATAATAATACACAATTCTGGGTTGGTCTTTTGTGCGCTTGTATAGGATATTTATTACCTAGCCCCGTACCGACAGTATTACAGTCATCTAATTCATTGAAGACCATACCTATAGCAACAGCAAACAACATTATAAATAATGACAACCTTTGAAGATCAATTTTATATCACATTACCTAGTAATAGCAAAAATGGAAACAAGCCCTCTGATTTTTCAGCCCATCTACCTTACCGTTTAAAACTAGATGGAAGCTGGGAGGTAGGGCTAAGTGAAATAATATACCCCTATAGTTGGGCTACATTTACCAATCATGGTGGAGATAATGTAATAACGTTAATTACGGATGGTGTCGGAAATAAGGTCAAAAAAATTAAAGTAATAGTTTCTGAAAAACATTACTTTACCATATCTGAATTAATTGAAGAGTTGAATGCAAAAGTTGGAGCAGCTATTGCCGGAACTAACATGGTAATCATGTTTTCATACGATGAACATAGTAGAGGATTAGTTAATTTGAAAATAAAAAGTGGTACAATCTTGTGTAAAATCGATATAAGCAAATGGTTAATGGAGCTTCTCGGATTTAGCTCTACCAATACTGAGGCCTATGCAACTGCTGATGATTTTTTAAATAGAGCTGTGAATATTAACTTATATACTGTTGGAGAGAAACCTCCAAAAAATTCTAACATGCATATTCCACCATCCAAAGCTGTTTTTCTTGCCGAGCCTGGAACTAATCATTTATACATGTTAGGCATTCAACCACCAAATTTGAATGATTTACAGAATTTTTATGTTTACTGTAATATTATTGAAAATCAGATTGTTGGAAATATTTTAGCACCGCTTTTACGTATAGTAAATGTTCAGGGAAAATACAAAGATAATGTGAGTTGATTATATGAAACACCGCACTATATACCCATTCAATTGAAAGAAATTACAGTACTCGAGATTAATATAAAAAACAGTATGAATGAGCTTATACCCTTTCAGTTTGGGAATGTTATAGTTAAATTACATTTTCGGCGACGTACTCCTTTATTCCTATAATCATAGTATCAAATTTTTATTTACTCATTCATTCATTTGCATTTGGACACGTTGTCGTCAGGTTGAATTCTCGCAAATGCTCTTAATTAATTAATTAATTCATTTAGTTGTTCCTTTTGATTTTCAAAGCAAAATATGCATACCGTATTTATCCCTGAAACCGTTGATTACTGGATCAAAATTTATCAACATAGTATTCAAGATAATCAATTTCAATTAGGTGGTACCTTAGAAGGTTTTCGAGCAGCATACCAGTATTATTATAGACATCAAGGAGCTGGAGTTGGTAATTTTTTTAAGAGTTTGTGGTGTCTAGCTATGCCTTTGTTAAAATCTGCAGGAAAGCATGCACTTGCTGCAGGTTCCAAAATTGCAGGCGATGTTGTAGAAGGTTGTTCTTTTAAAGAAAGTGTTGCTGAGCATGGACGAAACGCAGCTGGTAGCTTATTACACGAAACGGGCGAGGGCATTCATAAAGGAAAAGGTTTAGGGAAGCGTAAACATATAAATTCTATGATACATATAAAAAGCAATAAAAAGTTAAATGATGGTCAGCGTCAACAACATCAACATCAAAAACAACATAAATGTAAACACCTGAAACGACGTTGCTCATTCTTAAAAAAGACTCCACGTAGAGTAGTTGGTTTCAAGGATATCTATTCAAAATGAGTAAATTTATTGATGCTGCTTCCTCTCCTAGTAGTAAAACGGAGTTAGATTTATTTACTGTACTTCCAACACAAGTTGCTATTCATAGAAGTTTTTGGTCTGAAATTCAGTTACAAAATCCTTGTACTAATGAAGGACCTTACGAGTTTGTTATTTCACCTGATTCATATATGTTGGACTAATCAAAAAATTTTATATATTTTACTATTCGAATTAGGAAAGCTAATGGGGCTGCTTGCACTTTAACAGCAGATGCCAACAACAATATCAGTGGTAACGTTGTGGCGCCAATTAATTTGATCGGCAAAACATTTTTTAAACAGATCAAGATGTACTTAAATGAAAATTAATATCTGACAGGTAAGTTTTATAATTAAATGTATGTTTACGTTTTTTAATTTTAACATTTTAACATTTCAGTGGGGATAGATATGCTTACAGATCTTATTTGGAAACGGAATTGAACTATGGTCGTGATGCTAAGTCGACACATGTTGCAGCTGCTGGTTATGCTTTTGAAAATGGCGATGTTCTTGATATAAAGAAAAACAAGGGTGCTTTGGAAAGAGTTCAGATGTTCAAAAACAGTGCAGTTGTTGAATTAATGGCTCCTATACATGCCGATCTATTTATGCAAGAACGTTTCCTATTGAATCAATGTACTTTGAAAATTGATTTATACAGACATAGAGATGATTTTTGCTTGCAAAAATTTATATCTACTGACAACGAAGCTTATAAAATCGAGGTTAAAAGCATGTCTTTATTTATTAAAAAAGTTGAAGTTGCGGATAATATCAATCTAGCTATTGAATCCATGTTACAAAATACAGCTGCAAAATACCCTATTCATCGATGTCATGTTACAAGTCTATACATAACAACTAGTCGTCGCTCAGCTCCTCTGAAATCATTGTTCACAGGTCCTTTACCTCCTTGTCTCGTTGTGGCGCTCGTTGATGGTTTGGCTGCTAGGGGTGATTATTATCAAAGCCCCTTCAATTTTAAGCATTTTGGCTTAAACGAAATTAAAATAACAAGTGGCACTACAACACTACTTACAACACCATATACGCTAAATTTTAAAGAAAACAAATATTTGCACACTTTTGTACAATTATTTGAGGGTGTAGGAATTGGTACAGATAACAAGGGTAATGAAATTACTCGAAATTCTTTTACAACGCATAACACGGTTTTTGTTTTTGATTTGACTCCTTGCAGTATGGATGGTAATTTTTGGGAACTTGTAGGTGAAGGAACCACTAGTTTACAAATTAATTTTGGCGAAGATATACCAGATGGCGGTATTGAAGCACTTATATATGCAGAATTTGACTCTCTCGTAATGATTGATAAAAATCGTGAAACCTCTACCGATTATAGTATTTAAATATGTTATATTTATATGTACATTTTATCTCATTTTTTTATAATAATAAAAATCACTTATAATTGTTGTTGTTTATACAGCTATTGTTTAGCTATTGTTTAGAAATATTCTTTTAATTTATTCCTAATTATACATGAACTTCCTTTTATTACTCCTTCTTTCCTTTATTTTCTCCTTTAATTCTACAGTACTATGTAATTATCTTGTACATTCCTTTTACCTTAAGACCTGTTTGTGCATATTCTCTACATATCGTTTACTCGTACATCTCTAATATCTGACTACAGTAAACCCTTTTTTATATTCCCGAAGTTGACACATACACACACACACACTCATAGTAGAACTCTAAAGAAATTACCTTTACTATTAAACGCAATAAATAAAAAATTTTATTAATTTTAATTCAATTTAATTTATTTGAAACAAAATATATATTTAAAATTTAAAACAAAATAGAATAAATTATACATATATACAAAATTTAAAAACAAAATAAAATATACATATATACATCCACCTTCGCCGCCGCGGCCGCCGTCGCACCCCACGCTAGAGGTTTCACGCGTATCCACTAAAATTTTTACAAATTTTAATAACTATTTTAGTTAAACAAAAATTTTTACTCTAATATATCATTTAACTGTTAAGTAATAGGTACAAGATCTATCAATAGTCTTTATTTATCATAAAATTTTATCGTATAAAATTGTGTAAATATTTGAAAACTTCTAGAATATTCTAGAAATGTTCTTTGGTAAGTTTTAGACAGCTCAGCTAGCTTATAAAATTTATATATCTACAACGTGTTTTAACTATAACATCGTAACTTACTAGAAACGCGGTAGCGCCAGTCCTATCCTCTCGTCAACTTAGCGATCGTCGGCGTTTCCCCATTCAGCACTCGCACCAGGGGGAGGATATTCCACAGGTGCAAGGCTAAGTGGCCGTCGTCCGAAGGTGTTTTTGAACATCCGGCATAGACGTTTCATAAAACCCCAAAAGGGTTTCTGTCTAGCCAGATATTCAACCCCTCGCTGGCTTTACCACCAGCTCTTGAAGTCCCTCGACGCCTCCTCCCAAAAGATGGACGCCCACGCGTCAATGTCGGCCATCATTATAAACAGCTCTAAATTAATAATATTATAAAATAGCGTCCATATTAATTTTTAAATCAAAATATTTGTAAAATCATCGTACCGTATGCCATGTAGGCGGCTCTTAATGCCGAAATAAACGTAACGAATAGGGCCTCCATTGGTCGTCTCAGGTGTCGAGCGCAAGTACAAAAATAAGAATGGTTCTTCTTCTTCTATTTTTTCTATTTATACCTCTTTACCCTCATTAAACCTTTTCTGGTTTTTTCTGCTTTTTGGTTGAATCTTTTCAGTTTTTCTTTGAAGGTTCTCGGCTCTAGGTTATTCTAGAAAACTATCAAAATAACAATTATCACCACCTTAATTGTTTCGGTATTGCGTCTCTTTAAAGGCTTTAGGCTCTAGGTTATCCTAGAAAACTATCAAAATAACAATAATCACCACCTTAATTATTTTGGTAAAGCGTCTCTTGCTACCATATTTTATAGAACCTTTGACCTTTTCTAGCATTTCTAATTGGTTTTATGATCTAAATGGTTTCAGCTGTCTAACCTTTCTATGTTTGCTCTGGAAAACACTCTGTATACAAAACCGCATCTACCTACATAAATCATCCAATATAATGTATTAATTTTCGATACGTAGAATAACGTTCATGTATTGATGATTTAGTTCTTTTCTTTTTTCTTTTTCTTTCCTTTTCTTTTCTTCAAATATTTTTGTGGTATCAATTACTTTTTTACATTTAGAATATTTGTCATCTCAAGTGTTCACTTTTCTACATGCGTTTTATGCCCATTTTTCTATAAAAGAATTTGGTCATTTACGACCTTATAAGTATAAACCCGTAGGAATAATGTTTCAAGTTTTATAGGCTCTTAGAGTTTTTATATGTGGAATTGAGCATTCTGATCTAAAAGACTGTTCTAATTTGGACGATCGTTCAGTATGCAGGGCTTCCGATTAGCTATTCTGTGAACCTGCAGACAGCGCACCTCTTATTTTGGAGTCCGAGGGCGCTTTTTTTTAACGACCTCCTCCGTGGGCGGAGGGGGTCAATTTTATAAATGTTTTCTTTCTTTCTTTCTATTTTGTTCACCATTTTTTTGTTCATGTTATTATTTTTGTATTTAGATTACAGTATTTTGGTGATAAACAAAAATAAAATAGTGTTTCAAAAGTTTTATAATAAAATAGAATGTTGCATCGAATTAAAAATTATTGATACGTAAAGATTTTTTCAACTCTCCAATTTTTCTACACGCTTTTTACGACCAGCTCATTATGGTCCTTTTCTATAAAAGACCTTATTTGTCTACATGCTTTTTATGGCCAGCTCGCTCTGGTCGTTTTTATAAAAGACCTTCTTGGTCATTTTTTGGCAGAACATCAAACTTTATACGCATGCACCCGTAAGGATAATGTTTCATTGCATATTGACTCTCTCGAGAATTTACTCATTAAACAGACCATTACTGACCAGATTGACCATTCTGACATTTGTTGACTTGAACGATCATTCAGAAAATGGGACTTCCGAAATATATTTACACCTGCAGGTGGCACCCTTTTGACAAAGAGGGTCCGGGGTGCAAATTTTTGAGGGCTTCCTCTTCCCAGAGGGGAAGCCGTTTTTACACACAATCTCTTTTTATTTCTTTTCATTTTTTGTTCATTTTAGTTTTCCTTTTTCCATTTTCAGTTCATCATCAATTTTCCTTTTTCATCTACAGTAACACATTTATTACCATAATCCAAAAATTACTGTAATTCTACTATTACGGCAACTCAAGAACATGCATTCTTAACCGACGTCAACTCTCCAAATTTTCTACACTCTTTTTACGACCAGCTCTTTATGGTCATCTTTCTATAAAAGACCTTATTTGTCTACATGCTTTTTACGGCCAGCTCGCTCTGGTCATTTTTATAAAAGACCTTCTTGATCATTTTTGGCAGAACATCAAACTTTATATGCATGCACCCGTAAGGATAATGTTTCATTGCATATTGACTCTCTCGAGAATTTACTCATTAAACAGACCATTACTGACCAGATTGACCGTTCTGACATTTGTTGACTTGAACAATCGTTCAGAAAATGGGACCTCCGAAATATATTTACACCTGCAGGTGGCACCCTTTTGACAAAGGGGGTCCGGGGTGCAAATTTTTGAGGGCTTCCTCTTCCCAGAGGGGAAGCCGTTTTTACACACAATCTCTTTTTATTTCTTTTCATTTTTTGTTCATTTTAGTTTTCCTTTTTGCGTTCATCATTGATTTTCCTTTTCCACCCACAGTAACACATTTATTACCATAATCGAAAAATTACCGTAATTCTACTATTACGTTAACTCAAGAACATACATTCTTAACCGTACGACCTATAAATCGACCGTATATGTTTACTGTACGACCTATAAATCGACGAAGAAATTGACCGTATATGTTTACTGTACGACCTGTAAATCCGACAAAAGCCATTCGTATATGTTTACTGTATGACCTATAAATCGACCAAAAATGACAAATTATAGGTCGTACATAAAAGATAGGGTATCCTTAAGCGTACGACCTATACCATCCGGCCTTACTACTGCAGGTTTGTAGCCATATGCACCAGTTTCAATTGCGCTTTCCCATCAGTGCCCTAGCCAATTGTACCGATTTTCAAGTGGGCCATTTTAATATGCCCTCTATGCATTTGTGTCATGTGTATAATGCGCCAACTGCAATTGGGCTTTGTCATGTGCAGAGGAATTTCCCCCAGCGTCACGTGATTCACATCATACTTCTTCGTTATGTTTTTCGCCATGTTTTGTGTTACAGTAATTTACATCAATTTTACGTTTAGTTTTATTAATTTTTACATGCATTTTCTGTGTGTACTTTTATGTTTCGTTTGTGCACCTGTATTTCCGTTTCGATTTGTTATTTTGTTATACACATAGACTATGGTATGTAACCTGCTAGTCAAGAATTTCTGTTAAAGATGAGCTCTCCTAGCTCATCGCTGTAATTGGAGCACAATGTGCACCTCTTATCAGTAAAAACTAGCAACGTTTCACAATGTGAAACGCCTAGTTGGAAATTCTCACTAGATGACGTTCCTATGCTAAGCATGGAGAGTGAAAACTCGCCCCAATGCTTAACATTGTGAACTGGCAAATGTCTATGTGACCATAGGCATCTTCTGCAGCAATTTCGGCTGCAGAAGTTAGCTTGGGGGAGTGTTAACTCCGCCCGAGGCATACTGTAGTTTACGGGGCCCTTTAAAAGTGCATGTTTCGTTAGTTTTGCACTCATCTTTGGGCCTAACCATCTTGTTGCGTTTTTACAGCCTGCATCCCGCGTTTGCCATACGTCCTCTTTGTTATAATTTATATATTTCATCTGTGTTCGCCGCCCGTCAAATAAATTTACATATTTCGCCTTCGGTCTCCCTTGCGTTGTCAGTTACCATAACCCAAATGTTGGAGTTCACCTCCCCTCCCCGTTGATCGAGAACCCCATCACCTCCCCGAGGAAATGTTTGATACCATCGCTCGCCGACCCGCAGCTGCATTACCCTCTACGCCAAATTGCTCGGGATTCCCGTACCCACTCATCGCTGTCCGTAGGACCCACACTTTGGCCCTTGAACCCGTCGCCCAGCACCAAGTACTTTGGGAAGAGGATTTAGTGAGTCTTCTCAGGGGTTAATATTGTTGAGGGTATATTTGTGGGAATCCTTCTTAAGCTAGTTTTCCCTTGAGAGTACCCTCAGTTAAGAAAGCCCTCAGACCCTTGAGGTCAGGGCCACTAAGGGGATTTAAGTTAACAATCGGGTCCCCTACAGTAGGCCATTCTGCAAATGGCACGGTCCCTCATTCCCAGTGAATGAGGACTAGGGATTGCCACCCCTGACCCGGCTGCGTTGTCCATTATTCTACAGCTGAACCCAAGGACAAGGCCAAGGTACACCATAGGTTTTCCTGTGGTAGTACCAGCTGGGTTATGTTCCCGAAGTAGATAACTCAACGGAGCCACCCAATGGGGTCACTGCATGCCACTTCCAGTGACATGACCATATTTCCTATGGGATATGGTATGGGTTTCCCATCAATGTGACTGATCACCAATTCGTTTAATGTGACTGATCACCAATTCGTTTAATGTGACATGGCTCCCAATTTCTACTTAATGTGACAGCTTTTTGCAAATGCACTGCCTTTGTGTTTTAATTCATCATAGAAAGGCAATGGATGCACCGGTAATAAAAAAAAGTGACAAAGATGACTATTGTCCCCAGAAATTGTTTAGGAAGCATTTTTTACAAAGTTTTTTTGATACGAAAATTTTTGCTGCATGTTTATTTTTCTCAGACTTACGTAGTTAATCTATATCAGTTTAGCTACTGCAAATGATTCTATTATATGATCATGATTTTATGATCTGATCGTGATTCTACGATCTGATCTTAATTCTTTGATCTGATCATGATTCTATGATCAGATAATCCTGTACCCAGTACCTTCATACTTCAAAAATGTGCTCAGAAGCAGCAAAACTAAACATTTACTCCAAATCTTACCACTTGAGTTCGAAAGTCAAAATAAGCAAGACACAAATGCAGAGTTACAGTATTTAATACGTTAGACGGATCTGCCAAATTATAAGCTACAGCAGTCATAAAATCAATAGCATTAATTTGACCTTGATCATACTGTAGATTGAGTGTAAAAAATTCTAGAGTTCCAAATGTGACATAATTGCACTTTGGTAATTTTCAACTCTGGCTATGTGACTATCTGTGTGGTCCTGTATGACTGTATAATAATTTACAATGTTGTTTTTGCCTAGTTTGTGTGGTCTTCAAGAATAACTAAATTTCTCATTTGATACTATGTTTTCACTGTCTAATTAGAATTATGGCCGAAATGAAGAATGCGCATTTGAAATGGCGCATTTAACACATGGCGCATTTGCTAATAGGGCATATGACGATGGCGCATATGACATGTGGTGCATTTGGCAAAAGCGCATAGGGCGCAATTGGCTACACCCCTCATCACATTGCAAAAAGTGTAGGTAATAATTAGTAGGAAAGGAAAGCAATCAGGCATAGGGTAAACTAAAACATGTAGGCGTGGAAGCTAAGCATAAATTAAAGCATGAAGGCGTGGTAATAAAAGCATACAGTAAAGAGAAGCATGTAAAGCGAAGCAACGATTGGTTAGAAAAGCAAAAGGGAAGCGGACCCTCCACAGACTAAAGAAGCACTATAACTTTATTCGTGCTTCGCGTATAATTTTATAGGGAAAACACGAATAAAGTTATGCTTCATTACTCGCCAAGCTAATCAAGTAGCTGTTGGCGAAGTCGTTCGTAATTATTGTCATATTATCACTATTCGTTTGTCGCATTCACTGTCTAATTGGATCATAGCGAGATTGTCCATTCCACCATGTAAAAGTATCCTACAGTCTGTTTATCTAGAAATGCTTCTAAATAATTGAGAGTGGAAAGCAAGTAGTATTTCAGATTTTCACAATTTTCTAATAAACGTTATATCATATAGGACTGGAAACTTGTGAGCATACTGACCTAACCTTCAACAATTTTTCCAATGAAAAACTTCTCAGAGAGAGCTCTCTGTAAACGATTTTGACGACTGATTTATGTCACTTTTATATTTGGAAGCATTTTATAAGAAAGATTATAGGATTAGATTGAGAACCGACCGATCCCCTTATTTGGGCGTTACAGATATTCCAAAAAAACTGTAGCACTATCTTCACTGCATCTGCCGTTTCGAAGAAAACAGATTATGTAGTCAGACACGTAAAGACACCCAAACGAGTCCAAGCCTGGCCTCTGTCACATCCCGAATGCACAGAAACTTGAAAATAGACGAAGTACTTCTGCTATGTTCTACGGCTGTGCTCTTTTGGTTGGGTACTGTAATAGCTTGAGGTAAACCTGAAAATCTATCGAAAAAATTCTGCTGTGAGTCGATCTGCTCGGGATTAAAATTATCTCCCCAAACACAAAATCACTGAATTCAACATGAACATGTTTTACAGACAAAAAAACATATTCTGAAAATAAATTCATCAACCGCACCACACCGTTTCGATTTGAAGATACGCTGTTTCGAGAACAGTTGTATTGGCGATTTGCTGTTTTGGAAATCGCCCTTTAGGGCACGCGTCTAAACGGATATCGTTTTATCAGTTTTCAATTCATTCCATTCGATAGGTCTCCCGGAAATTGTCGACAAGCTGGCACAAACATACAGTAAACAAGTTCCACCGATGAGCAAATAATAGGACCAATCGACGACGCAAGTTCCTAAAGACGTAAAAAGCTGCCCACATTAGAATTCGAAAGCGCTCATTGTATTTAAATGCTTCCGAATTATGAGAGTGGAAAGCAAGTAATATTTTAGATTTTTACAAATTTCTGCTACACCGTACGTTATGTGTAGGACTGAAAATTTGTGAGCTAATGACATCAACCTTTAACACTTTTTTAATGAAAAATTTTACTGTGAAAGCTTTATGTACGAGATTTTGACGACATAGTTGATTACTGTACTTTTTATTTAGTAGCATTCAATAAAGAACAAACTATAAATAATAAAAGTGGAAAACAAGTACTCCTATTTTTATGATTTTCTGCTAAACTATATCTCTCACAGGACTAAAAATTTATAAGCAAACTGGATTTACAATTTTTTTGAGAAAAAGATTTTAGCTTCGCGTTGTGAACGATTTTAGTTTTTTTGCCATTTTTCAATTTACGAGCATTTCGTGATGAGACTACATATGTTGTTTCGAAAGCCGTTCGATAAGCTCCCAATCTGCAACTATACAATCTAAAGAAAGGAAAAACTTGACTAAGGATGACCAAAACTGCAAAACCAGTCGTGTCTAGTGAATTGAAGAGATTCTATTCTTCACGATCCCAATAGAGATTTCTTAACTGTAAAAACTGACTTTTTACAAGAATCCGACCCTGATTTTGGTAAGCTTTTATTGCTAGGAAAGATGAAATACTACAGAAATATGATAAGAATGATCAAATTTCCCAAGCATCGATTACCTTCAGAACGGATCAGGACCACCGGGCACATTTTTCAGCACTCACCGATTGAAAAGCGATCGCTTCTTTCTCCACACGCCGCTTTCACCTCCTTGTTATCCCAGCCCATCGGAAATGTGATGCAGCCAGCGCATATGAGAACAGCTGTAGAATAATAATAGCAATTGGTGAGAGGATTATGATGAACCCTGTATCAGATGCTCAGGAGTGACTATGAGAAGCTATTAAGCAACAGATATTACATTAAAACGTGCTCCACAATTGAAGAATTTTTTATGCACAGAAAAAACATTCGTTTGCTGGATTATTTTCCTGATAACGGGAAAATTTCCAACATTTTCCAGACTTTTAAAGCTGATTCGGTCAATATTCCGAAGCGAAATCATTCACATCGTTTTAAGAAATAATATTCGAGGTTGCTAGTGAACCTAGACTTATTTCGTGCTGGATGAAAAGTGATATCTCGGTTACTCAAATATACATAATATTCCGTTTTCTAAACTACCCTATAATGTTCCGAAATTCTAAAAGCGAAAATTTAGAGCAATTAGAACAGATATCAAGAGCAGGTTGCGTGCGACGCTTCATTTCAAAATTATTTAGAATATCTAGTTCCAGAAGTTCGTCAAGTTTCAAAGTTCACAGACTGATCAAGGTGACTTGAACACACAATGATGAAAGCTCAAAGATTTTTGAATACTATTTGGAAATTTAACGTAAGAATAAATTTCTACCACAATTATATATAATCATTAACATGGAATACTGCAGTAACTGAAAGAAAATTTTCGAAATGAACCTATCTCCCTTGAACTGACATGACATTAAGATGTGCGCAATATTGATCCAGTCGAGCCAATCATTCCCTTTAAAGTGAATGATGGGCTTGCAACGCGACGTGATACCGATGAAGTGCGGGGTAATGTAGCTCTACATTAGTTCAATAATTACTCTATTAAAGGCCAATATTCCTGCTACCGACCTGATTCTTAAAAGCCGCAAGTACAATGAAAAGCTTTGCAGAACTCACCCGCTACAACCTGCACGATACCGAACGCCCGTCCGCTACTCCTGCTCACGATATCTGTGGCGCAACAAGCCGGAACAGACACGAAAGCCACTAAAACGGCCAAGGAACACCCGGCGCCCGTCAGAACCGTGCACAACTGCCACCAAACGGACGGAATATCTTTGAAATTAGTGTAACGACCGCACAATTCTTTGACGCCGGTCCTCGACCAATAATTACAACGCCGGAAACATCCAAAATAGGTAGCGATGAACATGGGTTTGGTGGTGCTCTGAGTCGCCGCTTGTTGCGGCAAACGTCGACTATACTCGTACGAAATTGTCGTTTGCCGTATACGATTATAGGGCGATAGGGCAACCAGCGACGGCGACGCTGTCGTCGACATCAAAAATTGTTGTTGATCCGTAATACTACTGGTGTCTTTGAGCGACAAACTGCGCGTGAAAGCGGACGTGAATTTCAATTTTCCGTGCGTCAAAGCGCCTTTGAGCCAATACGGAGTGTAGAAACCAGCGCAAACTAGTCCAGCGGCTAAAATCGAGACGCAAGACCACAAATAACCCACGCAAGTCAATCCCGCCGACATTGATGAAATTTTCTGGAAAAAGAAAATCTGGTAAATTAATTTTCAAATGCAGCTTTCACTTTCAAGGTTGTGGAAGAGCGACGATACGACCTGCTAACACTTTTTCTAACGCAAATTTAAAAAAAAACGACGTGTGACATATCTAGTTAGACGTGTATAGTTGGATTTTCTATGGCTTTTATTGTACGAATAAAATCGCGTTCTGATGATTTTTGCTAGAAAACAATTTATTTTACTGTCGTTATTGAATGGTATTGTACGAATAGGCAGCACTGGTCTACTTTTAGATTGCGTTTTCTGCTCAAAAAATGGTTGCTGTTCGTGAACATTTTAAACGCATTCTTGTATTACGCTGCTGTTCACATGGAAAATTTTTGAAATCAAAGAATATATAGAAATTTTCTAAAATTTGTCACCAACTATGAAATAAGATTGGGAGTCAAAAGCGTAGCCGTTTCAAAAGCGCAACCAGGCCGAAAAACGTAAAAAAGTGTTTCAAAAGCGCGGCAAAATGCTTCAAAAACGTAGCCAGATAGTTAGAAGTGCAGCCGACCAACGCTTAAAAAATATTGAAGAGCTGAATGTAAGAATAAAGAACCTGTCATATTTCGCCGCGCGGTTATTTTCATACATTGCCGCGCGATACCGTACGGCGCCGCTTTTTTACTTTTGGATTTGGCTCTTCTCAAAAAAATGTGTATTGCTCGTCTCGACAAAAGCGAAATACGAAAAATGCAAAAAAGATGAAAAATACGACAAAAATCGAAAAATAAAAAGCGCAAAAGAAAAAAAAAATCGATCATTCCTGCACGGTGCAGATAGAAGCTTGCAGAAAAGCCTAGTCTAAAGATTTTGGGCTCTTGCTTCAATTTGATTCTTATTCCAACGATTAATAGCTCTTGAACTGCTGAGAAATATCAATTTATATAAATTGATTTTGAAAAATTGAATATATATACACGATTATTCATTCACATATGTGCTATATACAGGATCCAGATCTGATGTGGGTCTGGTCGGACCTGCTGTTCAGGACCCAGATTCAAAGTGGATCCATCCTTTCCCTAGTATTCGGGAAATCGGGACGTTCAGGGAATAGGCACTGATGCATTTTCCGGGGAAATAGGAAATTTATTCATTATTCGGGGAATCGGGACCTACGGGAAATATGGACCTTAGGACAATCGGCATATTTGCGGAAAAGGGACGTTGGGGGAATAAAGACACAATCGAAATATGCGAGTACACTTGCTGTAGGAACATGTTTACACCTACTTTGCATATTTTTACACATTAATGTTTCCATTGCCAATTGAGTGTTCAACTTCTTAGTAAATCTTCATTGAAAATTAAGTAATCAATTTGGTAAAATAATTTGACAAGTGACAGAATTCAACATTCAAGTGAAAAATATGATTCAACTACATGTATAGATGTCATAGTATGCAACAATATGTTACAACAACAGTATGCTGCAACTTTACAACACATAGCTTGTTCGAAAATTTCGTTTCAGTTGAAACCTGATAGCGGCGCCGCTTTTTAGTATGGAAAGAACAATCGGCGCCGCGCGGTGAAGTATGACAGGGCCTTAAGGCTTGTGCTTTGATGGAGGAGTAATTAGAGACCATTTCTCGTTTCTAGCATATCATATTTTCGTTGAAACCTATTTGTATATTTATGATTCAAGAATTATCTCTTCAGAAGTTGCGCAAACTAGGAAGCAAGATGAACTCAATAATTTATTTTTTGTCAATGGTTCTCATTGAAGCGTCTTGTTGGTAACGCTTTAGAACCTTGCTCCGGCTGTGCTTTTGAAACCAATATGAAATGAATGTTATACAAAGCATCTCTTATGTTTTAGAGTCGTGAGAATAAATTTCACTGCAAGAGGAACCGGCCTGGAATTGCATAAAATTCACATTAAATGTGTGCAAAATGACATTCTACATCGAAAATATCTGAGTGAAAGTCGTAAAAAGATTTAGAACTCCATTGAATGACCTTAATGAAAAACACTTTTCAAAAATCTACCTATCGGATTCTAAACATCGGAAAAATTAAAAAAGTAAGCCATTTTGGTGTTAATCAAATGACATAGTTGAGAAAATTTGCTATTTCAATTTGCCTGTGACCATAATAATTTTTAACATGAGTCAAGAAAAAAAATGTGAGATTAGCAGAAAAGTTGAAACCTTAATTACTCCTCGAAAACGTGGAATATTAATGATTATACATGAAATAGGACATTACCGATGCACTATGACAGTAAAATTTTAATTGACTAAGTCAGGTAAATAATTATAGTTACGATAAAGAACGGCGCAAAGCGCCGAAAAATTTGACACACCAGAATGAAGCTTTTGGATTTTACCGACAAAATAGTCAGAATTTTCCAGGTCTCTTTAAGGCTAGGTGAACACCCAGTATACACAAAATAAGAGATAGTTAACTTCTTCGGAAAACGCTCGATCAGTAATGTTTATTCTTGAATAATGCCTCAACTAAACAAAAAAAAATCAGGTAATTTTTTTCTTAAATTTTTTTTATAATTTTCAATTTTAAAAAAGTATAAAATAAATATGAAAATTTTGAAAAGAATATGTTCACTAAGTTCCAAGAGATCAACAAAGAAGCCGAGCTGGCGAACTTTTGGACAACGAAATTTCCTCTAGAATTAACAGTCGATTGTTTTTTCAGCATAACTCATTCAAATGAACGAGAAAGATTACAGGTTTAAAATATTACGTTATGTAAGCCATACTCCGCCGATAAGTTCTATTCTATCAACAATATAGGCAGCTATCAACATTCGTTGAACATTTAAGGAAAGATGTATGCAACAAGACGATGTCTGACGTCAGCAAGATAACCATCATTCACGAGGAATAAATAGGAACGGTGGGTAGAGAAAACGGGATTCCTTTTGACGAGCACAACCACACACTCATCAGATAGAGAATGAATTCAAACCGGTCGGTTTCAAATGTCGAAGAGCACCAACGTGCAAATCTTTGAAAACGGGTAAGCATGCACCTGAAATCGTACATGTAATTGGGGTAGGGGGAAGTGCTATGGGAACCCCCCCCAGAAATCGTCGACCATATGGCTAGCCATTGGGCGACCGCCCCCAGGATTTTTCAATCCTATGGCTAGCCATATGGTAGCCGTAGGAGCCCCCATACTTTTGATCGGAAAAATACTGAAAAATTATAATTTTTTGATGAAAAATATCAATTTTCTGGGCGCTTTGCTTCATAAATACATTTTTTCAGTCTTTTTAGAAAAAATTACTATTTTTTAAACTATTTTCGTGAAAAGAATCGATTTTTTACCTTGAGACCCCTCCCCTCAAAATTTGGGGAATTACTGACCCTCGGCCCAAAAATGTCGTCCAACCCCCCCAGACCTCGGGGCTCCGTCACATGTATGCCTGAAATTGCTACAGACCTCCTGCCGGTGAAACTTGGAAATTTTAATCCCAACTCCTTAGTATGAAAAAAACTAAAAAATTATCGTTATATATCCGGCGAATAAATTCGTTATTTTAAGATTCGTCCGACGATAATTTATGCACTAGCTTCCATATCTCCGAAAAACATCAAAAAAGGGCATCCTGAAAAAAATATGGCCCCATATAAATGTAGGTTTACGCGTAGGCTCAAAAGCGCCTCAAAAAGAGTTTCCTAGTGGCATACAGACAACAGCAATTTAGTTTTATGAGGGGAAATAATAATTCTATTATAATGGTAGCAGTCAAGTCCTTTGAAGAAAACTTGGGCGTATAAAAATTCTTCTATTTCTTCTGCTTCCTTTTCTAGAAACACATCTGTCTCTAAGAAAAGGAAAATATTTGGGTAATTCAGCACTAATAGAAAACGTACAAGAGAAATTTAGAAAAAATGCAAGCAAAAAAGAACAACAAACATATTTTTACACTTCTGGGCATAAAAACGATCGGTAAAAATAACGGGTAGAGAAAGAAAGTGAAAGAAGTCCGTTGTCCATCGACAACGGAGAAACGAAGATTGATGAGTGACCATCGGTCTGGTGGTGGGCCAACAAAAGACTATTTATACTAACAATACGTTTTTTGAGAGCAAGACCAGAAAATGAAGAGAAGTCGCATAATATCCTCTACTACACATAAGTACTAACGATATGCCTACATAATTATAAAGCAAACGTCCAAGTAAGATACCTTTAATGCATGCAAATATACTTCAATCGACGATAAATATAAATTCGTTATTGGATAAAATATGAATCAATCCTTAAACGGCGTAGAATTACAATGTCGGCGTAGAGAATCAAATATGAAATCGAGAAACTTGCAAAAAGTGTGAGGACATTCTCCCGTCATTTAATCTCAAAAAATTTTAAAATCGTCAAGTAAAGGCACCAATACTTTTTGTAAAAAAATCAGACGCGTATTTGCAACCACACATCATGCATAACTTTGCTAAGAAAGAGTTTGACGCGTTTTATCCAATGATATAAATTTCATCAGTAAAACTTTCATCTTGTAAAGGCATCAAATTTCTTGCGTCAAAGACGATTATTTCTTCATCGTTACTTTTCTGTGAGTTAGAGAGATCTCAAAAAAGTTACAAAAATTTATGGTAACATCTATACTCGTATTCTTCAATTTTCAGAAATGCCTAAACCCAAAGCATCTTTAGACTAAAATGTCATGTATCTACTGAAATGTTAGATTTTACAACATAACTTCAGAATTGGGAGAAATTTTAAAACGTAAGTTTAGTTCTTCTGAATATTCCCTTAACTCTATGACATCATAATGCATTAACAAGGTGGGCTAGAGAAGATTAGCTGTGATCTTTTCTACTATAAGCTTTTTAAAAATTCTCATAACATGATCAAAAATGAAGACAGAATAAAAATTAGTGTATTGAAATAGAGCTCAACCATAACTTTGAATTGTGATTCGATTTGTCATGATCATGCCATAATGTGAAAATGATTCTAGAAATTGGTGATTTTGACAAAGTTAGCGATTCCCGAAAAAATTTCAAAACCAATTAGGAGGTAATACACTTCCCTTACCCTTCTCCATGCTAATTTATGTAGGGAAGTTTCATATCTTACTAAGATATGGTTATTGAAACACGACGTGATAGTGTATACAGTACGAAGGAACCATTCTGTGAGATCAAAAACCTGATTACACTAAACTTTTTGCTGCAGTGAGATTAAAGGAATTAAGCACGACTGCCAGCACGATCGAAGCTATATTTTCAAAATATGTTCCAGGCTATGGAAAAGACTGAAATAATTTCATCGCAAAAAAAATTGAAAAGAAAAAACGATATTTAATTTCATGAGAAAGTAAAGGCCCTGTCATACTTCACCGCGCGGCGCCGCGCGGTACCGCCTTTGAAGTATGAATAGGTTTTTGTAATTTTTGCGGCGCCCCGTCAGGTTTCAACTAAACCAATACACATTTTTTTAAGAGCAAAATCCAAAAGTAAAAAGCGGCGCCGAACGGCGCCGCGCGGTACCGCGCGGCGAAGTATGACAAGCCACCGCGCGGTACCCCGCGGCGCCGCCTGTTAGTATGAATAGGACAACCGGCACCGCGCGGCGAAGTATGACAGGGCCTTAACTTTACGTGATCGCCTATAACGTTATAATTCTTCTGTATAATTAGCCAGTTATAGTGCTTACTCGGGCGAAGTATTAAGTTGAGATAGAATTCCAAAATTAGATGCCTTAACCCACATGATCACTGTAGATCCAAAAATATCATAAATAGAATGGCCGCGAGGAAAAATCCCGGGAAACTTTCCGCTTAGAACGGAAAAATCCTTGTTCGTTTCATCCACTGATGAAAGGTTGCATTTTGCGAAATTTGCTACGTTCAAGAAATGTCTATGAGATTTGTACTTCAAGAGCCCACTCACTATGTCGAAACTCAATTTATCAAATGCAATAAATAAAGTGAATCTGCTAGTCAACCTTCTAGAAATCTTCCCAAAATCAACAGAAGAATAAGCGCTTCTGTCTGATTAAAATATTGCACCGGAAAAATTAAAAAGCTGGTATTAACGACTGATAAGAAAATATTTGACATATTTTTTGCTCTTACGTTATGGAAAGATGAATCAAGTTTTTTCTACTAAAATTCATTTGAATAAAAGACCGTCAATCTCCGTTGCTTTTTGTGAATAGAATTTACGAAAAACATCCGTTTATATATTTCCACGATTCCACGATAAACATACATACGAATTAAGCTGAGTCCCTTACCGTTCACAAAAACTCCACAATAGCGGAAACTTACGACATTATCAATCTGAGAGTTTTTCTCAAACGAAAAAATCGTCGGAAATTGTATAAAACAAAGCAGCTTTTGTTGATCTGTAACTTTTCTTCCGGAACACTATCTTCTTCAAAAATTATTATTTTGCATAAGCGGTGCGGACGGTAAAAACCTTCTGTGGCGAGCAACTGAAAATACAAAGAGTAATTTAATGCATTCATAGAAGATCATAACGATGCTCAAACATACATGTAATTGGGGGCATACATGTGATTGAGGGGGGAAGTGCAATAGGAACTCCCCCAGAAATCGTCGGCCATATGTGTCGTATGCCCGAATCCACGTGGCCGGCACGTCGGAAAAACAACGCTCGGTTAGGGGCTCGAACCCTCGACCTTCTGCATACGACGCAGACGGGCTATCCAACTGCGCTAACCGAGCCACGTGGATGGTCCGGAAATTGTGATTGTAGTGGTGGTGAGTGCGGGACATGCCACGTAATGAATAGCCAGACGTACCACTACAACATATGGCTAGTCATTGGGCGACACCCCCGAGATTTTTCAATCCTATGGCTAGCCCTATGGTAGTCATAGGGCCAAATACTTTTAGTTGGAAAAAATTTAATTTTTGAATAAAAAATGGCCAAAAATGTCAATTTTCTCGGCGCTCCGCGCGATGAACACATTTTTACCGTTTTTTAGACGAAATTTTCTATTTTTTGAACCGTTTTTGGTACTTTTTTTGCTGAAAAAGTCAAATTTCTTTTTCTTCAGAGACCCCTCCCCCTGAAATTTTGGGGATCAGGGACCCCCAGCCCAACATTTGGTGTGAATTTTATACGAAATTTCATAATTTCATATGAATTTTTCAAAAATCAATGCTTCAAGGCCGGCGCTGGTGCCCTGGACATGCCTCCCAGTAACCCTTTTAGCAGAAGAAAGTCAATTTCAATGAGTCTGAACTGCTACTCGTCTTATTTATGGGTACAAGAAACCAAATGCACAATCATTATTCATGATATAAGATTTTCATGCTATATCAGTGCAGAGTTTTCATTATTTTGGAGCAACCTCGATCGGTTTCCAACCTTTGGTGTGAATTTCATACGGGTAAAAGTAAAATTTTGTAATTAGAAGTCTCGATAACTCGACCTTTTTTCAATTGCCCGTCAGAAGTCAATACCATCGCTGCCAAGCCAAGTGTATACCGTTCAACAAATTTGTTCTTCGAAATTTCTGTCATTAGTGCATATATCAGCACTTTACAATTTTTGGCGCCAAAAAAGCAGAAAGACTCAAGGTTCTTTTTTAGCACGAGTTCCATTATCACTTGAGATAATAAAAAAATATATTATTAGCACAGTTAGCATTGTCAAATAATACTTCGTAGGTCAGAATTCTGCAAATAATGTGTGAGTTTGTCGATTCATGAAAACAAATGATACTTCGTTGGTCTGAAACTAATGTGTGATTTTGTCGATCCGATCAATGATTCATGAAACCACGTTTGATGTTGATGCTTTCAAAACAAGTTTTGAAAGCATCAACATCAAAACCATTCAGGATGAATTTTTCCTTTTGCGGAAGTTATGGAATAAATGTTGAAAAATAGAGCCCTATTCAGAAGTGAAAAATCCTAGGATTTTTATCGGCGACAAAGCCCGATTCACAAGTGAAAAAATCCTAGGATTTTTGTCGCCGACAATCGGCGACTGAACCTCTGAAGTGGGCTCAACGATTTTCAATTTTTACCACAATTTGATATTTTTCATCTAATTTTCTTAAAAATTTTTCATTTTCAGTCATTAGAACGCCTGTAAACATCGGAAATTTCTATTCTCTGATGTCATTAGCACCGTGCTAAAAAAAGAACCATGGCAAGACTTCATCAAAATCAGCTGCCTCGTCTAGAATTGATTGCTCTTGAGGATTATTTATATACAGATCCTTGCTCAAATGCAGTGATCATTGCAGTACCTTTTTAATATACGATGTTTCGTGTCACACTTCATAATTTTCGGTTGTCAATGCCATATTGATCATTTTTGTGCTGAAATTTATAAACGTTCATTCTACAGGGTTTCACATGCTCTATCTACTGAAAATACTCGCACGGAGATCAAATGCGTATTGATCGACTTATCAACTAATAAATTCCGAAAAAATAAATACCAGACCAAAAACTAAATTCCCAGAAAAGTAAAACGTCATACTTTGCCGTTTTACTTTTCTGACTATTTCTGTGGCTTTTTCAAAAGAGTGATGAGCTCATTTTCAACGTCCCATGTTAAAGATTTAAAATTCGAGCAAGATTTTTTCACTTAGTGAATAGCCGATAATTGTCATTTTCGCGTTACATGAGATCCTAATACATATGCCTAGCACTACCCGAATATGGAACTTAGGGTAAAATTTTTTCTTGAAAAACTTATTCCAAAAATTTTCAGATTAATTTTTTTGGACTGCTGGTCCCAAAAGGGATTTTCATCTCACCTGCACTTGGCTAAAAATCGACTTTAGGATTAGGTCACTTACAGATGAAGTCTTCAAGTTGTTCAAGTTGTGTTTTAAGACTCAAATGGTTTTTTATTTTTTTATTTTCCACACTACATTATACTAATCAGACGTGAATTTCATGTTTCATAACTGTATATATGGTATGTTGCTCATCAATCGGTCCAACAAAAGTCATAATAACGAATATCAGACTACAGTTAAATTGAAAAAACGTGCACTTGAAAAACTGACAAAAAAGAGCTCGGAACTTTTTCCCGCAAATTTTTAGAGTATTGCCGAATGGTCAATCACGTTTAAAACGAGAAAGTTGGTAGATACGTGCGACTAGGAGATTAATACAAAAGCATGACAATTTCCAGATGCCTACAACGACTGATATTTTTTGACTAGATTTTCAATATATTTCTAATACTAATGAATATATGTATTAACTGAAGATATATACTTACAACGTGAACTTTCGTCCATAGCCCGCCTGACTTGCTCTTCCTCGCTGAGTCCACCAGTATACTCGTAAAAATGGTCGTTATGACTTGGATTTTCATGGGGTTGTCGATCATGAGTTATATGTTGGCCGAGAATATCTGCAACATAAAACTGTATCTAAGAGCTAGAATAAATCTTCCTGTACAAACAAGATAACTGTAAAAATTCAAAATCGATAACTTGACGGTGCTGCGATAAGAATATTAAAATTAGTCGAATATGTTGATTGATCATCATTCTAGAGTAGAAACTGTTTAAAAACGACTATATTTTTTGGTAAGCGTCATGAAAAAGACACTTTTCAATATCAGCTGTAGTAGATTCGGACTCGAAATGAGGGACTGTTATTCAACTGGACTGTGCTGAACGTCGATAGGCAAGACACATTCAAGTCGCGATTACAAGTAAAACTTAGCGATTAATTTGGGATAAGTCAATGCATATTTACTGGATAGACGTACCAGAATTTTCAGTGTATATCCAATTGTGGTGTGGAACTCACTCCATCATTTCCACATAACAATCTTACCAATAAAGACGGTATCCATTAAATACTTCAATGGACTCATTGTGAATGCTAGGCCGACGAGGATGCCAGCCAGATGACCCAAAAATGACGCGTTCGGGACCAAAACTTGAATGACGAGCAATTCTATCCAACAAGCATATTTGGAAGGCACTGGAAATTGACCCAATAGCCACGCGTCTTCGTTAGGATAATAATGATTCGTCAGTGTTTTCAAAGCAAATATGACACCTAAAGTTCAAGATAAATTTCACGGTGAAAAAAACGTATTTTCTAATTAATCGTCAAGTCTATTACTGAGATTTCCACTGAAAATTTGGGAATAACAACTAAAATCGGACGAATGAGCCGGCTAGGGCTCGTTACCGCTACAGGCATTTAAGCGCTATATTTGTCGTTTTTTAACTCATTTATAATGTGAGAAAAATGAGCAGAAAAAGAGATAATGAAAAATAAGATTAATAAATTCAATCAATGAATGAACTTAAGTTATTGTGACCATAAATAAAAATATAGAATAGTAGGTGCAGGCCTATTAAAATAAGATTTTGAACAAAAAAGTATGGGAGAAGGAAAGTGTTAGAAATTAATATCTATGTATCAGTGCTAAAAATATTTCGCATATACCGGGATTTGGCGTTTTTTTTTTGCGCCTAAAAATTTTCTTCTTGTGTTGTTTACATCGTTAACTATATCCTTTCGGTCGTCTGTTTCGCTACGAGGATATGATTTGCAGTCTTCAGATTTCGGATTCCGACCGTTTATTCTATTCTCTGAATAAAGTTTTAGAAAGCCAATGATTCGAGGAATTTCACACTTTTGTTGCTAATTTTGATAGAAGGAGTCGCTTAATTGTAGTTTATGTACATACCAGAGCAACCCAAAGGGGTGTAAGGAGGTATATACCTGTAATTGGGGGGTGGGGTTGGGGAACCCCCCATATCCAGATGTCGGAACCCCCAACTTGTCGAACCCTACACCCAAAAGTCAAAAACTCCCAACTCGGAAAAATGAGGGAAAAAGTAGGTTTTTTGGGAAAATTTGCGAAATTTTATCGTCTTTTTTGGGCCCCCCAACTGGTCGGAATTCTTAGAGGTATGAGGGGGTATTACCTCCGTCCTAGGTTTGGAAATTCTTTTACCACTCAGGTAAGAATGACTTACTGGCAGGGTGAAATGGGACGAAAATGACTTACTAGTACACAAAATTTTGGGAAGTGTCACAATGGGTAGGCCAATTTGAAGGAAATGAGTAAGTAGGCACTTCTAGAACTACTATTGTCTAATGGTTTGAGAGTGCGTGGTCAGTATAAAAAATATGTTTACCGTATCCACAGGCTTGAAAATGTAGGTACTGCATAAATGATTTTCAACCACTGGTTTTTGTAGGAGACAAACATTTTTGACTCCGTACGAAGATTTTTGTGGATGTTTATAGAAAAAAGAAATATATTTTGTTGAGATTACAGTCTTCTGGCGCCTAGCGCAGGAGTCTATGTTGTAATTCTTGGGATTGGGCAACCCACCGTTTTGTCTCAAATTGTGCTTGTTTAAGAAAAATGTTCAGAAAACGAGAGAATGTTGATTATTCGATGCACCAAAAACAATTTTGTTGCTTTTTATAAGCTCAGCATGTGAAATTGGCCAAGGTAATAGGGAATAAGTGATTTTTAAGTGTACATTGCTGTACACGCACTGTACTCAGGGTGTCACCGAAATATACATCCCGCTGCGACCCCACACAGCGAGCAAAAAAGAGATCACGGTTCGGCATGGGAACAGTACTACCCGTATTGATTTTCCCCAAATCTAGATTTTAGACCTTGGGGACGTCTGGTACATATCTAATTACTCTTTAGTTTCACTATTGTTGTTCCCGCTTTGTGGGACTATAAGGTCCTACATCTTGTCGAACTATTATCAGTCATCATGTGCAGAAGAAAGGATGAAGTGAAAAATTCATCTTGTAAACACCAAATTACTTTTTTTGTCAAGGATAAAAAGTTATCTGGTAGCGTTAATGTCACGGTAACGTTCAAAGAATCGAATGAGCCGCTGTAGGGTCGATAGAATAAATTCTATGAACTGAACCATGAAATACAATTTTTGATTTCGAGAAAGACCACGGGTGTGAAGAGATTGAAAAAAGCAAAAAACACGGTAAAGAAACAGGACTAAGGAGAATGTTATATCTCAAAGGAAGCAGCTTAATGATATAATGCAGATAACGCTAAATAAATTTACAATATTTAAATGAGCATCACTACAACAATACTAGACTGCACTGCAACAGAACTCCATATATCGAATAAAACCAAACACTTGAACATGAATCCGAAAACTTACCAGAAAACCCAACGGCACATTGATTTAAGTAATTATTCCCGAGGAAAATACTCAGCAGAACGATCACGGCGTTCGTCAATATAGAAAATATTACGAGTAAGTATGCGAAATACACGCTACCGAGTCTAAGCTCTAATCGACGGCCCTATAAAACGATTTTATATTGAAGATAGAAGTGAATTAATTTTTTTGACTACAGAACAAAATTAGCCCAAGGCTCATACATGTAATTACGGGGGGGGGGGGTGCTATAAGAACCCCCATGTCAATTTTTCGAACAATTTTTGAGCAAACAATGGTCAAAAATTATTTTTTTGAACCGTTTTTTAGACTTTATTGGTGAGAAAATCAAGTTTTTCTTCTTCACAAGCCCCTCCTGCTGAAATTTTGCGAATCAGTGACCCCGGCCCCAAAAAAGTCCTCCGATCCCCCAGACCTCAGGACACCGTTACATATATGCCAAGACTAATTTGATCATGTATTCAAACGTTGATTTGGCAGTCTATCGAGATTACTGAAAACGCTTCACAAATTAAAAATTCAGATTTCTCAAACTTCTCTTCAGATTTTTCGCGGTCATGAGGACGAATGAATTCGATGTTAAGTCTTCAAAGAATACTCGTAACAATTCCACTAGATAAAGAACGAAAATCAAAAACTTCAAATTGTACATAGTTTTCGACTGTATCGAAATTCGAGGAAGTTATCACAGCAACAAAGATTACCAATGTGCTAATATTTGGATGTAATGTGGTTTCATTGTCAGAAATGACTACTTTTGGCGAAAGTGCATATGTAGGGCCAAACCGTAAAAGACAGAGCAAAGCAGGAGCGGAGCAGGAGTAAATGCCAGAGAAATCTTGGAATATTTGATCCACTTCTGCTCTTAAATTCCATTTATTTTGAAATGGTAGACGCAGCAAAGCGTTGAAAGTTCAATTCAGAAAAATAGTAAGTTTATTACTGTAATCAATGCGAAAAACTTTCTCGTCCATCAGCGACAAACAAATCGACTTATAATTTCGTCCAATATGGTCAAATTCACTTAGGTGTTGGCAAAAATTCTATTTAAATCAAAAATGTATGAGCACGATGCCGTTTCTTTGATTTTAGTCCTCCTTTTGTAATAAGGAAATTCATATTTTTTCTACGGTACCAAGTTCTTCAGTCTCCACTCCATAAAAATTGTGCGTAAAATTGAACCGATTTTTTTCTTACCGCTGCATTCTCCTTTCTAAAAACTATAGATTTTTTGCTCTTTTTGATATTTGTCACAGCGCTTTGAGCAAGAGCAATATTCGAACGAATCTTTTTTGGTAACACATGTTTAAATTCCTGTCCGGAATTCCCAAACTGGAACTTAAACCTCAGTATTAGTTAATCCCGAAGTGAGCATTGTTTGTTCACTGGAAGAAAATAATCTCGACATAGCGATTAGCTCAACTGAGGATCAGCCATTTAATCCCGATGTTGAGATTATACTCACGTTGGGTTAGTGCAACCAACCTCGGGTCTCTTTATAGCTCTGAAAATGACTATAATATGCCTCCATGACTATTTTTGAGCTAGAGCGAGAGGCAGGAGTTTTGAATCGGTGGGGAGTTAGAATGCTATTGGTTTACCATTTCTATACATTTGAGTGAAGCCAGCCATTGGCATCATTGCATATAATTTTCATATAGAAAAATTTCACTATAGTTGATGCCAGGGGAAAGACTAAATGAACGATGCTGCAGAATATACTTTTTCACAGACACGCAAAATTTTTTAATGAGAAAGAATAAAAATCCAATGTTACAAAAGTGAATTTTTTCCAACTTCGACGTCCCAAGTTCTCAAAAATTTAGTCCACTCCTTTTACTAGCTTGTCAACTATTCAAGCACGTATATTCTTTTTTCTACCCCATCGGAGCATTTTCTAATATTGCCTTTACAATTTACATATGTTGAGTTTTAAGGTTAAAAATGCTAACAACTATTCTGGCTATAAATCACACATGAAATTGAATATTTCGGATAATGAAAACACTCGGTCAATGAAGACACTTATAGTAGGCCCCATTGGAGTCTTTATTATCCGAGTTCGACTGTATTTGAGAAGTTTATACAATGAAAATTGTTCTCACTTTTCTCCAGATTCACTCCAGCATCGCTCCGAAACTGATCTAAATTAACTTACTCCAATTTCTGTGATTTGGCTATTAGTGATTTGCAAGATTTGGAAAATTCCAACAAACGCGAAACAATCAAGTAAAATTTCGATGAATTAACGATATCAACTGAAAATCCCTGTACATAAATAGCGTATACCTTCCAAAGGAAAGAGATCATATTGAAATAAAGGTGCATATCGTCAGCGTGCATTAGTGACGGAAACACTAATCGCCACCATTCACCATTGTACCAAATTCTGGATGGAAGAACGCACATTTCGGCTAAGAAAAGTGAAAAGATGAATATGTCATAAAAAGTATAATTTAAACGAAAGCACATTTAGCCAAATGTTATATGGCACCGTCAAGTGGGGTAATTTTGGACACTTACGAAGTACGTACTTTGAAACGAGATATCTTTGGAACCGCTGGATGGAATCGCTTACAATTTTCTCAAAATAGTGGTCGCAATGTAGATTACAATTGTGCAAAAGATTATGAAGCTAGCTGTCCAGAGCACCCCATGGGGGTGTTACCCCGGTCTTAGATTTGGAAATTCATACCCCCATAAATACAGCTCACTACAGCAAAAAATTTTGGTTGACCTCATCCTCTCCTCAGTAGGGTTTAGTAATTCGAGAAAAATTGCACAATGTGTGCTTGAGAGGAATTACTCACTGGTCTTTTTGACACATTTATCGAGCAAATGATAATGGGAAAGTATGTAACTTCTGTGCCATACAGCGATTTTCAGGAAAGGATATCAGCACATTAATATATACTACTTGTAGGAAATCATTATATATATATATATAATTGGGAGATCAAATAATGAATTATGTATATGTGATTCATCAAAAAATCGCCCCTTGGGAAGAAAAACATTATGTTCTTAAAATTCTTCCTCTTCATGCTCTCTTTTCCTTTTCCCCGCTTTTGGATTGGGTCTTCTGTGCGCATATGGTTACCCAAGCTGTGGCATACTTTCCTGCTATGAGTTGAGACATGCGAGGTCCGTTGATGTGGATCAGGAGTGGTACCTGGTTTCAAACTCGTGGTTCATAATACAATGGGATTAATAATAGTATAGCCACATTCAGCATCAGAACTTTCAAGTGGAAGTTTTCCATTCCAATTCCAACCCTAATCAGTGATGGAATTAGCTCATACTACCGAAGATGCTGGTTCAAATAATGTCTCCAAAAGTATGTTGGGCACGATTCTTGAAATGTGCAGGAATCAGTTGACACAACAATCTTCAAAGTGTGACCATTGTCTGCGTATAATTAGTATATTCAAGTTGCATGATTGGGAGCTGGAAAAAGAGGGTTGAAATAGTAAATGATATTTGACCATAAAAAGCGTAAAGTAGGGGCATCATTCATTCTTGTAATTTGAGAATTGTTTTGTTGTTAGAGTACTACAACACCCCCCTCTGCAGAAAAACTGGGAGCAAAAAAAAGGTCACGGCATATTTCATTTACGACTTTACCCCTACCTAAATTCTCGACCTTGGGGACCTCTGTAGCTGTCACACAATATTTTTTTAAAATCATGCTGTTTAAAGTTACCCCGCCACGGACATTCACGGTTTTTAAAAGAAATCTAAATAAAAACCATACTTCGTCTAAAGTAACATATCTAGATGGGTAACATTGGACACTAGCTACGTTTTAAAAAAATCAATTTTCTACGATAATTTGTTGCAATTTTATAACAATTTAACGAAAATCATCGAGTTGAAAATATCAAATTTTGTTTTGATTGATATTAAAGCCATCAAAATATGGCAAATTCACTGAGATAACACGAACTAACATAAATTTCAGCAGCAAGGAAAATGACGTTAATAACGCGGTTATGTGAATCACATGAAATGCCCAACTTCAGGAAATCTGTGGTAGCATGCAAACACATGTTAAGAACATATTGATTAGCTTTATCTGGATCGACTGGGGCAAATTTAACGCGATTTTGTCCAGTGGTTGCCGAAAAATTACATAAGTTCGCACCATGGCCGTGCGCAAGGGGGGGCGGGGGGGGCGGCCGCCCCCCCCATTGAGGCAGTAACTCTAAACCGAAAACATGCGTTTTGGTGGACTTTAAAAGGTCAAAATCTCAAAATTTTCCGGCGCTTCGCGCCGGTCATGGGTATAATTATAACTATATTATATCAGGTGCGGCCGTTAGCATATCTACTTCGACTTACTAATTAATGCTCAACAGTTTCTATCAATCAAGCTAGCTGGTTTCATTTTCTAATCGTTTACAGTCAATTATGTCGCCGAAAATAGAGATTTTTCATCAAGTCTCTCAATTTTTTCCCTCGATGATTGGAATTTTTTAAACGTTTGCAATCTGAACTTTTGCGTTTATTGAAGGTGGAAATTGAAGACATTACTCTAGAACGCGATTTCAAAACATTTGTTCACGAATTATCTGTTGGAAAGATTTATTTTTCAGCGTTTTAGAATACAAAAACCCGAAAATTTTTCCGGCGCTTCGCGCCGGAATGGGAGGCAAATTACGCTTCATCAGTCTGATTTTAATTTATTTCCCAACGTTATGAAGGTTCATTTTCCAGCGTTTTAGAAAGTGAAAATCAAAAAATTTTTCCGGCGCTCCGCGCCGGACCATTCTATAGAACGCCAATATATTCTTCATTAGCCCATTTTGACTAACATAACCAGAATTTTCTCAATTTTTTCCTCATTTTTGCAGGTTTCTGACTCCGGTTCTCATGTGGAAAAAATCTTCGAGGAAAATTACGGTGATGCACACAGTATATCCGCGTATGATCAACATTTTCTGGGGCTATTCAGTGAAAAAATCTAGTCCGCCCCCCCATGAAAAAAACCTGCGCACGGCCCTGGTTCGCACATATACTTTTTCAGCAAAAAAGTTACATATTGTTGGATGAATATAAAAAAAAAAATTGAATGAGCTCTCTATTGGTGAAAGTGTTATTCTATATCAACAATATCAAACAAGCTTCTATAAACCTGACAATTAAACTTTGACCAAAGTTACCCCACCGTCCTAAGTTAACCCACTTGACGGTAATGATTTTCCTCGTTTTTTAAATTGCAAGCATCAGAATACGCCAGTGGACTTGACGAAGAAAACTCGAACACTAACTTGAGTGTCTGAAAGTTCCTACAGAATTTTCGGAGGTTTTTTTCGACTACTGACTACAGAAGATAAATTTTATTCCGAATATTCGTCAGATTACTTGTTCAAAATACAAACTTTGCAAATCTAGATAACATGATGCAGTAATGCATAGGTAGTTCAGCGTCAAAACCGTCTTGAAGAGTTTAAGATTGCTCAACAAACATATGATACTATTTGTTGCATATTTTCTATAACATTAAACCTTAGGATGAAGACATATTTTTTTAAAATAAATAGCCCACGAACATGCTGCAACGCTTTCTGGAGTTCAGTCATCTCAAAACGTTACTAAGTTCTAACATTATATTAGGCTTTGGCAGGCCTAGGATTGTATATTATAAAATTGTAACGTTATAAGATCGGTAGACACCAGGCACAGGAATATTTCGAAAATTTTAATTTATGGACGAACAAAATTAACAATGAAATTGGGAACTCAGAAATTATACACTGTAGTGCATAGTGGAACGTATACTACGATGATCGTAAAGAGTTTTGTCGTCCGCCATGTGTAGGGTCTATTCCCAAGTGAGCGATTCCAGAGTGAGCAATTTCCAAGTGAGCGATTCCCAGGTGAGCGATTCTCAAGTGAGCGAATTCCCAATTGAACGATTCCCATGTGAGCGATTCCCAAGTGAGCGAATTCCCTATTGAGCGATTCCCATGTGAGCGATTCCCAAGTGGGCGAATTCCCAATTGGGCGATTCCAAACGAGCGATTGAGAATGTAATAACACCTTCTTCATATTTTCTTGCTTTACCTAACATTTTTCTTTGTATGTATTTCATTTTTCTTTCGCTTTCAGGGTGTATTGTTAATGTTTTCGCTTATGTTTGTTTTAAAGTTTTCATCTTTTGTCTCTGCTTTCTTTTCTTTTCGTTTTTCTTGTCATCTACCTTTTTCTTTTTTGCTCATGAAACAACACATTACAAGTTGTCATTTTAAATAGCCGTAGTCTCCTGTATAATTATAGTACAGTTTGACATGCTTGAGGAAACGTCAACAAAAATGATGACATTAAGAATAAGTGAAAATAGGTGGAAAGGCATTAAAAAAGAAAGAAAACATCAGTGACAAGAAAGAAGAAGCAACATAGAGAAAGCAGCAAGAAAGAAAGAAAAAAATGTGAAAAAAGAACGAAAGAGAAAAAATTAGGAGAGATTGAAAGCAAAAAACTAAGATGAAAAATAATGAAGAAAAATCGCAAAGGATAAAATAATGTAGAAAATGGAGCGTGCCGAATTGTATAAGAACTATACGGGATACTATGCTTATTAAAAATAAGAACTTATAGTTTGCTGTTTCATGAGCAAAAAAGAAAAAAGTAAATGAAAAGAAAAACGAAAATAAAAGAAAGCAGAGACAAAAACAATACACAGAAAAAAACAGAGAAAAAAACAAAGAAACATATAAGGTAAAGAAGGGAAACATGAAGAAAGTGTTAATACATTCTCGATCGCTTGTTTGGAATCGTCCATTTGGGAATTCGCTCAATTGGGAATCGCTCACATGGGAATCGCTCTCTTGGGAATTCGCTCAATTGGGAATCGCTCAATTGAGAATCGCCCACATGGGAATCGCTCGATCGGGAATTCGCTCACTTGGGAAGTGCTCACTCGGGAATCGCTCACATGGGAATACACCATGTGTATATGGAGTAGGGACCGGTTTCACCATGGAGACTCAAGCCCCAGCTGAGCTGCAGCTTAACTCTATATGTTATACCATTGCTGCAGCTGAGCTGCACCGTAACGAAAATGTTATAATACACAGAGTTAAGCTCCAGCTGAGCTGCAGCTTAACGGGAATGGTATACAGGGTTAAGCTACAGCTTAAGCTGCAGTTCAGCTAGAGCTGAAGTCTCGTCGACGACACCAGCCCCAGGCTTTTTTGTTTTGAAAATCATGAGCCAAACGGCTCCTAGGCCTGAATTTTAAGGAAAAATTTAAATTTTGGGTGCCAAAAATTTGTAATTGAAGAATATCGAATAGTTGGCTTGTAAAAGTTGGAAAACTGAGATCTTGACCTGTTAAATGCATTACAATTCATTTTTTTCCTTGTCGAATCTATATTTTTCCCTTTTTCAAATTTTTTTTCCAAAAAAGTTTCATTTGTGTGTAGAACAATGGATAGACAAATCCAAAGAATTATAGAATGAAATCCGGCGGAAAGCGATTGAAATTTTATTCGTGTTGCAAACTTTAAATTTAAAATTGAATGAAAATAACTATAATGCACTTTAATATATGTATAAATAAAAATTTAAGGAGCCAAATGGCTCCAAGACCTGAAATTTTACGAGCCATTTACAAATTTTTAGGGCCCATGCACCCAAAATGACAAAAAAAGCCTGATATCGAGCAATCAATTAAATAGGAAACATAACATCTTACCTATCTTTGTTTCATCCAAAGAAGGTACAAATCCCAAAAAGATTGCAACTTGTGCCAAAATGACTGATAATGTAATCGGTGGAACATTTGATGTAGTAAATAGTTGATGAGCCAAAAGTAAAACACCCAAATTGGAAACGCGGTTTCTCCGATTCGACATCCGGATAATTTCTGTAGTATAAAAACGAGTGTTAAATACAAAGATCTTAGAACAAATGTGTTTGATTGTCCGACTGTAATATACTGTGCTGCACATCTTGCGAGGAAACTCGAGCAACAACAATAAACATGGGAAGTTTATTTAAAGCAAATTTCAACATTAAATCGAAGAAAAACAGTAAAAGCTTTTGTCATTATACATGTCAAGCGTAAAATAACGAATTTGACGTCGATTCTGCAGAGGTCAACAATCTCTTCATAAAACACGAATCGAATTTAGAAAAATGCTGAAGTGAATATAATTTCAATATAATAAAATAGTTGAACTGATGAAACTGATATTTGGGTTATACAGCGGAAGCTGAAGAAGCACGAACACACCTGCAATGCAGTTTGTATACAGAAGGTAATAGGAACAAGAGCATGAAAAAGATACATTTTGGTGAATTTTAAATGGTCGAAACACCAAGGCGCTGTGTGTGGGTTATGTATTCGACTGGGCATAATTTGTTATAAAACAGTTTTGAAGTGGCTTTCAGAGAGTCTCAAAATTTCTTCAAACAAAAACAGAGCATTTTCTTGTCTTTTTAAAATTAAAATCCCAAATTTCCTAGCACTTGTCCTCGAAGCATAATTATACACTACTACAACACAGGACAGAACAATCTTTTAAGAAGTCATACAAGTGTATCGAGATGAAAATTAAGCATTATTTTTATTACGTATGTATTCTAGGAGGTCCAAATCTCTAATTTTTTCCTACGCTTCGTATCAATTATACTCCGGAAAGACCTTTTACAACTCGACCAACCAAAAACCTTTGAGATGCATCCAGACTTTATTTTAGTCATTTTAGGGGCCTGGGCCCCTAAAAGTTTAGAAATGGCTCCTAAAATTTTCGGTCTAGGAGCCATTTTGGTCCCTAAAATTTTTACTTATTTATTTATACGTTAGCGAATTATAGTTATTTTATTCAATTTCAGGTTTAAAGTAAGTGTTTTACAGGCTCCAAAATCTTAAAACACCGAGACATCATTCTATAATTTTTCAAATTGTTCTATTCACTGTTTTTCTACAAATCAAACTTTCTGGGGAAAAATTCTCGAAATAGGGGAAAATATGGGGGTTGGACAAGGAAAAGATAAACATTGGTGGATTTGAGAGATCAAAATCTCAATATTTCCATTTTTTGTAACCATTGTTTTAAATATGGAGCCAGGTTTGATTTCACGATCATAATGGAAGTGAATTTCATAAATTTCAAGTTTAATTTTAATTTTTCAAACTTATGAAAGTATGAACACATTTTTTTATTTGTAAAATGATATATACATGTTTTCGAACCTTCTATGTTTATTTAAAAGTTATCATTAAAATGATTTTCCAGAATTTTAGAGTGTCAAAATCTAAAAAAAATTTCGCTGCGTAAAGATATAGGAAACAATAATAAGAACAGAAGCTGCATTTTCAAAATCCTACACTTTTAAGTCAGAAGGAAATAAACTCAAGTGCTATCTTGGAAGAAGGTTTGGACAAAAATAAATGAAATATCGTGTTTTTTGCATAACAAATTTTCTTTGCACAAAGATTTCTCGGCCGATCTTTGTACATGTAGAAAGAAGATTCTAACCGAAAACGCTGGTTGGAAATCAAATTTTTAAGAGTAATTTTTTTAAACACGTATCAACTGATTGAATATCTATATATATAACTTAATTATATAGGCTCCACAGGTGTTGCAAGCCTATTTTATGATATTTTTCAACTGAAAATTTTTGGCTCCCAAAATTTCAATTTGGCCCCTAAAAGTTTAGGCCTAGGAGCCGATTGGCCTCTGGTTTTCAAACCAAAAAAACCTGGATGCATACATGATAGCATTGCTGTGCGTTTCAAAGGCTGTAAATCCTAATTTCCCTGGCACTAATCGCCGGTTATATCATTGAACAATTATTTTTCAAATTCAGAGCAAACCTCAAAAATGTATCAAGGGCATTTTGGTGCGTTTTAAAACGTGGGAATATCGGATTTTGAAAATTTGAATCCTGATTATGCGGCAACTTTGAGTCATTTTAGTACTAATGATGTTTATAAATTGTCAGAGTTTTACATAACCTAGAATCAAATAGCATAGTCATTCAAGTATTAAAAAGTAGACGCAAATTTAATGCAAAGCTCAAATATTGAAGGGATAAATGGTTCCAGCAGTGTTTTTTTTGTACTTTACAAACGAAACGGTCCAGAGTACAAACGAAAAATTTGGACAAAAAAATTTTTTGTAACTCAACAGCTGTCAGTACCTATTCAGTATCAATGGACTTTGCAGGACTTGTTTGTTATGCGTCCACATCGAAAACGACAAAGTAGCAGCTGTGGCATAATAATAAGAGCTTTTTGTGGAGTATTTCACTAGTGCATGTTATGTGCCTCATGATCAAGTGTTTTATGTGTCTGAATTTGTAGCCTTCTTATGTGTCTCGTGGAAATAGCCAACGTATTCATATTTCACAGCATGTTTGTTGCATTTTATTACAATGAATTCTTTTTTCAGCAATTTTTCGCAAATTTTGGAGTACAAACGGTTTTTGAGAGATCGTTTGTACTAGTACAAATGGACCGAGTACAAAAAAAAACACTGGGTTCCAGTAAAATCAACAAAAGAGAATACATTATAGTCACTTTAGCCGTTGTCCTTTTTTCTAAGTTTTCAAGCGATTTCTCATCTTACTAAAAATGCATATTTTTGACAAAACATTCTTATCTTCACAATTCTCCAACAGATTCGACATATACATACTGGGAAAATTCGTACACGTATTTTTGTACGACAGAATATCCGTATCATCTATCCTCAATTTCCGTTCCAGGTCTTATTTGTCCATCGTCTACACTAACTATTTCCACGTCCAAACCCATGGCGTTGAGTTCATGTTTCAGTTTAACACGTTGAATAATCAAATTGTTCGTCTCAGTTTCTAACTTAGCTTTTTTAGCAATTAAGGCTTCGGTTTTTGCGCGTAGCATGATGGTTTCGGTGTTCAATTTTTCTTTTTCGGCTAATAATTTATCACGATCGGCTTCTAAAGTCGAACAATATAATAAATCTTCTAGCGTTCGACCACTTCCGCACCCGACTAGAACATTCGACGAGCCGCCTATCGGTCGCTTACCATATCGTATAAACGGCGGAAACCGTTTGGCGACAAAATTTGGTAATTCAGAATTGGACAGGCCACTTTCTAAAAATGGAGGATTAGAAAATGGGAAGCAGTTCCTGTGTAGTTTAACGACTTGGGGACTATTAAAAGTGACATCTCCAGGAACGAATTCAAAATCTGTGTTCCTTAAAATTAGAGCTTCACACGACAAAAATTTCGTACCCGGGTACCCGTTTATTCATTACCCGGGTACCCGAATTACCCGGGTACATGTTAAAATGAGTTGTAATGTTAATGTACATATATAATATTAGACAGATACACTGTGAAAATAGAATGATGCATTACACACACTCCGTAGTCCCTGCTACATAATATTTTTCAACACTTGTGTTGAAACACTGGTTGTGTTGTTGTGTACAATAGGCTGCATAGGTAGGTATATTGCGAATATAATGCTAGAGATGATGATTGATACACATCATCGACGCACCTACGCTGCAAAATACTACAGATCACATCACGATAGCTCAATATTATTGACGAGACAAAGCAAAATTTGCATACCTCCATGGTTGTTTTTGACCTACGAGTCACAAGTCAAGTGGCTTGTTGACCTTAAATTTTACAAGCCATTCCAAATTTTTGCAAGCCAATTTTATAATATCAGTATACGTGAATAAATTCCAATGCTAGGTTACTTTTTAAAGAAATGTATACATTGAGCATCACGGCAATCGATCAAAAAAGAGATGTCATTCAACATTTATTCAATAACATTTTAGAGCCGTTAATTCATTAAAATTCAGGAAACATTTGAAATTTCTGAGTTTGATCGAAGTCTAATCTACAAGCATTGTGGAAAAAATTTTCCAGCAAACTATCCAAGAACATAATGACTTTGAATTACATGAGAAATCGACTGTTAAGTCGTCTATGATGACAAGTGAGAGCCCAAAAAAGCTATTAATCTTTCCTGCCTGAAACGCAGGAAAATTTTTTTGGGTATTGACATTCTGCGATACTGGAAAATCAATTTTCCAACCACTTGTTTGAAGAATTAGTCTCGAATTTTCTGTTCAAAAGTCGTAATTTCTGGAATTTCATGTTTGAAAAATTTTAAAATCATTAATTTATTCACACAATCTAATGAACTTGGCCAAATAGATATGAGCAAGAAGAGTAGAAGTTTCCGAAAACTACTTCCATGAAGCTTTTGGATTGATTTTACGTTGAGAAAGGAATAATCACTTCAAAAAGTTTACAGACTTGACGTATTGATCTTTCTCAAAAAATGTGTCAAGGGAAAAATGTGAATCTTCATTAAATATCAAGATGAAATATTGAAGATTACCAATTAAAACATGAGATAATACGTTTAAGATGATTAAAACTATTAAAGATTAAATGATAAATGAAGGTAGACATGTTAGAAGCAGCGCCTGAGCTAGGAAATAAATAATAATGCTTATTTAAGTTATAACCGGCGCCAAGCGCCGGAAAATTTTGAGATTATGACCTTCTAAAATGCACCAAAATGCATCTTTTCTGTATTCGATATGATCAAACACATGACTCAAAAAATTCTGACAAGCCATTTTTGCTTGTAAAAGGCCAAAAAAACTATGCATACACCTCTACTCTCAAGTCTACATATTATACGTGATACAAAACGGGTACCCGAATTACCCGTGTACCCGGGTATACCCGGGTAATGGTTTTCATTTTGTACCCGGGTATACCCGGGTACCCGGTGTGAAGCTCTACTTAAAATATAATTTTAATAATTCTTTTAGAAATCATAAATTTCAGGCTCAGATTTGCAGGGGCGTAGGATGAGGGGTACCGGGGCAGGGTCTTCTTTTGGCGTGTTATACTCGTGAAAATATGAATGCTAGCATGGTTCCCAATGAGGAAAAAATTTTGGAAATTCGAGACGAAAAGAAGACGCATTTTAGAAGGTCTATAGTCGGCGCGGAAGTTAGTGTGTCTTCTTACGCTTATCAATTACCATTCAATAGTTTTTATCAACCAAACTACCTCATTTCATTTTCAAGCGCTAATCTTAGGTATTCTGCTTGAGTTTTAACGAAAATTTTTTCATTAATCTTCATGATGTTTGTCTTCTTCCTTGAAGTTTTTCAAAGGTTGTGAACGTGAATTTTTAAATTCAAAGACGGTGAATACATAATTTTAGACTGAAGAATGAGATCCATATACTTATTATCCTATTATAATAGACTCGTTCAGATTATGCTCTAAACTGCGTTAAATTCCTTTCATCTATGTTATTACCTGAGATAACGACCATCAAAAAAAATTACGTCCTTTTGAAAAAATTCCACCTACGCCCTTCTTGGTATCAAGTGCAAGATTTGGATCGAAATGTCGAAATTATCAATCAGATATTGAGCTATTTGTTAATCAGTAAGCTTGCGCTATTAAAAATTTGCTATGCACTGAAAGAGTATCTGGGGGAAAACTTAAGCAAAGATTCAATAGGAAAAATGTACCATCAGCATTATTACAAGATTCTTCGGCATCTTCTTCTAACATTTGCAAGTATTCGCGACGTTTCATGCGCATTTCCGCTCTACTTTGGACTTCGTATGGATCAGAAGCTACGAAATTTCCTTGCGGAGTGACGATAACTTCTACTTTTGTACTGCTAGCAGTGGGTTCCTCTTCAATAACGAGCCTTTTTAGAAAATACAGACTAAATCTGGTGAAGTATCGAAGAAAGACTATTTGGGAATCTGGCAGAGAACTAAAAATTCCTTTTGTTCATGTGCAATGAACTTCGGAGCAATGGAAATTCCTGTCATCCGGATCATACATGTGTGTAAGCTAAAAAAGCAAATGATCCTTATAATTCCATTGATTAAATATTGTACTCCAAGGAACTACCTGTAGGTCAACGTGCAATCGGGGTGCCTACACGAAGCACGACCAGTGAAAAACGGCGCCACTACTTTACGGGAAGATGGTTTTTTAACGCTACCCGTATACCAACGTAGACAACTAGGGTTGACATGGCGCAGCTTGTTTTCAAAAATATCAGTCCAACCAGGCTGTAAACCGCGGCGGCCGTCGCTGTTGAAGCACATCTCTTCTTTTGGTTTGATTTTCAGCCATTCGTCAACCGTGACCGAAAAACTAAAGGGCTCCAACGGATTGAAAGTCTGGAAAAGGACTGTGTACACAAGAGCAAATAATCGACATGAACATCTGATACATTCTGTGGTATCTAAACACGTTCGATAACTTTGTCGAGAATTACTCCAAGATGAATATAATGAATGGCAGCGACACTCTTTTCCTTTCTCGATATTTCTCAAAGGATTCACTTGCATGAACACAAAAAATTTAAATCTATTCCGTTTTCAATTTGTATGGATTGTAAAGGCAATGGCCTGCTGATTTCATGATTTCAAAAGCAAATGACCAATACCGACCGAAAAGGCAGCGCTAGGAGATTTGCGAAAAAACCAATTTTTTGATTACAATGAAGTATGGACTAGGGCCAGACAATATAGCGTGTAAACCTGAGCTCCCTTAATATCCAACCAAGATTTTTCATAGTTGCATAATTATGTGACAAGTCACGGTCGGAATGATAAGCGCTCGACATTATCATTCACAAAAGTCATGCCAATTTGATTGCTTTAAATTAATCGCAGATCATGTATGTAGTTGCAGTTTTAATATTTTTCAAAGTTAGAAAGATAACGTTGCTCGGGTGACCGTGGCAATTAATCTCACCTGAGCATCATTACTTGATTCCATTCTAATATTGTGCTGCATACGGTTCAGCTTTTCTCTGATCGAATATCATCTAAAGACAATATTCTAAGTATAAGGATAAGAATGAAAGAAAAGAACAATTGCAGAAAGAATCATGCAGGAACATGAAAATATATACATAGCTTCAATTCCAATGCGCATCAAAATCTGGAAACTTAATTTGGGGACCAGAGTATAGTCTTCTCCAGATAAAACAGGGCCCGATTTGTATGCACTTGTAATTCATAGTTGTCAAAAACTGGTAATTTCTCCAAGTTTCGGTTCGTATGGTCAGATTTTTTTCTAAGTTTCGACTTATGATTCCAAGCATACATTTAAGCGAAAGCGTGAAGTGCTACGAGAACCCTAACTAAAACAGTATCTGTGATCCTTAGCACGTGCTGACAGGACGCCTGAACTCAGGAAAATAAGGCTAGCGGTTCAAAAACTTACGCTTGTCAACTAAAACTAAGAAAAATGCTAATCCTTAGGCTAAAAATGGCCAATTTTGATCAAAAAATTGTTTTTGACCTGGAAATTTCAAGTCTTCGAAAGAAATAATGGAAAGTTACTTGAACGAAAAACGTAGCGACTTGAAAACACTCATTTTACAAATTGAAGAGAAAAACGACTAGATTTTTGCTGGGCATACTATCCGATGTTAGGAATTCCAAATAGCATACGTATCGGACCCTAGCAGTCAGCATACATGCACAGCATGGAAATTCTGTTAGGGTCAGCTACGAAAGGGGGTGGTACGGGATTTTTTTCTTCAGAACCGAAAGAATTTCTACATCCAAGCAGCAAATTTTTACATCTATATTAGTCCAACATATGAAACTATTCGCTTGGTAAGCACTTTTAAACTTCTAATGTTACTCCTTATGCTTTTTTTCAGAAAAATCGTTGCAGCATAATTTTCATTCTTATGACCTTTTCCTCATTTTTTTCCCATTCTCCCACATCATCTTCTTGATCAATACTAGGGAGTAGAATCTGCGAGGTGTCAGCGAAAATCTGCTGGGTGTCCAAACCCCCCATGCGTATGTATGGGTGGTCAGTTAAAATTAGGTTCGAACAATTGAAACACCGACATTCACGAATATTTATCACAGCCGCCCATGGCTAGCTTAAGAAACAGTGCCCAAAATGTAACATCTTCCTACGCAAGCACTACTATGCCGCTATACCATGTTGTAGCGTTCTATAAAATGCGTGACATTCCACAGTGGCATCCTGAAATAAGAAATATAGTTATACTCGTACACTATAATTTTGAAGGTTACGTTAACAACCAATGGAAAAATGAAGAAAAGAATCGCAAAAACGAAATATATTGATCAGCCTGAAAAATATCCATAAATTTTATTCAAAAATAACCAACGCTGTCTAACATGGTTGTAAAAGTGCGGAACGTCTTTTTTTTTACCGAAATTCGTTCATTAATCATTGAATTTCGTTGACTTTACAGTAACGTCAATAGATCCACCATAGTAACTACCGCGTTTCTTTTTTGTTTTCTCATGACGAAAATCTCGACCCCGAACGTTAGCGAAATCTTTGTAAGCTTTCATACCCCATTCGTGACCACCCTATAAAGTAAAGTGACGACGGGAAACACAAATAGTAGTGAACAAGCGAATAAAAAAGAGTATGGAAGGCACAACTACAAAGGTTGAAAAATTAACTAGTGATCGGAAGAATGCGTTGATTCAAGTCTGTGAATTCTTTAAATTCTATAGTCCTGTATTAGAGCGCGAATGATAGAAAAGAGTGTAAAATAATACGAAAAATCGGACAGAAATAGAACGCTTTCATGAAGACTGCAGGGCAAAAAGCGTCCAACAGAGGACCATGTCAAAAACTGAAAAAATTCAAATCCATGTTTTACCTTGGCCATAAACGAATTATCTCGCAAATTAAGATCAATTGTATTTCTGTCAACCTTGACGCGTTTGAATGGTTTTGTACCATTTTTTTCCTAAAAATGTGAAATCAGTATATCAACTGATGAGTCGTTCATGTATAGGCTAACATTTTGCTCAGGGTGCATTCGTTTTCCGTTGCTATTAAACGTTACATTTCCACCATTTTCTTGTTGCGACGTTACGTCATGATCTTCTTCGTTCTGCTCATTCTCGCAAGAAGCGCCTTGTTTCGATGAAAATTCCGTACCATTGACCGGCAAATGTCCATTCGTTACTCTCTTTTTTTTCGTCGGCGGTTGTTCGTCATCGGAAGATGAATCGCTAGTGTCCTTCGCTTTACCGTTCGTTTGCACTAGGGCTCAAATATAATTAAAGTAGATGCCACAGGACGCTAAAGCTTCACATGGCGATAATTTTATCCCGCGTTACCCGTTTTGTCATTAGCCGGGTACCCGGCAGACTGACCCATGGGGAGGGTATAAGCGGGTATTACGAGTCCTCAAAGTCCTTAAAATTGATCACTGGTTGCCTAATTTTGAGACAAAATGACGTGTTCAGTGGAGATTAAGCTATAATATAAAAAAAACTAAAATTTTCATCAATCTGTTGAATACATGATCAGATTATGATCAGAATAAGCATTATTAAGGTCGACAAAATTCATAATGTAGGTCGTTGGGGCCTGTTCCCAGTCTTTTTTGGCACTGGCCAGGTTGCAATGTACAACTTGTGGAACAATTTTTGTAGCACAAATTTTTAGTTGCTCGCTCTAAAATGAATAAATCGGCTTAATTTCAACAGAAAAATGATTAAAAGCTAGTTCCCTTGTATTTCATTCAGTTCGCGTCAGTTTTAGAATTTTAAAACTTTCCTGAGTTTGAAAATAAAAATAAATGTTGGAAAAAGTAACTCGTTCGACGCACAGCGCGGGAAAATTTTGAGAACTCTGAAACGTCAGAAAAATCATTTTTTTCAGCGCATTTTTCTGCAATTATCGATGATTGATCGCGATCTTTTCGTCATTTGGTTGGTGAAAGAAGTTGAATACTTTGAAGCTCTACTGCACTGCACGCACAATTTTTTCAACCAAAATATCTTTATTTCTTCATTTTTGTTAGCGAAATCACCGATGTTTGATTTTAGAAGTTTTGCAGGCCTAATTGACAGAGGATTACGTCAATTTTTAGGATAACGGCTAAAAATTAAGAAATTCCTCAAAAATCTATTCTACTTCGTTCATTTCGCGATAGGAAAAATTAAATGTTTCCTGTTATCTTTCAAAAGACAATGAACTAGAATTAGCAATAAAGTTCGAAAATTAAATTTTAGAAATGGCAATAGGCCATAATTTGAGGGAAGAGCTGAAATAAAGCTTTTAGTGAATTCCAAATTGCAAAATTATATTTTCGAGTAAAGATTCAAGATACCATTAGAATCTATTCTAGATTGTGTATAATTTCAACATAAAATTTCCAGAAGCTTGAAATAAACCTCACTCGTGACACAAGAGAGCAATCCCGCCGTTTTGCAGTCGTTTTTTCTTGAAATTCTTTGGAAACGAAATTATGAAAAAAGTTGCAATCATTCATGCACATAGGGAGGGTTGGAGGGGGTAAACCAGTGGTGTCTGATGGCAGATTTTCAGGTTGGGGTAAAGTTAAAAATTTGTGGCGGTAGTGTCGCTAAATTTCACTAAAAAAGATATTTTTTCTAAAATTAGGCACCCAGTGATTAATTTTTGGACTTCAGGCGGGGTAATGTCCTCCGCACACCCTTTCCTATGGGGCAGTCTAGAGTAAAGCCCATCTCCATTACCCGCAACAGAACTGGCAAATGCTCATTTACTACTCATGGATTTTGGGCAGATAAGCGTTTACTTCCTGAGGTTTTTAAACCATAGAGTTGCTTGCTACAAGTCTTTTTAACCCAGAAGCTGCTCTACTTGCACTTTTTCACAGGAGAGCAGTTACTATTAAAGGATTTCGTCAAACATCCCCTGAACTTTTTTGATAAGTTTTATGCATATTCTATATAATGAACATGCTTTTGGAGCTCCCTTTTTTCTCACTCAGCCCCACCACTCCTCGATAAAAAGTCCGAGGATACTTCCACTGGAATATCCACGCCGTACATGTTTGGTTGCTACTACATGGTTTTAGAATGTCAAATAATAAGTAACCTGATAGCGTTTCTTTAGTTGCAGCCGCGTCGAGTTCAATACTATTTTCTTCTTCGGTATCTGACGATGAAGAGGCAGGCTTTTTAGTGATCGGCGTCGCAGCTGATGTTGAAGCTTTATTCGTTGTTTTACACTGCAACAATTTTTCTAACTCCGAATCCGACTCGGACGACGATTCGGAATCAGCTTTCTTAATCGGTAATTTTACTGCAGCCTGTGTGTTCAACGCTGGATTTGATTGCAGTTTCTCACTATCTGAATCAGATGACGACGAATCGCTATGAGGCACTATGAATTTCTTATGCAAAACGGAGTCATTTGTAATTTTGACAGCTATCTGTTGTGGTTGCTTTTTATTCTTTTTTTTATCGTCCTCCGAGGAAGCAGAAGATGACGACGAAGATCCGGATTTCTTCTTCAGTTGTATTTTACTCGGCGGTAGTGTAGCGACGGCAACCAATTTTGTAGTTTTTGCATTCTTTTCAGAATCAGACGAATCGGAATCTGACGAAGCAGGTGGTTTTACGAGAGGCGTCACCGTTTTAGTTTGTACTACAAGAAACAATACAAATACACTTGCCAGATATTGTAATCTGAAACGGATTGTAAGCGGTTCTTCGATACTAAATGATCAAGGTTACAGTGAAGTGTTTATGACTTTAACCTCTGAATTTCAATTTCCTAGAGGCATTAAAATAAATCGAACAACACAACGCGGACAAAAGGCTCCAAGAGAAACTTCTCAGCCACAGACCTTTCCCAAAAAAATAGAACTTTTCGGCTTTTCACGGCTTGCGCTATGAAGAGTAATTTACAGACCTTTTCGCATCCGAACACGAAGTTTTTAGATATTTCGTGGAAATTTTTGAGGCAGAAGGTCGTCCGATTATTCAGTTCTACATGTGTGAATCATAACGTGTAGTCGGGGGATTCATACGAAGCCCACCAGAAATCGTCAGTCATATGGCAGCCGTAACTTAGCCATACACGCACATATGGAGGGTAGGGGTGAGTAAACCTTCCTACCTGAAACCTTGGCCACCCCTGGCCCGAAAAAATTGTCAAACACCCCCTGAAATTTTTTCCAAGACACCTTTTTTGATGATTTTGATGCACATTTTGTATGAAAAACATGCTTGCGGAACTTTTTTTTGTTTTTTGCTACCCCCATCCCTCTCAATAAAAAGTTCGAGGACCCTCCCCCTTGGGAAATTTTTGCCGTGCATGTCTGACCGTAGCCCACCAAGATTTATCGGTAGTATAGCTAACATAAGGGCTAGTCATAAGGACCTGATCTTTTAGGACCAAAAAGACTGAAAAAGTCAATTTTTTGAGGAAAAATGGCTATTTTTGAGCGAAAAAATGATGAAAAATCTTACTGACAAAAACTATGGTTACTCTGCTTCTTTGCATTAAATCGGATAACCACTGATTTACCTGAATTATTTTGTTTCGTTGCTGCAAATTTCGTATTTGCAACTTTTTCTTCTTCCGTATCTGATGTATCTGATGAAGAAGTCGACGAAGCGAATCTTTTGTTCATCGGTTTCACTATTGCAACTGACGCTTTTTTCGGCGCTGTAAGCTGTGATTTCACTTTCCCAGAATTGGAGTCGTATGACGATTCGGAATCCCTTTTTTTAGCCGTTTGCTTCGGCGGAATTTTCAATTCTTCCGTTTCCAGTGGAATTTGTTGCTGTTGCCTTTTGTTATGTTCTCTTTCGTCATCCGAAGAATCAGAAGATGAAGACGACGAAACGGCTTTCTTTTTAAATGGTAATTGCATAAGAGGTTGTTGAACGACGGCTGTCGATTCCGCGATTTTCGCCTCATTCTCGGAATCAGATGAATCAGAATCAGACGAAACAGGTTTTTTCGCAACTGGAGCCGTTCTTTTGGCAGGAGCTAAAAAATATTAGAAATAAAGATGATTGACTTGAAGGATACAAGAGACCAAATACGGCTCAATTTTATACAGTAAGCACAATGATCAAAGTAAAGCCACCCAAGTCGCACATCGAACGTAACGTTATTTATGTCATTTCTAGGTATATTTTTCTTGAAGTGCTTCCGATTATATAAGTGGAAAACAAGTACTATTTCGAATTTTCCCGATTTTCTGTCAACCGTATGTCCCGTAGAATTTGAAACTCAAATGACCTTCAGCATTTCCAGGAGTAAAAAAATTTTGTTCAATCAATGTTGACAGTAGCTAATTCATGTCCTTTTTCAATTCACAAGCATTTTGTGAAAAAATAGTAAAGATGTTTCGGCTTTACTTTTGGGTTTTTCCGGTTTCGGTCTTACAGTTTTTGATTTTGCGGTTTTGGTTTTACTGCTTTAAAAGCCGCGGTTTCGGTATCAGTTTTACGGTGTAGAAAGGAAATAATCTAGCTTGAATAAAAAACCTTCCAGAGTAGTGTCAATAGATGACAAGGGAAGTCTTTATGTATTCGAAGCTGCTAGTTTTTGTCAAAAACTGTCACTGTTGCAAGTAACAGATAGAGTTGATAGTCGAAATTATGCCGTTTGGTTGTCGGTTGGATCAAAATTATGTTATTAACACAGAATTTTGTTAGAATTGAATTTATCTAAAAAATGTTTTTTCTTTAAATTTTCAGCTGCTTTACTAGGTCTTCAAGCAGTTTTTACCTTACTGAAATTATGACCATACTGATATACAACTCAGGCCACTTCGTACCATACATGTGTTTTAGGGGAAGTACCATAGGAACCCCACCCCCCACAGAAATCGCCGGCCACAACGCTAGCCATTTGGCGATTCCTCCACAAGATTTGTCAATCATACGGCTAGTCATATGGTTGCCACCGAGACCCTCATACTTTGCTTTAAAAAAAACTGAAAAATGTCAGTTTCTCAATAAAAAATGGTCATTTTTGAACAAAAACGATTAAAATAGTTTTCGGCCGTTTTTGATGAAAAAATCTAAATCCTTTTTCTTCAAGAAGTCCTCGTAAAATTCTGGGAAATTGATGACCCCCCAAATCTCGGGGCTCCGTTACATATATGCTTTGTACATGCTTAAAAGTATCGTCGATTTCGGCAGTTTTGTCTTTTATATCTAAATTCGTCTTATGTATCTTCGTTTGAACTTTCAAAATTGCGTCATATATACTTGGGAAAATACGAGGAAATGCCTTCTTTAGTCGAACTAGGGTTTTTGGAAATCTTACAGCTTTACACTTTCGATTCCAACTTAGATCAAAAAAGGAATATTTGTGATCAGAAGTAGGCAGATAGATGCAGGTTGATAAAACTTTTTTAATTTAAAATTCACGAGCCCCTTGACCCCTAGGGCAAAATCTACGCGCACCAAAGTCTAAATTTTGTAAGCGTTGCATTATAAAAATCATACCTGTACTTGGGGGGGGTCCAACTTGGCCAACCATGTACCCAACATCACCCAACCTCCCCCAGTTTGGAAAAAATTAAAAAAATTTGCAAAAAAGTGTACGTTTTTTGGCCTTTTCTGGGGAAAATTTCGACTTTTTTCGACCCCCCCCCAACCGGTCGCAGGTCTTACAGGTATGATAAAAATATATTTTACATCACCCGCTTATCCATGGCAAGTGTTACTTTTGCATAGATTCGGCAATTTAGGTACAGCCCAGGCTTTTTAGGCCAATTAGGAGCCATGGCCCCTCAAAATTCTGATTGACTCCTGAAAATTTCGGGGCACAAGCCAAAGTGGCCTGTAATAATTAGAGGCTAAAGACCCTTTTCATTAGGTGTTTCCTGTCCGGAGATGCACTCTTATGCGTTTTAAAGAAAAAATACCGAAAATTTTTCGGCGCTTCACGCCGGATTTCAAATCATTTATAATTCTTGGTATCGTGCAGCGCGCGGCAGCGGCGCTAGCACATTATGTTCGTACCAAGAAGTAGTTCGTCTTTTTTGAAATTGAAAATCTCAAGAACGGTTGGGAGTTGAGAACTAAAAAAACACCATTAGATAGATAATTGAATTCGCTTTCATAATATGGCTTAAACTATCAAGCATTACGTTTACATCTCATTTTATTCACTTTACATTACAGAAAAAAATCAAAAAGTGTGACCTCATTCTACACAATATCTAGCTGCTTATGGGAGATGGCTTAGGAGTCACTCGATAGCTCTTCAAAAGTACTTCATTTACTTTTTTTGATCATTATAACCCAATATTTGCGTTGAACAGGGTGTCTCAAAATTTCGAGTGATTTCAAATATATACTTTTTACGCCTGTATTGGTCCAAAAAAGGTCTAATCTAGCTTAAAATGTAGTCTCAATAAAATCTTCAATCTGGCAGGCACATGTCGAGGTAAAATTGTAAACTACGTTATCGCTATAGGATCATATGCCAGAAAATTCGTGATTTTTACAGTAAGCTGCGTGTTGGACGTCTTATCTCAATGAGTTTCGGTCATTTTCCCTCGAATTGAACACTGGTTGAAAGAAAAATGAATTTTAATTGGGCTCATGGATTTTCATGGCTATAGCTTTAGCCGTTCATTAGTAATTTAACTCTAAAAACGAAAAAAGCGATAATTTTCCGCCGTAAAAATTTTGGAAAAGTTCAAATAGCTAACGATTGACCGATCGGACGACAATTCGGTTAAGCTCATTGAATTTCTCCTCAAAAGTTACATCCGCATTCGAAGCTAAATTCGAAAAACATTCGATCCTGGTGCGAGACGGTATTATCCAATCGTGCATATCACTGCGCCACCGAAACGAATATGTCATATATTAAGGCACATACTTCGCTGTTATGTCAAAAAGCTCGTCAATCGCAGGGTTATATCTTGCGATGTAATCGTCGATGCGCGAGTACAGTTTAGCATTCGTACAGCATTTTGAAAGAGTTTTCGATTAATATGTAAGACATAAATCTTGAAGTCTGCAAAAAATATCACAAAAATCATTTTTCTAATCTGAAAATTATCAAAAATTTGACGGAGAAAGACGATTTCAACGTCAAAACTGGAACAATTGCAGCGAGTTATATACCTTTCGAGAACCCGTCTATTTTTGAGGGACTGATGGTTCAGATTTTTGATTTTCAAACCAACTGTTGTGACTTAACCTTCCAATAAAGTTTGCGTTAAAAAGCCACTCGGCAATGCTACTCGCAGTTTTTTTTGACACTTCTTTCCGCAGTTTTGTAGAAAATTGAATGCTGAATCCAACGAAACAAATCGTAATCGTTTTTTCTAATATTCACAGAGTTATGACAGAAGCCGCTCAAAAAAAATTGGAAGAAAAAAAATTAGGTCAAATTCGTCCAAAAGCGGCGGTAACGTAATATTCAATGAAATAACAATTTACCTTCGACTTCTGATGTAACTTTTGACGAGAAATTCAATGAGCTTAACCGAATTGTCATCCGATCGCACCAGGATCGAATAGAAGATCGAATTAAACGTTCATTATTTCTTTTCATTCTTATTCCAAATCATCTCTCTTAACTTGGTGAATTATGAAATTTGTTCAATCAAAATTTTTACTGATGGCTTAATGTTTTCTGCTTTAGAAATGCAGTGATTTCAGAAATGTTTTTATGTTTGTACTAAAAAGTGAATTCGCTTTTTTGAACTCAAAAATCTCAAGAACGGTGAGGAGTTGAGAACTAGAAAAAGGCCATTAGATAGATAATTAAATACACTTCCATAATATGGATGAACTATCAAAATTTACGTTTACATCAAGTTATTCACTTTAAACTACAGAAAAAATCAAAAAGTGTGATCTCATTTAACAAACATCTATTTGCTTTTGAGAGATGGCTTGGGAGTCATTCGATAGCTCTTCGAAAGAACTTCATGTAGGTACTTTAATTTGAACATTATAACCCAATATTTGCGTTAAACAAAATTCTGAGTAATTTTGAAAAAATATTTTTTCCCGCCAGCAGCTCCATCAATATTGGTCCCAAAAAAGTGTAAGTTTGAAATGTAGATCTCAATGAAATCTTTAATCTGCCAGGCACATGTCGAGAGAAAACTGTAAACTACGTTATCGCCGTGGAGTCATATGTTAGAAAATTTGTGACTTTTATTAGAGATTTTTATTTATAATATTAATCTAAGGATCAAAAATTAAATTATACAGATACTTACTCACTAATATTTCACGAGAGATCAGTAACTCGAATCGGTTTATTGTGTCTCAACCAAACCATACGATTTCAATATGATGTTTTTTCTCTCACATCTATTCCAAGATGCAGTTGTTATAAGTTCGAATACGAATATGATAAGTTGAAAGTGAATCATACCCGAGAAAAGGGTATATTGTGTGGTTTTACATACTGCATTTGAAAATTTTTTTCTAATGTATTTTTCACGTTTCACACTTTTTAAAGTGTCCAAAAGTACATAGGCGGAAAAAAGCCGAAAAATTCATTTGGACCTCTTTCCGGACAGCTTCTCATGGGATGCCGCAGAATGTTTTCATCATTTTTGTAGGGACTAATGTCCGACATATTATGTTAAAATCAGTGGCGGATCGGGAGGGGGGAAGCTCAAAATTAATTATTTTTCCGAAAAAAATTCAAAAAATTTTCAAAATTGCCTATAGGTATACAGAAAAAAAATCGTTATTTCAAAAGTTTGGGGGGGGGGGCGGCGGTCGCCCCCCGCCCCCCTAAATCCGCACTTGGTTAAAATTTCAATACGATTTGTGTGCCGTTTTTTGAGTTGTTGGGATTGACACACATTACACTGCCATTCAAATATATTTTTGAATCCGTATGAATTCCAACCAGACGGCCCCATGGGGAGGGGTATGAGGGGGGGTATTACCCCCACCTAAAGCCCTGAAAGTTGATCACTGGTCGCCTAATTTTGATGCAAAATGAAGTGTTTAGTGGACATTTAGCGTACACTATCCCAAAAATTTTCAACTTTACCCCTACCTCAAAAATCTGATCCTGGGGACCTCTGTTGGGTTCCAAATTTTGAGACAAAATTGAGTGTTTAGTGCACAGACAGTTACACTACCCCTGCAAATTTTCAACTTTACCCCTACCTGAAAAATCTGACCTTGGGGACCTCTGATTTCAACCAATTAAGTTCTGAGAAAACAGGATTTGCCATCACTTATATAATAAACAAAAAAATGTGGCTTTAAAGCTGGATAAATTTTGATTCATCTAGCTTTGATATTTGCTGAACGACATGCTTCAAATAAAAGGCAAAAAATTTAATTTTTTTTATTAAATTTGAGAAATCGAACCATTCTGACGTTTCTTGAAAGGAAAATGCAAGGGTTATCCCAATGATGAACATTTTCAATGTTTCCTGCATCCCGTTGATGGCATATTTAGTGGCAGCAAAAATCATTTTTGAATCAATTTTCAAGATGTGCAGACATCCACAGCTCCCAAAAAGGTGCAAAAACCTAATTTAAATTTAATACAATGTCTTGGGCACTAGTGGCTACAGAAATAGAGGAAAAATTCTGTGGCACCTTATAGGAGGGTGCCAAAAAAGGCTTCAAATAACTCTGTGATGTTATTCCGACTTAATTTTTGGCACTTGAGAGAGTAAGATGTCCGAAAATTTCTTTCATACCTTCTGCATATGACGAATATTTGAAATTTCCAAACATGCATAGAGACTGAAAAATGCCAAAAAATGTAAAACTTCCAACTTTTGGAGTGCTGTAGGTATCCGAATTTTGACTTTTGCGCCGAATATATGCTGTCACAATACTCAGCATATAAAACCACTCAAAATATTTCATTTTCAGATATTATTAATTTCCAACTTATCATAGGTCAATGGAACAGTAAGTCAAATTTCTCAGAAATCGTTTCTGAATAATGTCACACATTATAGCATGTTGAAAAATATAATGGACCCTGACCCGAAATTACCCGACTATTTTGCTGGACCCGGACCCGACATTCTCAAAATTCTGGACCCGGACCCGATGTTCTTAAAATTTTGGACCCGGACCCGTACCCGATATTCCTAAAATTTTGGACCCGGACCCGATACTCTTAAAACTTTGGATGTACATTACAATAAATAAATTTTATGATAAATGCATAATCATTTATAATTTTCATTACTTAATTGAAGTGTGGATACTAGACTGCATCTTACGCTTTAATTAGAATTATGAACTTCTATATTCCATTCAATTTGAAATGATCGATGCAGCGGTCGGAGTTTCGACAAACACAGCCTTACTGGAGATCAAGAAATCTATTTCTATACCCTTTAAATCATTAAAAAGAGTGAAAGGGTGGTTGTCATGAAGGAAAAATTTATTGAATAGTCAACGAACCTTCCATAATTTTGGATGAAAGTTTATCTGCAACCTCGCAGTATAGTACATGCCCGAAAAAGAAAAATACTATCGTGAAATTTCTGTAAGTTGTCTTCTGTAGTTGGAAACATTGACCATGTTTTGGTACATGAATCAATATTATAGGATTTCGACTCTGAAATTTTAAGGTTAGTACCTTCAAAATATTTAAAAAAATCAAAATTAGTACGTTACATATACAGCTCAGGTCTGGAAGAATTGACAATGTCTAATTCCATGTAATTAATATGTCGCAGTACCAAATTTATTGAATAAAAATGCAAGAATACACCACCAAGATTTGAAATATGTGTAATGCAACAGTTTACTGACGACATGTCTTTCTGTTCATGTTTATGGTTTATGTTTGGAATGGATCAGAAATAAAGATGTGATTTTAAGTGGATGATTTATGGCTTTTAAACTCGAAAATCATTTTCTTTCTAGTATCTTCCTTTTGAGTGGATGATCACGACCTCACCATAAACATAATATGGCATTTTTTGGAAATGATTTCTGTTGTGCGGTTAGAATGTATCGGCCTAGCTTACGCTTGCTTATAGCTTTCAAACATCAGGACGTTATGGATGAATGTTTGATCTGGTATTGTTTTTTTACGTATTTGACAAAAATCAAGATCTTTCTAGATCATTTTCACAAACTTGTTTTGTGGTCCTTCAGAATTTTAGGCTTTCGCGAATATAACGCTTTGCAGTTAGAGAATGATGAAGGCATCATCAGCATGGGAAAGTGGCAGAGGTTCCTCTGCCTGGTCAAGCCATCCAAATTCTTTGTTGCTTCCGTAATTCTAGAATTTTAGTCTGCCCGACAGAAAACACGTGGAATTGACTTAAAACTTAGATCTTTCATGCAGGAAAAAGACATTGAAAATATTCATTTTCCAACGCTATAGTATATTAAAATCCAAAAATTTCTTCCGATGCTAAGCTCCGGCATTAATTAACGATATCCAAGACCGAAGTAAAATACCTGTTGCGTTTTTTTAATGCTTTATACATTTGAAAACAGTCATAAATAATTATGATTGGTAAATTACTGGCTCTAGATATATTAGATGAAAAATGTTTGAACGCATTCGCCAACGAAATAGTCAAAACATCATGATCGATCATCGGTAATTGCCACAGTATGTACTGGAAAAATTAATTTTTTAACGTTTTGAAGGCCTCGAAATCAAAATTTTTCGCGCTAGACGCCGAACAAGTTACTTTAGCTAGTCTTATGATTTTTCCTCCAAAACTCAGGAAATTCAGGTTTAAAAGTCTGGAAACGACGCGAAGTGAATGAAATACAGGGGATGTAACCTTTGATCATTTTTCTAACGAAACTAAGCGAATTTATCAATTTTTGAGTAAGCAACCATAAGTGTATCTGTGTAGCCAAATTTTTTCCGCAAGTCGGACATTGCAACCTGACCTTAGCAAAAATAACCCTGATGGTTGATTTGAATAATGAGTGATCTAATATGCGAGCCTTATTATTCTATGTTTGATTAAGAATGTTTTCAAAATGTTATGCGAACTTCTACTGTGATTTGAAGAGTGTTTTTGAATAAATTTGTTGAAAAAAGAATTGTTTTTATACTTCCGCCTTTGTTTACAAACTTTTGAGTTTTGGCTTGTCGAAATTCGGATAGGCCTGCAAAACTTTGATTCTAGGAGCCAATTGGCCAGTGGAGAAAAAATGAAAAATAAAACCCTGGTACAGCCGCAAATTCCTCCATGGAATAGTTGGATTTATTCGAGTTTGCATACATAAAATTTTATGATAATAGCACTACCGTAAAACCACCTAACTTTGGCCACTTTTTGGAAATTTGTTGTATTTGATAATAACTCAAGGATTATTTATTCGTCTGCAATGAAACAAAGTTTGTCAGATAGCGTATTCATCGTTCTTTCTAATGAATAAAATTTTTGCTAATTATTCGTTGTTTTTCATACTGTAGAGCCGTGTGACTGGTATTTTGGTCGAAATTTTGACCTCTGGGACTTTTGGCCGTATTTAACACAAAATGACTGAAGAGTCTTCGTTTAACTTGTTTTAGAAATTAGATATGTTGAATTATTACGTACTAATTTTCTTATTGCACAAATTTGAACTGATTTCGGGAAATCCGCGTGGCCAATGTTAGAGGCAAAAACCGTCATTTTTCACCTAACTTTGCCCTGATCGTATTTAGTTGTTTTCGTGCGTTCTATCATTTTTACATTACTTTTCTCTTATCAGAATGTCTAAAAAACGTGATTATATTAAATATTCCGAAGAAACCTTGCGTCGGGCGCTCGATGGGATCGAAAATAATGAAACAACAATCAAAATCACATCTATGTCAGCCCTTGGATGTCGCTTTTTTTGCTCCGATGAAGAGAGTTTCGCATCAAGTTTTGGAACACTACAAACGTTCGCACAGTAAAGCTGAAAGTTTGCAGAAAAGCGATTTCCCGCGTTGTTGGAAAACGTCGTGGAGACCCTCCACACGCGTTGTCACGACAACCTTGTATCCGGTTTTCAAGCTTGTAGCATCTGGCCCTCCGATCCGGAACGTGTGCTCAAAAAATTGCCTGCTGCTGAATCAGCTCACGACGACTCTGCACATTCCAATGCTTTGTCTGAATCTATTTTGTCCGTCTTGCAAAAAATGCGTTTCGACAAGCAGCCAAACCGATGGTCAGAGAAGAAGTTGCAAGTTGATGCCGTTAGAAGCATCACTGCCCCAGCAAGTGAATCCGAATCAGAAGCCAACGAACTGTGTGTTTCAAAAAAACCGCCGCCTGCCAAGAAAGCTCGACCTCAAATTAAAGAATCGAGCTCTGAAGAAGAAAGTGAAGAAACTGAGCAAGATGAAAACAAAATTTTGTTGGTTAAAGATATCAATGGAATAGCGGAAGACGATTTCTTATCTGTCGTATACGAAGAGAAATGGTGGATCAGCACGGTGGTTGAAGTTTGCAGCGACCAAAATGACGTGAAAGTCAAGTTCATGCATCCCAATGATCCTTCCAAAGCTTTCCAGTGGCCGACGAAAGAAGATTTTTGTTGGATCAAGTTGGAAGATGTTATCTGCTAAGTCAACACCCCTCTTGTGCCCAAATCGTCGCGAGCTTTTGCCTTGGACAAAGAAACATCCGATTTGATTGAGCAATTGTTTTCAGAAATGTGAAGTACAGTGTCGCATAATCTGTTGTTTACCGCTGTGAAATATTGTATTGCTATTATTAACCTCGTGCCTTACTATACGGTGCTTTATAATTATGATTCTCTATTTTTGTCAGTCAAACTGAACGCCTTTTCGATTATGATTCTCCACAATTTCCTGTTGATTACATTACAATCGGCTGGAAACTGTTTAATTTTGATCAAATAAATTTTTTAAAACGTTTTTGGTGGCCAATGTTAGGTACCGTTCCCGTAAATTTAACGGATCCCCGAATTTCTCAATATTTATATTTAATTTTTTTCCCTGCCAAAGTTAGGCGATCTGTTCCTAACATTGGCCACCCATGAAATTTAAAAAAAACACAAAACCTACAAACCCAAACTTAATTTAAACGTTTGGAGCTTGTAGACTGGACCGCCTCACATGTTTTAAGCTATTAACTGTCACACAAAAGTGCTTAGATGAAAAGTTATGAAGATTTGAAGTTGAAAAGTGGCCAAAGTTAGGTGGTTTTACAGTATATACATTTCCTGTTGGGTAAATGATCGCGGATCTTCTGTGAAATTTTCTTGCACACGATACAAATTTTTAGCAGAACTGACTGACCAACTCCTCTTTCTTTTCACATTAGAAACTGATTCTGGTTGATCATAGCGGAATTCAGTTCAGAATTTTATTTGAACGATAACGACACTCCCAGTAGTCCAGCCAAACCAAGACGCAACCTTTGCCTATTGGAAAATCAAGCCCGCGACGAACAAACTTACGTAATTCAATCAATATACAAGCACGAAAACCTCATAAATAAAATCCCAATGACTGCTCTACATTCTGTGAAATTTTTGTCATACATATTTACGTATAAACCTTCTGTTTTGAAGCAAATTAAAGATAAGCGGTCCACTCTTTATATACTACTGAACATAAATGCATGACATTATAATTTTAACTTAATAAAGATACACCGGTGCCTAAGAAACGGATATTTACAAATCCGAGTTGGTTGGAAAAAAGTTTTGATATGAAACTTAGTGAACTAGCTACAATAGCCATTAACTAATTCTACAACTTAAAATTTTAGACTAAAATTGAAATCACTTAAACGGGTCTTTGTTTTTTCTATCGTGGAAAAGGATGGCAACTTAGTTCTGAATGTGGTTATATGCATGATGGAGTAAGCTGCTCGAAAGGCACTGATCAGTCAACGTCTCGTGCAGCTCTGGAAAGAACTGATATTCGAAATTTTATAAAGCACAAAAATGCTGCGAAATAAGAATGCCTCATTGATGATTTCATACAAACATATAAATTAATAGCAACAATGATAAAACCAGATTATAGTCCGAACATTGTCATTACCACTCTGCTACAAAATACCAAAATGAATAGAAACATCCATTCTGACCACGTTTTTTTCTGTTTTGAAAATCACGAGCCAAATAGGCCTAAATTTATAGGAGCCAATTTTGAATTTCAAGAGCCAGAAACCTGCAATTGAAGAATTTCTAAAAATAAGTTTGTTACGCACAGTTGAATGTAATTTGAATTACATGGATATTTAATCAAAAAACGAATGCTTAAGCTTTTACTTTCAACCAGTGTTTTTTTGCACAAGCCTCTTTGTATTTGTACAAAGATCGGATCTGAAAATCTTTATATTCTTTTGTACACAATCTTTGTATTTTTTGTTTATTTTTGCACAAACCTTCCAGATAGCACTCTGGCTCATGTCCTTCATATATAGCACAAAAGTCAGGGTATAGAATGATGCAGCTTCAGCTCTTATTCCTTCAGTTATCTCCTATTTTTCTGCGCTTTTTAGGTTCTGACATTTCCGTTCCTCGAAAAATTTTTTACCCAAAAAGTTTGATTTGTGGAAAAACAGTGGATAGACCATTGCGAGGAATTATAAAAAAGAAACCGGTGCGAAGCGTTGTGAAATTATTTGTTGTTTTCTGATTTCAGAGCCTGCAGAACACTTACTTCAAATCTCAAATTGAATAAAAATTTTACTAACATACCATAAATATTAAATAAAAATTTTTAGGAGCCAAAATGGCTCATAGACCTGAATTTTAAGGAGCCATTTTCAAATTTTAAAGGCTCAGCCCACTAAAATGACTAAAAAGTCTGGTTCCGACATAAAGATAGTATTTCTGTGTTATCATTTTTGTTGAAACGAGATTTTAAATGGAGGAAACAGTCACAGAATTCGAAAAACGAACTATTGAGAATGTCGATTGAACATTTAAGTTCAAGCCAAAAGATCGTTTTACTTACCAGATACAAGCAGCAATACCTGGGATTAACTTGCAAGAATAAGAGCCCAACAGTGAAGTGAAACAGGAAGATATCCAACTAAAGTCTCGGTTTCAGTTTTACAATTTCCACTTGTACGGTTTCGATTTTAGAATAGAAGCTGGTTGTCACGGTTTCGTCCAACCGAAACACATAAAGAACATACTTTTTAACACTATAATTCTTTTTAGAAATTTCAATTAGCAGTTGATATTTTGTGCTGAACTTGCAAAGATACGCGATGTGTTTTACAACTTCCAGATAAACAGAAATTTTCAAGATTGTAACAATTAAGACTGTCGAATGCTATTAAATATTACCGAGAGCTTGTTTTGTACCGACCGCTTTTGTATTTGTACTTTCTCCTTCGGTATCCGATGACGATGACGAAGAAGTGGTTTTTTTGATTACTGGTGTTGACACGGGAGCAGCCGCTTGTTTAGGCATTTTACTTTGTTGCGGTTTTTCATCCTCTGAATCCGATTCAGACGATTCTGAACTAGACTTTTTCGCCGCAAGTTTCGTGGCAACTTGTTCTTTTTTGACGGTGCGAACTTGTAGAGGACGCTTATGGTTCTGTTCTTTCCCGTCATCAGAAGAATCAGATGTGACCGGCAATTTTACTGCAGCTTGTGTATTCAACGCTGGATTTGGCTGCAGTTTCTCGTTGTCTGAATCAGACGACGATGAATCGCTATCAGACGCTACGGGCTTCTTCTGAGAAACGAGCCCATTTGCAACTTTGACAGCGATTTGTTGTGGTTGCTTTTTATTATTTTTTTTCTCGTCCTCCGAGGAATCAGAAGATGACGACGAATAATCGGGGTTTTTCTTTGGTTGCAGTTTGCTCGTAGGTTGTTGAGCGACGGTTACCGATTTTGTGGTTTTTGCTTCTTTTTCGGAATCGGACGAATCGGAATCTGACGAAGTAAGTGGTTTGAAAACGGACGTCGTCGTTTTCGCTTCCACTACAAGAAATAATACAGATACACTTCTCAGATACCGTAATATGAGACAGACGTAGTATCAGCAACCCTTCGATACTAACGGATCAAGATTGCAGCAGTATCGGCGTTGGTAATGAATGAAAAAATAAGTATAATGCGTCTCAATAAATAAAATAGAAGAAAATTCTGTAGTCTTGGATATGCATGAACGATAAATATTAAATTGGCATAGTACTAGACAACCCCATAGGGAGGGGTATGAGGGGCAGAGCACCCCATGGGGGGTATGGGGGGTATTACCCCCGTCTTAGATTTGGAAACTCATTTACTACCCATATAAAAACAGCTCACTATAGCAAAAAATTTTGGTAGACTTCATCCTCTCCCCAGTTAGGTTATACTCATTCGAGAAAAATTGCAGAATGTGTGATTCTGAGGAATTACTCACTGCTCTTTTTGACACATTTACTGAGCAAATGATAATGGGAAAATATGCAACTTCTGTGCCATATAGCGATTTTTAGGAAAGGATATCAGCACATTAATATATATTACTCGTAGGAAATCATTATAAATATAATTGGGAGATGAAATAATGACTTATGTATATGTGATTAATCAAAAAATCGCCCCCTGGGAAGAAAAACATTATGTTCTTAAAATTCTGCCTCTTCATGCTCTCCTTTCCTTTTACCCGCTTCTGCGTTGGGTCTTCTGTGAGCATATGGTTACCCAAGCTGTGGCATACTTTCCTGCTATGAGTTGAGACATGTGAGGTCTGTTGACGTGGATCAGGAGTGGTACTTGGTTTCAAACTCGTAGTTCATAGTCTAATGGATTAATAATACTAAAGCCACATTCAGCATCAGGACTTTCAATTGGAAGCACTGTTCCAAGCCTAATCAGTAATGGGATAAGCCCATACTCCTGAAGATGCTGGTTGAAACAATGTTTCCAAACGTATGTTGTGCCCGATTCTTGAAATGTGCAGGAATCAGTTGGCACAACAGTCTTCAAAGTGTGACTATTCTGTACGTATAATTAGTGCATTAAAGTTGCATGATTGGGAGCTGGAAAATGGAGTTGAAATAGTAAATGTCTTTTGACTGTAAAAAGCATAAAGTAGGGGCATTAATCATTTTTGTAAGTTCGAGAAACTACAACTCCCCCTTCTTAGCAAAAAGTTGAGAGCAAAAAAAAGGTCACGGCATATTTCAAGTACTACCCTTAAAATTTGCGATTTTACCCCTACCTAAATTTTCGACCTTGGGGACCTCTGATGAGGGGAGTATTACCCTACCTAAAGTCCTAAAAATTCATCACTGGGTGCTTAATTTTGAGGCAAAATGAAGTGTTTAGTGGACATTTAGCTACACTACTACCGCAAATTTTCAACCTTACCCCTACCTGAAAAATCTGACCTCGGGGACCTCTGAGTAGAACCAAATCAAGGTTTGTCAATCATTACGGCTGGCCATAAGGATCTAATCTTTTTGGATGAAACAAACTGAAAATGTCAATTTTTGGGGGAAAATAGCAATTTCTGTGCGAAAAAAGAATAAAAAAAATGGTAAAATTTTCTCGGCGCTCCGCACCATATCTGTAAGGGATACTACCAGTTGCCCACCATTGTAAATGTGATTTTTAGGGTTGTGAAGTAATAGGCTTACCAAAATTATAGGGGATTGCGTCCGCAAGATACGCTTTTAAAATTAGAAGAACGTGTTAATCAGTTATTTTTTTGCTTCAAAAGTGATACTAAGCCCATTTTTGCACCAAGTGACGAAAATTTTCTATTGTTTGACGATTTTGGCTCTGACGGGGCATTTATACTTGCCTTTTTCGGCAGAACGGAACGGAATGCAATCGACAAGTTACCGAACGAAAGGGAAATTTTCGTTCCATTCGGTTATATTGGGGGTTACCGTCGGTCATTTTCTAGAAAATTGCAGCTATCATTTCGGATCAAAACTGGATTTTCAGGCTGACCGTTTCAAGATGTTGGCAATTCGTTCAGTCGAAAAAGGCAAGTATAAATGTGAGAAAGTCATTTCCGACCGAAAAAGTGGTATTTTCCGCAACTAGCGTACCGGGGAATCGTCGACAACTTTCGATTGAACTTTTAGGCGATATTTCTCAGACACACAACTATAGGTATGATCAGCGTAATAAATACAAATTTATAGGGTTTTTTAGGCAAAAATTACTATCTTTTAGACGTGCAACGGTTTCACTTTTCTGGAATATTGGTTCCGATTTTCAATTTTTCATAATATCGGTTCCGTTCCTGATTTCTAGATTTAAAAATCCAACGGTTCCGAATTCCGTGTAAATTATATAAAGATGTATTTTCTATTAAATAGCAAATATGAATTAACAAAAATTACATTTCGGTCATACGGTAATGGAGTATTTTCAATGTCTGCTTTGTCGCCACACAATGTGCATATTCACCGTCCCAACACAGAAGATACGTGTACCGTGGGTGCGGATGCATACCACATGGAGATGTATCGGGCTTTTCGACTCGGTAAGCTACCTGATACTACCCAATATATTCTGAGCCGACCCGACTCGACAGTAGAAAAATTAACCAAGCGATTCGACCCGACCCGTTACTCAGAGTCACAAGTCAAAATTTAAGCTTTTTTTACTGCGCTGAAAAAATTATTTATTTGGTCCATACCTTCTCTCCGATTCTGTGTCCATTCATTTCATATATCGTGTAATCCATAGAATTTTCTGCCATCACACTGTATGAGAACGACTTGTGTTGAGTTATAAAATCACATTTGGATTAAAGATCAATAAAAATGATCGATTTATATGCACAAACGCCATGTTGCTAGTTGGTTTTTTATGTTTTCTCAAAATAAAAAGAGACAGTTGATGGAACCGTTCAAAACCAGTGTTTTCCGTCTAAAATATCGAAAATTTTCAGAAAAAAATTTTTATTTCGATATTTTAAGTGATATCGGTTTCAGTTTCTGAAAAAAAAGTTTAACCACTTAATATCAGCTCAGGCTAACAGTTGCACCTCTTTTTTTTAAACTTCCGGACTGTTAGGACCTTTTCACCTTAAACTTTGGAAAACCGATGATCCGAGCCATAAAAAACCAGGCTGATATCCCAAAACACAGTTACATGTTATGAATATCACAAATGCACAGATTTTACGTTCGAGAAAGTTTATGATGCTACGATGAAAAGTGACAGATCGTTCAAAAAAATGTGAACACGTGATTTACCTAAATGATCCTGCTTCATTGCTGCGAATTTCGTATTTGCAACCTCCTCGTCCGTATCTGACGACGAGGTCGACGAAGAAGCGGTTTTCGCGTTTGTCGGCTTCGTTATTGCAACTGACGTTTTTTTCGATGCTATAAGTTGTGATTTCACTTTCTCAGGATTGGAGTCGGATGACGATTCAGAATCAGCTTTGTTAACCATTCGTTTCGCCGGAATTTGCTTTTTTTTCGTTTCCGGTGGATTTAGTTCTTTTTTGTTATTCGAAGCATCAGAAGACGAAGACGACGAATTGACTTTCTTTTTTAATACCAATTGGGTAGATGGTTGTTGAACAACGACGATTTTCGCCTCTCTCTCGGAATCAGACGAATCAGAATCAGAATCGGACGAAACGGGTTTTTTCGCAACTGTAGCCGTTCTTTTGACAGGAGCTGAAAAAATTTAATTCAAGATATAAGATAGAGCTCAATTTTTTACACGCTGAAATAAATAGAGTAAAGTCCCTAGAGTCAAAGTAATGTCATACTGTGAGTTGTGTTCTTTTTAGAGTTCAAACTGGAAAGCATTCTCTCAGTAATTAAGACACGATTTCTGAGAAGTTCGATCCACCCTATGATAAGTCGAAAAGTATCATATCTCAAAATGAGAAACTTCGAGTAGTTTCGTGCGCTGAGTTTCATGGTATCATTGGTTTTGCTTAAAAAGAAAATTTTTTTGGTCGTCCTGCTAGTCAAGCGACATTTCAGGATTGGAATATTCTTTTTCGATAAATGATTTCTCATTTTACACCGGAGAGGATAGGATTTGCATGCTATTCTTTCTAAAAGCGCTTAAAGTGTCGAAAATGAGCCGTCGAAAGTGGAAAAAAAAATTTTTCATAAGCACTTCTAACTACTTCCCCATCGGATGCCGCAGGATTTTATTTTTTAATTTTATAGCTAATGCATTCTTCTTCTATTGGTAAAATTTTCATCAAAATGTTTATACCGTTTGGGGAGCTGCACAGCTAAGAAGAAAGCATACTTACGATAATGGCTGAGAAATCACCGCATTTTCCAGGTGGCCCTTGTCTACCTATCAAATGACTATCAACAGACACTTTGATTTTAAAATTGTTCCACAAATAAACATTTTACATCACAAAAAAAATTGAAACAGATAAAAATGAGAAGCAAAAAAAAGAAAAATCCTGCTTAGGGGCACTTTCGAGCACCTTCACATACGATGCCGCAGAATTTTATCTGTTTATAGTGTAGTTCATACATTCCAACAGTACCTGTGAAAGTAACATCGTCGTTATCGCGCACCATTTTGGGAGCTGCAGAGATTTGCACACACAGAACTGTCATTAAAATATTTTTTGAATCTGGATAAATGCCCAACCAATAAAGTTCTGGGAACACATGATGCTTCTTTACCTAATGCGTAAGAAGGAAAATTGTGGCTTGAAGTCCCGATAAATTTTTGTTGATCTAGGTTGGATGGTTGCTAAACGACATGCCTCAAATTAAAAATCGGAAATTTCGAGAATATTCAATAAATTTCAGAAATCGAATGATCATTTGAAATTCGTTTACAGGGAAATGGAAAGTTATTCGATGCCCTTTGCTGCATTGGAAAGGCACTGCAATCTACTATCATTTGACTTATTTTCGTCTGGTTAACGTTGCGTGTTGTGAAACAGGATGCCTTCAAGCGTGGAGCATTCACAGCTTATAGCCTAGGCTCGAATCAGACAGCCGACATTTACTTTGTAACATTAAACTCGTAGCTTAGATTTTTTTCAATCAAATTACGGAAGAGAGGAATTTTTGTTGCATCTCTTCTGAGACCTCTTGTTGCACAACTATTGTAAATAGATCAATGAAATTTTACCAGCATACCTGGACAAACCCTATCGGTCCATCTGGTACTAGCCAGCCGGAAAAGTTGGTTGGTTCCCGAATCGTTTTGGTTGTTGCCATGCCAAACAAGGGATGCATAGTACATTTATCGTGTCGAAAATGAACAGAATGCAATCAAAGTTGATTTTCAAGCTTGATCCAGAGTCTTCACATGTTTAGGGCATAGCAGTGTATTCAGCGAAACTGGAACCTATGTAGTCAGAGGAAAAAATGATGCCTGGAAAACCTGGAAAATTTTGAGAACTTGGAAAAGTGCATTTTTGTGCATTTTAGAAAGTCAAAATTTTCCATTGCTTGCCATTGGAGTTTATCCATCAGATTCAGCTCAAAGGCAGCATTTATATAAAAGTCAAGCAATGTAACTCAATTAACATTTAATTCAATTTTTCTATTGAATATATTTTCTCACTTTGTGAGTGTTATGAATTACGACAGTTATAGAGGCAGATTAAAATGTATATGGCATATGGCACTGTACCCTTAATTCCAATTACGGGGTTTTTTCTGTCCAAGGCAAACATTTTTGGCTCCGTACAAACATTCTTTTGGTATCTTTTCACACAGCGCTTTGTCGACATTACCTGGTCAGAAAAATCTTCCTCAGGCTCAAAAATCAACAAACATCCAAAAATTTCCGGACTCTATTTATAATTCTTCGGATTGATCCATCCACTGTTTTCCCAAAATTCGTGCTTTTTGGAGAAAAATATTGGGGAAATTGCTGGGGGGTTTGACATAAAAAATGCTAATTTTAGAGCGTGTTAAAATTCCAAAATCTCAATTTTTCAACTTTTTAAAAAAATTTTTCAAATATGAAGCGGAGCCGATTTGAGTTTAGAAGCATCATAGAAGTAATTTCCAGATATTTCAAGTCTGAAGTTTTATATATTTTTAGCATATTTTTTAATTTGTAAAGTGATAAAGAAATGTTGAACTGAAAATTTGAACTTTGTTTATCTTTAACAAGTTATTGGAAAACTAATTTTCCAGCATAAAGCAGTATTGTTCAATAACATCTGACATAGTCACATATGAGTAAGAAGCATCTCTAACTTATTCCATAAATTTCTAGCGTATTAGACTAATGACTGAGAAAGCAGGCCCAACTCATTTGGTATCGAAGTACGGAATTGAACGATACATGTGGCAGAGATCCAAGGTGTAGATGTATCAATCGATCTTTGTGTGGATAGTCATCGATTGTGCAAAATGTTTTGCAGTCATTGAAGGAAAAAGAAATTGCTGTCTAAAAACTATAAAAGAATGTCCAAAATGCTCATGACCAAGTTAAATGATTATGACCAAGTCATGCGTAAATGCTTCACTGGATTCCATTGATGGTCAGTGATCATGATGGTTAATTCCCTGATCAATTAGTTCCCTTTTCTGGATGTTTGATTAATTCTTTCTTTAGTTGATTGGTCAGTTAGTTGAGAATGATTTCTTGATTAGTTGGTGCATTGACATACTTGTACTTGGGGGGCGGGGTTGCGGGGGGGGACCCCCAACTTGGCCAACCCTGTACCCAAAATCATTTACCCCCCTACCCCCCCTCCAGTTTGGAAAAAATTAAAAAAATTTGCAAAAAGTGTATGTTTTTTGGCCTTTTTTGGGAAAAATTTCGACTTTTTCTACTCCCCCCCCAACTGGTCGGAGGTTTTACAGGTATGTTCATTGACACTGTGATTTGATTGGTGATTTCCTAACTGGCTGTTTAGTTGGCTGATTCATAAGTAAGTTGCCTCATTGATTTCTTTGTTGGTTGGTTAGTTTCCCAACAGTTTAGTTTTGGTTAATTCCCAGATTTATGCCGGATGGTCGACTTCCTGATGCACCAAGTAATTAGTTGGTTGATTTCCTAGTCAGCTGGTTGATTCATTGATTGATTAGTTGGTTCATTGATTCCCTGGTTGATTGGTTGATCCTCAATTAGTTGGTTAGTATTTCCGGGTGGGTTGAATGATTCCCCGATTGTTTGCTGGGTTGTTTTCCTGATTGGCTGGTTGGCTCATCAGTTACCTGGTTGGTTGTTTCCTTGATTGGTTCATTGATTCCCTGGTTGGTTAATTGATTTACCGATTGATTGATTGGTAGCTTTACTGACTCCCCGATTGTTTCGTTGGTTGATTCCCTGATTGGTTGGTTATTCTAATGATTAGTTGATAAATTGATACCTGGATTGATTGAATGGTTCATTGATTCTTTATTCGGCAAGTTGATTTCTTGATTGGTTGGCTATTTTCCTGATTGGTTGGTCGTTTGATCCATTGATTTCCGGGTTGGTTGAATGATTCACTGATTGGTAGGTTCATAGATTCTTTGGTTGGCTAGTTGATCTCGTGATAGGTTGGTTATTTTCCTAGTTAGTTGATTGATTCGTTGATTTTCGGATTGGTTGAATGATCCCTGATTGGTTGGTTGGTTGTTCCCCTGATTAGTGGGCTGGTTTATTGATACTCTGGTTGGCTAATTGATTTTCTGATCGATTTGTTCGTTAATTCCCTGAGTGGTTGGTTGGTTATTTCCCTGGTTGATTGGTTCGTTATTTCTCTGGTTGGTCAGTTGGTTGATTCTCTAATTGGTTGGTTTGTTGCTTCATTGATTTCCCAATTGATTGATTGGTTGATTCCGTCATTGTTTGCTTGGTTGTTTCCCTGATTCGTTCATTGATTTACTGATTGATGGATTCACCAATTCCCTGACTGATTCGTTAGTTAGTTGATTCCCTGATTGCTTGGTTCATGTCTAAATTCTCGATCCTATTTTCTCTTAGTTATAATCGGCCCACACACAAAACACGATCTAGTGCTGAGAATCAAGTCATCTGGTGCCAAGGTCGCCTCATCTGGTACCGAGTTGCATCCAGTTGAACCCATTGTCTAGGTACGTTTACCAGTGATTCGACTAACATATTTTTTTTATTTTTCTAATCTGAACGTTTTCAATTTTTCTTGCATCCTGTTAATATGGCGTATCTAGTGGGATCAATCAACATTTTGGTATCAACTTGCAGAATGTGCAGACACCTACAGCTCCCAAAGCGGTATACAAATCTGAATGAAATTTTATAACAAGGTCTTGGACATTAGTGGCTACAGAAATGAAGAAAAAATTCTGCGGTATCCTATGAGAAGTTGTCCAAGTAAGGCTCCAAAGGACTTTTTCGGTTTAGCATAAAAGGTGTGAAATAAAGGATTGAAAATATTTTTCTATACCTGAATAAAGAGCATAGCCTTCTAAATGTAATGAATATTTGGCTACAGAGTAACGCTTTTTCTGAGCTATGATATTTTGAAACACGTATACAGACTGAAAAATACCAAAAAATGTAAAAATTCCAAATTTTGGGGTACTGTAGCTATGCGAACTTCGACTTTTATGCGAAATGAATGCTGCCACGATATTCAGTGTGTAAAACGACTCAAAATATTTTACTATCATATTTTATTCATTTCCAACCTATCATAGGTCAATGGAACAGTTGGTCAAATCTCTCAGAAATCGTACCTTTATTTCTGCGAAGCGGATAATATAACTTATTCTGATGTGATGAGGCGCTACCCAGTGACAGATCTTGACGAAACTGGCCACCGGATAGTCAAGTTTTCCTGTACATGACTTCTGCCCAAATTCAGTGCATAACTATGGTCTTTTATTCTAAGAATGTTTATTAATAATAAAACTAGAAAGCAAGAACTATATCACATTTTTTCAAAATTTCTACCAAACCACATGTCACATGGGACTGAAAATTTGTGGGCTTAAAAGTCTAAGCGAACTTTTAACAATTTTCCGGGTAAAATATGTGTACATAACTTTGACGGTACATCTAATTCTAGTCATTTTTCAATTCACAAGATTTTATCAAAACAGACTATATGATAAAGTGTGCAATAGTTGTTACGCCGACTTTGATTTAAAATACTACCATAACTCTTCAGCAACTCAAATCAACAGTCGAAACTTTCAGCTGAACTTCCAAAGATTGTCTGAACGTGTATCGTAGCTCAGAGGTCTTGAGGCATCAGGTGACTTTTTTATATGTAGGGTGTCATCGATTGGCCAAAATTTTAGGGGGGTCAATGGAAAATATTTCGATAAGAAAGTTCAAAAAATGATTCAAAGAATAGTATTGTACAAAAAACAATAAAAATTTGTTTTAGAGCTTCACACCGGGTAACCGAATTACTCGGTGAAATCAGAGGAACGCTACCCGGTGACCGCGGCTACCCGGGTATCCGCGATTATATTCGCAAAATGGTTTTGCGAATATAATCAAGAAAATAGGCACTGTTTTTTCCCAACAATTCTTCCACATTTGTGGAAAGACCCTAAAAAAATTTTCCACATATTGGAAAAAAATGGTAGCGACATTTAACATTATCGTCTTTAGTGCTTCACACCGGGTACCCGGGTATTTCGGGTACCCGGGTAAATTTTCTGAATGAAACCCGGGTGCTACCCGGGTCTCAAAAAGATATTGTATAAACGGAATATTTATATACTATTACTTGTATTTATGTGCAGTTACAGTGAATGAACGTATTTTCCTTAATTAATTCAGCGCATGTACCTACTCAACGTGTTAACAACGCCGCTTATGGCTCTCAAAAAGTCACTGGCGTATTTTAAGCAACTAAAAATCTATGTGTTTTAACAATGAGGCACGAAACGGAAATATAGAAAAAGTCTTCGAGAAATTATGCCTGTGTCAATTATTGGTACTCGATGCAGTATAAGAAAACAATAAAAGTTGGAGAGATGCATTATGTATAAGATTGAAGAGGTATAAAAACCGATGATGATGAACCGGTAGAGATGGTTAAACCCAGGCCTAGTGGGATATATCGACGGTTAAACCCAGGCCTAGTGGGATATATCGACGGTTAAACCCAGACCTAGTGGGATATCTGGCTTCATCAAATAGTTGTGATGCGTGACCAGGTCACCACAATTTGCTTATAAGTGTAAAAAATTTTGAAATATTCATTTTCTCCAAACGAAAAGAAATTTTTTTTTGGAAAAAAACTTTTGTTTGAAGAAAATGTGTTATTGGGTTTTCCTAACTTTCGTTTAGTAGCTCTTTGCAAGGCTCATGTCTCAAAATTTATGTTTTCTGAAAATTTTCATGGAGTGCGTTCATTCACTGACTTTTTAAATACTTGCATATAGTACCCGGGTACCCGAAATATACGGGTAACCCGGGTACCCTAAAGACCGGGTACCCGGTTCCTAAAATTTTGAAAGTCACCTATGCGCCGAATGGTTATGAATTTTTTGAGACTAAACTTATCAAACAGCGTTTTTTGACACTGAAAATGCAGGATTGTGCGTATCATTAGCAATGATATCGAACCGAACGAACACTCCATCATATATTTTACATGATTACAGCAATATTTTTGATTAATTGAATCAAATTTTACTATATTTGACGACAAATTCTGATAATTGAGTCTGAATTCTTAATTATACTCATAATGCGTCACCAAATAATCTGTCGAAAAAAATTTCCACATTTGTGAAAAGCCTCCAGAATTTCTTTCCATATTTCAGAATTTTTTCCCACAAAAAATATTATTTTTGGAAAAAATAATGGTTATAGGATATCAAAATCTAAAATATTCAAGTCAGAGGTAAAATACCAATGGCGCTTTTTTATGCTTCAGATTATAAGAAAACAATCTCTTTTGATGATTAATTATGATTGGTAAATTACTGGAACATGATATATTAGATCGAAAATGGAGGAAAATTGTTCCACTTCTTTCGCCAACCAAATGCCGTAAAGATCACGATCGATCATCAATAGATGCAGAAGAAGGTGCTCGAAAAAATGATTTTTCCGGCGTCCTCGAAATAGATATTTTTCGGCGCTAGGCGCCAAACAATTTACTTTTGCTAACCTTTCATTTCTCCTACAAATCTCGAGAAATTAACTTCTAAAAGTCTATAACTGACGCGAATTGAATGAAATACAAGGGAAGTAGCTTTTGATCATTTCTCTGATGGAGTTGAGCGAGTTTGTCAATTTAAGAGCGAGCAACTAAAAAATTATCTGTGCAACCGAATTTTTTCCCCAAGTTGCACATTGCAACCTGCCCTGCGCAAAAAAATTTGGAGACAGGCCCGAACAACCTGCATTTATTTTATCTTTTTAATGCTTATTCTGATTATTAATCATGTCATGTATTCAATAAATTGATGAAAATGGAGTTTTTTTTACTTCAGCTCAAAGTACTTCCACAGTACATCAGGGTTTTTTTGTGCAGTGCGTGGTGTGCACGGTGGACAGAGTGTGTGCAAAAGCTTCTGCAGAGAAAAAAAATTTGCACATTCATAACATGAATTCATATGATACTCACCGTCGCTGACATTTGTATATAAAAAATAATAATGGGAAAGCAACCACAAACGGAAGCAAAAAAATCACAAATTAGCTAGGAATTCTACTGACGAAATCCCTGTGGTCAGTAAAAATAAAAGACTATAGAATGCATATGATCTATCCTTCGTTCTGGCCCAAAGCGTCGGAAAAAACATTTGAAGTTTTATATTCTAAAACGCTGGTAAATGAATGTTTTCAAGACTTATTCAATAATTTAGGGTTTAATTTTTCAGTCAAGAATGATATTCTTGAGCAATAAGATGCTGTTTTCAATTAGCTAACCAAACCAGCTAGAAGATCAGATTGAAGGGTTAATAAATTCAGGCGAAAAAACAAGAATGATAGAAGAAGTTACATACGGAACGAAGCGCCGAAAATTCCTATGGATTTTGATATTACAGCGCTGGAAAATAAATTGTCAGCGTGTATTTCCTGGATAAGCGGTCTAATTTGGCCGTCAATTAAATCATTTTTCCCTACGAGAACAGCATAAAAATTATATTGAAAACACGCGACTTGAAAATCCGCATGCTATGAGAATCGAATTGCGCACCGTGCACGAAACGCCCTAAAAATTTGCGCACAAACTCCAAAAACTGTGCTCAGTGCACAAAAAAACCCTATGGTACGTACATTTTTACTTCCGAGTAGCGTTTCAATGCGCGCAAGTGTGCAAAAATTTTCAAGATTTCAGCTAGTAAGAATATCGAATGCCATACGATATTACCTAGACCTCGTTTTGAATTTACTGCTTCAGCATTGGTAACTTCTTTTTCGGTATCCGACGACGACGAAGACGCCGCTTTTTTGACGATTGGTTTTAACGATGGAGGAGTAGCTTTTTTAATAGTTTTATAATTCTGCGGTTTTTCATCCTCCGAATCTGAGTCAGACGATCCTGAGCTAGCTTTTGTAACCGCAAATTTCACGGTTACTTGTTTCTTTCTGACGGCCGGACTTTGTTGAGGTTGCTTTTTGTTCGGCTCTCTTTCATCGTCGGAAGAATCAGATGTTGAAGACGAATCGGGTCTAGCTCTCGACGATAGATTCTTGAGGGCTTGTTGGCTTACTTCGCCTTTGGAATCCGTCGAAACGGGTTTTTTTGACACTGGCGTCGCTGTTTTGACTGCCAGAAAAAACACCATCAATAAAAGACACGCTCATAGATTTAGAATGTAAATTTTTCCTTGCATTCTCACATCAGAAATGTCAAGTTGAGGCTATCGTCCTAAATCCAAGAAGACTACAAGCAATCCTGGGCAATAACAGCAGATCTTGCTGCTTGAAGAATAAATTTTCGGTTGGCTGCCTGATTTTTGAACTTCAGTTGCCCGTTTTTTGTCCTAAATTGACGAATTTCGTTGTTTTGATAGTTTTCTAGCTGGTTGCCGGGACTATCTAACTGATTAAAAATTTATACCAAGTTTGACAAGATGCATTATACGTACATTGTTTTTCATTTGAAATTCTTTAAAAATGAAATTACGATAAAGCTACTATACTACACATGATTTTAGAATATCAAATGATGGGTAACCTGATAACGTCTTTTTTATTGCTGGCGCATCGTCCGTATCTGACGAAGAAGAGGCAGGCTTTTTAGTGATGGAATTCTCGGCTGATGTTGAAGCTTTATTCGTCGTTTCGCCCTGCAACAATTTTTTCATCTCCGGATCCGACCCGGACGACGATTTGGAATCAGCTTTCTTAGCCGGCGGTTTTACTACAGCTTGCGTGTTCAACACTGGATTTGACTTAAGTTTCTCGTTATCCAAATCGGAAGATGATGAATCGCTATCAGACGATACCGGCTTCTTTTGAAAAACGAGTCTATTTGTGGTTCTGACAGCAATTTGTTTTGGTTGCTTGTTGTTCTTTTTCTTCTCGTCCTCCGAGGAATCAGAAGATGACGACGACGAATCGGGTTTCTTCTGCGATTGTAAGTTGCTCGGATGTTGCTGAGCGACTGCTACCGATTTTGTGGCTTTTGCTTCTTTTTCGGAATCGGATGAATCGGAATCTGACGAAGTAGGTGGTTTGACAACAGGCGTCACCGCTTTAGCTCGCACTACAAGAAACAATACAAATGCCAAGATTTTTTATCAGCATGAGTCCCATTAGCACGGCCGCTTCCTTAATTTATATTACTTTTTCTTAGCACGACTAAAATTTTCATTAGCACAGGCCCAACTTCATTTGCACTGTGCTAAAAAACAACCATGACATACACTTGCCAGACATTGCAATCACACACAGACGGTCTAAGCGTCAGCAGTTCTTGGATACTAACTGATCAAGATTGCAGTTGTCCGAGGCAAAATCTTGACATATTGTGCCCCAGATTGTAGCATTGATACGCTCAAAAACACTTGTTGGATATAAAGCAGCAACCAGCAGATGAGCTTGATACAAAATTCCTGCAAAGAGCACGAGCACACGCGAATCTTGTATATTACGGTGAAACAACTGAGTTTAAAAATCAGCAGATCATAAATACCTCTATCTACAGAAGTTAGTTGACATATTAATTGGAACTGCAAGTAGATCTGGCTAATTCAAAACTTGGTATGCTCTTTTGAAAGCGATCCATGGTAACCTAGTACAAAAACGGCATAAGAATATTTGGGCCAAGGGAACAGTCCATATTCATCAATAGTAGGGATGGGACGGATTCCCTATTTTGACGATAGCGGATCCGGATCCTAAAAAATTTGGTTCAGCGGATCAGGATCCAAAAAAAATTGCTTCAACGGATCCGGATCTTGAATGAAAGATCCGACAAGATCCGCATCGGATCTTATATGATACAACATATATGTGTATATGCTCATGAATAATTATGTATTATTATGTCTAATTATTCTAAAATTAACCTCGACGAATTTATATATTATATTAATATATTTTTTCGATGTCTAATCATTCATGATATATATGCTCAGAACTTTAGACAGTAGAAGAATCGGTTCATTTGTTGAAGCTCTGAAGGTGAACATTGATCTCAGATTTGGAAATCTCGAAACGATAGCGTAATATGAAATGGAAACAATATTATATAATCTGAGAAAACATTTTCAGTTCTAATAGAGAATTTATGATCGCTACTTTCATTGATCCCAGGTACCGATAAATTTTTCGAAAAGCCTGGAACGATGTCAGAAATAGTTGAAACATTGAAAACCTCACTTAGTAAACTCAATGATCAAAGTCAGATCATAATTTCAACGCCAGCTGAAAATCAAAATACTGAAAATAAGCGTGAAATAGATTTATTTAATGACTTTATAGCCAGTAGCAGTGAGGATGGAGAAGGTCAAATTGAACCCGAGGATATAAATATAATGAACAAAGTATTTTTTGTATGTCGGCTTGTTAATATATACTTATTTATAAGATTCACAGGAAATCGAAATTATATATCAAGAAGAGAAAAATGAAAAGAAAGAAAAAGGAAAGATGAATTAAACATGCCGAACTTGTCATTGATAGCCAAAAATCTTTTGTCCGATAATCCCGTCTGAACCAACGAATATCTCCTCTGAACAATTATTCAGTGGTGCTGGCGAAATTTATGATCCTACCAGAAATCGTTTGAAGGCTAATACCGGGGTTTTCTGAGCATGGAGCTAATTAACTAGAGCCGTACTAATGGAAATTTTTTGATTTTAGCACGTGTGATAATGACTGAAAGAGAGAAATTTTTTAAAGATTTACGAGGAGAAAGTAAGATAAAAGTTATCACTAAATTGTGATGAAAAATCAAAAATCATTACAACTTCGTCAATATCCTCATTCTTTTCATGACTTTTGCTTAGTGAACGACTGGGGCTGGAATCTGAATCAGCCTAGGCTCTAACTACCTGGAAACTACTCAAGTAATTTGGAAACAGCTATTTTGACATATGCTGAGGTTTATGCCAATCAGTAATAGTGAGTAACAAATATTACATATATGTTCCTGGAAAAATCAATCGGGAACCTATATTGAGGTAGAAGTGCACTTCCAGATACAATGAAAAGATGTAAACGTTTATGGAAACAGAATGCGAATTTAGCGATTCCTAAAAGTATTACTGTCAAACTAACTACTGAATATTTACTTGTTGGTCAACTAATCAAGTGCACAAGGTAAGAATAAGATGATTTGATTAAAATCAGATGAGAGTCTTATTCCTTCTAAAAGTAATAATATCAAGCATGATTTCATGAGTTAATACAATAAAAGCATGTTATCAGAATTGAAAAACTCGCACATTAGTTTGAAACCAACAATGTAAAATTTTTCAGCAGTGCCAACTGTGCTAACGAAATATTTTTTCATCAGCACGAATGCTAATGGGACTCGTGCTAAAAAACCCTGCTGAGTAGTATATGTCACTTACATAATTTGAACCTTTTGTTGTTAATAATGTGGCACCTAACTTCCCAGTAACCTTTACTTCCTTTTTGAACAGTGAGAATATCCGGATATCCGACGCATATCACCAGCAGTGAGCATATTATATCAAACCAAACTTGAAATTTCAAATAATATATATTTTCAAAATAAAGAATCCATATAACATTTGTAATCCGTATAACACCGCGAAGCCGCGAAAAAGTTTGGACTTCTAGCGCTCATATATTACGAAATCGCTTTGAAGTTACTCAAAGTGTGAACTATTTACGAGATTCTCGGTTATTTCTCAGTTGGTAGCCACCCTGTACATTCCAGAAAGATAATTGGATCTGACGCTACGATGAAAAGCGATTTATTGTTAAAAAATGTTGCTGTTGAAAATTATGGGAACACGGCTCATTCGGATTATAGATACACATGATGAATGCCGATTTACCTGGATGCCCCTGTTTCGATGCTGCAAAGTTCGTATTTGCAACTTTCTCTTCTTCCGTATCGGATGACGACGTCGAGGAAGAAGCGGCATTCTTGTTTACCGACTTCGTCACAACAACCGATGTTTTTTTCGGCACTATAAGCTTAGATTTTACTTTTTCAGGATTAGAGTCAGAAGAAGAATCGGAATCATCTTTTTTAGTCGTTTGTTTGGTCGGAATTTGAAATTTTTTCGTTAGTGGTGTTTGTTGCGATTGCACTTTATTCTCTTCTTTTTCTTCGTCCGAAGAATCCGATGACGAAGATGACGAAACGGCCTTCTTTTTTAGCGGTAATGGCATAGATGGTTGTTGAACGATGGCCGTCGCTTTCGCGAGTTTCGTTTCTTCCACGGAATCGGATGAATCAGAATCAGATGAAACAGGTTTCTTCGCGACTGGGGCCATTTTGGCAGAAGCTGAAAAATATTAGGAATGAAGATGATTGACTTGAATGATAGTGAAATGATGTCAGGTAGTTCAATTTTTTACACACTGAGAATGATCAAAGTATAGTCATTCATGTCGCGCGTTCAACTTGAAAGGCACTCAGTAATAAATTTCTGCGAAGCAGTTCGGCGGTTATATAACTCATTGATCTGGAGTCAAGTCATGCCCAATCTCCGTTGTCAACGACAACTACCCCAAAAATCTGAGTTCTTAACACCCAGCTTCCCAAAGGTTCAGAAACCGAAAAATGATTTTTTCGCGTACGCACATTTTCCTCTAGTGTACTATGACATTGATTTTGCCAAGTTCATATTCAATTGGCTAGAAAAATTAATAAATTCTATTGAAAAAGTTGCTCCTTGGAGTAATGAGAGACCTCGAGAGGTACGGGTACCCAAGAAAGAGCACACAAAATTCAAATCTTTCAAAGGTGCAGTTCGCTGTTGCCTTTCATAGCAACAACTACACTTTAATTAGCGTTCCTTGGGAAGAGTTTCGAGAAACCGGCCTGTTTAACGCACGCTTGGATTCGCCTTGACTTAAGAAGAGTTTTGAACATATACATGTAATTGGGGTCAAGTGCATACTTATAATTGGGGGGGGTTGAGGGGGTTCCCCTAACTTGGTCGAACCCTATACCCAAATTTCGGAGCTCCGCAGCTTGGTCAACCCTATACCCAACCCCCCAAACTCGGAAAAATGTGGAAAAAATACCTTTTTTGGGAGAATTTCCGAAATTTTTTCGACTCTCCCCACAAAACTTTTGAAATTTTGGGACCCCGATTCCAAAATTTTGGGTTTACCGTTACCCCAACTGGTCGGAGCACTTACAGGTAGTATGGGGAAGTGCTATATAGGAACCCCCCCAGAAATCGTCGGCCATATGGCTAGCTATTGGGCGACCTCCCCTCCAGGATTTTCCAATCCTATGGCTAGCCATATGGGGTCAAGGCCGCAGCCAAGAATCTTTTAAGGAGGGGCGGGCGGACCAATCAAACAAAATTTTACGGCGTGTAGCGCCGGGAAAATTTCAAGGTTTTTGCATTCTAAAAGGCTGGAAAATAAATCTTCCTAACGATGAAAATAAATCTGAATCACACTAATGCATCGTAGTACTTTTTCTATCCCGGTGTTATGCGCTGGGAAAATTTTCAAATTTTACTGTTCCAAGTTGCTGGAAAATGTGTGTTGGCAACAATTATTCCTGGATAGAAGCTCTAAATTTACAGTCTCAGAATGACGTTTTTATCGTTTTTCAATTGTAGACTGTGAAGGTTCACGTTCCAGAACGTTTGGGAAACTTCAATGAAGTGATGAAAAATCTCAATTATCAGCAAAATATTGACTCTTAACTAAATTAGTAAAAAAAGTGATGAAGTAATTCAATTGATAGTAACTGTTGAAGGTTAATTAGTACAAGTGGAAGTGTTGAAGGTTAATTAGTACAAGTGGAAAATTTAAAACGGTTTTGACCTTCTGAAGTTCGCCAGAATAAATCTTTTCGGTTTTGAACTGAAAAAAATTTTTCCACTATGAGAACTAATGCCCAAAATTTTTTCCTCATTTCCAAATTTTTTTCTTAAAAGACCTAATTTTAGGAGAAAACGGTGCTCCAAGCGAGACGAAAAACTTTTGTAGAGATTGATGCAAAATCTCATTTATGGGCAAAATATTGACTAGTAAGTAACTAATAAAAAATAGATGATGTAATTCAGTTGATTGAAACTGTTGAATGTTAGTTAGTAAGTGGAAGTAGATATGCTAAAAGAAAACAACATACCTGTAAGAGGTCCGATCAGTTGAGGGGGTAAACCAAACATTTTGAGGTAGGAATTTTGAGGTAATTTCCAAAATTTTAGGGAGGGGGTCGAAAAGACCACAAAAAGTCGAAAAAATTTCGAAAACTTTCCCAAAAAAGGCCAAAAAAAACCACTTTTTTCCCAATTCTTTCCAATTTTTCCTAGTTTGGGGGTGGTTGGGTATAGGGGTGACCAATTTGGGGGTGGGGCATACCTGTAATTAGTGGGGGGTTGGGGGAAACCCCCACCACTTGACCAACCATATACTCAACCCCCCCCCCCCAGTTTGGAAAAAATTAAAAAATTGGCAAAAAAGTGTATGTTTTTTGGCCTTTTTTGGGAAAAATTTCGACTTTTCTCAACCCCCTCCACCCAAATTTCGGATTTACACCCCCAACTGGTCGGACCGCTTACAGGTATGGGTGGGGGTCCCAACACTCGGGTATGGGGTTCGACCAAGTTGGAGGTGGGGGTCCCCTAACCCCCCACCAATTACAGGTATGGAAAACAATGATTGTTATACTCATTGACCAGCGCGAAGCGCCGGAAAATTGGGATTTTTCTCCGTGATAGACACAAAATCCACATATGACAGGTCCCAATGCCGGTCAGTTTAAGAAGTTCTTGAACTTCTCGTTAACGGAGAAGCATTTTCAAACAACGGCCTACGGAGAAGTTTAAGGTGTACCTTAAGGAGCTTTTGAGCGACAGGGACTAGTCATTTTTACGGAAAGAAGTAGCCGATTTTCCAAAATAGTCAGCAAGTGCTAAAAATACGTTTTTTTCGGTCAAAAAATTAAAAAAAAAAACTTTTATTGAGACAGTTTTAACTTTTTGACCGATTTGGGCCGCCGTTTTCTCCTCGAAGATTTAGTCCTCATGTGAACCAGTTTCTTTCCACATTTTCCAAAATGTTGCACATTTTTAGAAACTTCCATTGTCAAGAAGAGAGACCGCATCAGTTTTTAATTGATAGTTTTTAAAATATTTTTATGAAAATGTTGATTTATGAAGCCAGTTTTTGCGGACTTCTGTTGACCTACGTAAGCATATGCACCTTTAAATTTTTTTTTACAAACTATATGAAAAAATTTATGGGTAAAAAATAATCTATTGGTGTAATAAATTATGTTCGTTAACACTGATGAGACTATAGAATCACTAGATTTATGTCGGGAGTCAGTCACTACTTTCTTTTACGCTATTAAATCTACGTTTTCCTTCTTTTCGTTACGTTACTCTATTTCAGAATCAAAGGTACCTTTGTTTCAGTTGTAGCTACTATGTAGCTCTATGAGGACCTGCGTAAGTTATGTGCATGTATGATTGACTTCATTAAGAACAAAAAAATCGTATTTGTATGATACATATTGAACACAAAATATGTACATAAATCAATCCATATTCTAAGGTATTCATCATGCAAGCATACATTTAGTATACAGAGTCGAATTTGCTACAGTTTGCGGACTAACAAAAAAATTAGACGCTAAATCTTTTGTAGAGTGTATTCTGAGCATACGGGATAACATTCGAATAATCAATGAAAATTTATGAACTATGATTGAGCTTAATATTCTGAATTTATTGTTAAAATAAAGTTTTCAATTTCCTTGACGTGAAATTTCAAAATATAAATGGAACAACAATTTTATACGGAACAGTTAAGCTTAATTGAACACCATATTTTCAATGACTGCATACTGCAGGTTAACAGAGGGAAGAGCGATAGTCTATGTATAGCTAGCTCACATACAGGTTTGACAAGCAAAAATTTGGACACGTCTCAGATGTCTATGTGTGATTTTCAACTGCAACTGGTATGTATGCGATAATCAATCAATTTAAAACCCTCTTATCGAAAACGGTTTACTTCGAAGTCGTCTGTCATTCCAGATTTTCTGTGCGCTATATATATACATTGATACAATTTCGTGATTGATTTCTTGTGAGTTTTGATTACGTACATTACGTATTGTATACTCCCGTTTATTCGTCATGTTTGTTCATTTTTCTTCTCATATCGCATACTCTGCTCCTTTTATACTTCTCTTTTTTCCTCACTCATCGTTCCTATTTTATGTACCCACTATTAGTGTAATTTTAGTGTTATAATAGGGGTTGCCTATAGCATAAAGTGATGACACTTCCGATAAGATTAATACTTCTAGCTACCATTTTTGGATTCCCTAACTACTCTAAAATGATAGAGGGAGCTTCCAGCGGTTTTTACATAGTCATTTTTATGAACCAAACATTCTCAAGAGTTAACCCAGGAAAAAACACGAAAGAACCATAGAAAAACCACAAACACCAGAGGTCCCCAAGGTCGAAAATTTAGGTAGGGGTAAAATCGTAAATTTTAAGGGTAGTACTTGAAATATGCCGTGACCTTTTTTTTTGCTCCCTACTTTTTGCCAAGGAGGGGGGAGTTGTAGTACTCTAACCACATAGAACTTACATAAATGAATAATGCCCCTACTTTATGCTTTTTACCGTCAAAAAACATTTACTGGTTCAACTCCATTTTCCGGCTCCCAATCCTGCAACTTTAATGCACTAGTTATACGTACAGAATAGTCACACTTTGAAGACTGTTGTGCCAACTGATTCCTGCACATTTCAAGAATCGGGCACAACATACGTTTGGAAACATTGTTTCAACAAGCATCTTCAGCAGTATGGGCTTATCCCATCGCTGATTAGGCTTGGAACAGTGCTTCCAATTGAAAGTCCTGATGCTGAATGTGACTTTAGTATTATTAATCCCATTAGACTATGAACTACGAGTTTGAAACCAAGTACCACTTCTGATCCACGTCAACAGACCTCACATGTCTCAACTCATAGCAGGAAAGTATGCCACAGCTTGGGTAACCATACGCGCGCAGAAGACCCAACGCAGAAGCGGAGAAAAGGAAAGGAGAGCATGAAGAGGAAGAATTTTAAGAACATAATGTTTTTCTTCGCAAGGGGCGATTTTTTGATAGATTACATATACATAAGTCATTATTTCATCTCCCAATTATATATATAATGATTTCCTACAAGTAGCATATATTAATGTGCTGATATCCTTTCCTAAAAATCGCTATATGGCACAGAAGTTGCATACTTTCCCATTATGATTTGCTCAGTAAATGTGTCAAAAAGAGCAGTGAGTAATCCCTCACAATCACACATTGTGCAATTTTTTCTCGAATTACTATAACCTACTGGGGAGAGGATGAGGTCTACCAAAATTTTTTGCTATAGTGAGCTGTTTTTATGGGGGTAGTAAATGAATTTCCAAATCTAAGACGGGGGTAATACCCACCCATGGGGTGCTCTGGCGCTCATAAAGTTTGCCGGAACTTATGTACACTATATATAGAATATACACATGAATCATGCCTAAGCCGGAGCCTAAGTCTAATTCTGATTGCCCAAGCAACGATCAAATGAACGAAGGTTTCACCAGTCGATAACTATCAGTTGTAGCCGGCCTGGCACTAAACTTGACTGGTGCTATTCTTACTAGTGCCTTGAAATGAGTACAAAATTAAACCCACATTACATTAAACAGAAAAAACCATCAATAAACTGAAGAAACAACAGCGAAAAAGCCATAAAATCCAAAAGTCCAAATATTGAAAAATAGTTCATTCCACCTCTGAAAGATTGAGCAGTGTGCAGTGTGCACTCGACCCAGCACATGTCAACAGAGCATTTTTACACCAAACCAGCGTGTTTTCCCCCAAAACATTAATTTTTAGAAAAAAAAATTTTGGAAAAAAGTGACAAATTTTTAGCTCTATCAGCCAAATAGGAAAAATTTTTTATCTTTCAAACTTGAATGCACTTTAAGGGTGTAGTTACTTTCGGCTGCTTCGCGGCATACATAAAATACGAAATAAATTAGCATAGGTTTTTATTTACTTCAGTCGCGATTTATCAAATTTCAATGTGTTTTAGTGCTTTTATACCCTAAATTTCTTTGGTTTTATTCATACCTGTAAGACCTCCGACCAGCTGGGGGGGGGGGTAAATCCGAAATTTTGGGAGGGGGGTAGGAAAAAGTCGAAATTTTTCCCAAAAAAGGCCAAAAAACATACACTTTTTGGCAAATTTTTTTAATTTTTCCCAACTGGGGGGGGGGGGGTTGGGGGGGAAATGAATTTGGGTACTGGGTTGGCCGAGTTGGGGGGGGTCCCCCCCCAACCCCCCCCCCAAGTACAGGTATGGTTTTATTATTACTTCGGCAAAAAATTGTCTGGGTCTTTCTCCACTTAAGGAAAAATTTTTGGAAAAAAAACGCTGCACCAACAGTCAAAATTCGGAATTAAGCCAGAAAAAACGCTAATTGAACTGTAAATTACACAAACTGGCAACACTATTCAGACAATATTCATTTCAATTTTCATTATTTTCAATTTCAGCACGGGTTTTTTCTTAATTTATACAGTAATTCTCCATTAAGCGTAGCAAAATTCAAACAAGCCAATTTGTTAGAAAACCCCCAAACCCCCCCCCCCCCCAAAATAACAAACCCTTAAAACAAATAACCTCTAGAAAAACCTCAATGCCCTCGAAAAACCCCTAGATTTGGGGAAAAACCCCTAACTTGGCACCACTGGTGGCGACCAGCAGACCTTTGGATTACAGTAGAAGGTTTGGAAGAGGTTTTTCGCATTCTAAAACGTAACGCTGCAGTTTCACAAAATGTAACCGACAGTATCAACCCCTGAAGTTGTATAGATTTAGTTGAGGAAATTCGATTGAAAAAAATGATTCTGAATTTCTACCCACACCTATGTCCAAAATCCGTAACTAAACAGCAAAAGTAAACGTAAACTGAACCGAAACCGGCAAAATCAAGAAAGAAGTTTTTAGCCGAGAAAAAAAATTTTCACCCTGAAAAAAAATTTTCCACCAAGGAAAAAAATTTTGACCAACAAACAAGATTTTTCACTGAAAAAAAAATTTTGTGCCAGAAAATTTTCATTTGGCAGCAGAAAAATGAAATTTTGACCTGTAAGATAAGTAATTAGAATTAATGTAAATTCGTGATGTATAACATGTAGATCTTATTAAAGGCATAGTCGCGGCGGGTATTTCACTTTAAAGGGAAATTCTAGTTCGTATGTTTTCCAAATAGTTTGACTTGTTGGGGATGTGCTTACGGCAGTAGCAATCCCACATCTATGCAAAATTGGTGAATCGACAAAGTTACGATTCCACCAAAAAGGAAGAAAACATTCATTCGTGTTTACTTTTTTGCAATTTGGTGTGTTTTGGGCGAGTCGCGTCTGCCATAACATTGTATTGTGTTGCTTCGCCTAGTAAAGGCAAACGTCGACAGCCCCACACCAGATTTGCATATTATTACTATAATAATTATTTATTATTTATATTATTATTATTTCTCGCGCATTGAGCGGTTGGAGGGAGTCGCCTTACACGGGAGCCAAGCCAAGGTGAAGCCCCAGTCCTTTTGGATATTATTGAAGTGAGCTCTGTGTATTTGTGTGAACCTTTAGGAGGCATCTGGGGAGACCCTGAGTGCCCTTCGATTGCAAGAGTTAGAGTTTCCAGTTACTTATTAGTGACTGAAGGTTGTGTTTATTTCTGCTTAAGGACTGTTGCACTGTGTTCAGTTGATTGCTAATAGGAAGCTCCTTTGAGTGACCTACAGTAGTCGATTGAGTACAAGCCGATAGGACTTGAGTCATATTGCTGACATCTTCGGATCTAAGCCAGAGAAGTAAACATAACAAGTGGTGGCTTCTGACACTTGCAATACGGAAGAGCGCAGAGTCACTCGAGGTGTCACAAAACCTAAAGGTTTTTACAAAGACTTAGGGCTCAAAATGTCCAAAAATGCTGAGGATTTAGCCTCTGGTATGACTTTACCGAAGACTCCGCCTGGTGTAAGGCATGATGAGTCGGATAAACCTTTCCCACTGCCCGTGGTATCTAATACTATGAGCAAGCGGAAAGGCTCCGACTCAAGTGCCATAAGCCAGCGGGCTGAGGTAAAATTGGACCCAGTAAGCGCTCCCACTTCCGTAGCGCCTATAATGGCCACTAATAATATCAATAATATGGCCACGGCAAAGGAACTATTGACTGCCGAAGATAGAGACGCTCAATTATTAGCGCCTATTGATAGAAGGCCAAAATTGGCCGAGGATCATATTGATCCGTTTGATCAATTTAGAGAGGAACGTTTTCGACGACCTCGACAAGGATTTGATACGTATCATCGCGAATACCTCAACGAAAATTTGGATAATATTCGGGACGATTACCGTCATGATCCACTGGACGATTTACGTTTTGAAATGAGTCAAAAGGATGACAAAATTTGACGACTAAACGTCAAAATTGACAAAATGGCCGATTCGATGGTCGGAGTCCAAGGACTATTGGAAAGATTCGTCCTGGAGCAAAAGGAAAGGGATATCCGAGTGAGTATGACTACAGACAGACCATTGCAAACTCAGGATATGTGTAGAACTTTGCCAACAACGTCTGCAACCTGTATTGCCAATGACCAAAGGTTACGGCAGATGGAAGCAGATGAGTCAGAGCAAAAGTTCACAGTCAAACCTGCTGTGAAATCAAAGGTTTCTACGGAAAAACGGGTAACTGAACCGCTTGCTGTTTGAGAACAAGCAAGTGATATAGTTGCTCAATTTTTCCAAGAGGCTGATGAGGAAGCAGCAGGTAGTCATAAGGAAAGCAAACATACTACGTCGAAGCACAAACGATCCAAAAAGTCCACACGAGGAAATTCATCAGATTCTGATGACTCCTCAGTGGATGGATTGGAGCCTACTGTGTCAGATATAGTGAAGGCTGTAAAGCCAAAGCTACTCCTCGATGACATGACTGAGACACAAGTTCTCAGCTTCCTAAATGATTTAGAGGCAGAATTTACTTCGGAAACTACTGATAAAATGAAGCTGGCTGCCTTACGAGCGCTTTCTAAGGGTGTACCGAAAGCTACTGCCAAAAGGTTCAAAAGTTACGAAAAAGCCCGAAGAAAGTTGCTCAAAGTGCAAGCTCCAGATTCAAATGTCGGTATGCAAACAAGGGAGCTGATGAACATAAAGCAGGATTTGATGAAGCTACAGTGAAATTCCTCAAGAGAATTAGTGTGCTAGTAGACAGATTATATCCTAATAAGACCGAAGAGTTTAGAGATCATTTTATAATTGATACCTTTTTGTATAAAGCATCTGAAGAGTATCAGATGGAGTTGCTAGATCAAAGAGAAAAGTATGAAACATGGCATGATTTAGCAGAGGATGTGCACAAGATTGATAAGCGGAACACAGCTGCTTATAAAAAGAGAGGAACTGTGGAGTCTCCAATTGTGATAAATGAGGTGACGATGGGTGAAGGGCAAGCTGAAGTGGCTTATGTCGGTAGAAATAAATTTGGCAATGCCCCACAAAGGCAGTTTCAAAATAAAGCTATGCGACAGCAAGCAAGGAGAGAGAAGCAAGCCCCGATCGTAGTGTCAGAAAAGAAGGATTCCGATACTTCTATAGAAGAGAATAACTCACAGGGGACTCAAATGGCTACTACTCCCCAAAAGGGAAAAGAGCCTGAGGAACCTAGCAGTGATTCTGTTCTAGCAAAATTATCACAGGAGATTGCGAAGTTGGCTCAGTGTTATCAGGAGATAAGCCAAAAAACTGATGCTAAATTGAATGAAATTTCTGCCAAAGTTAATAAGGGCAAACCCCAAAAACGTGGTGGAAACGAGTTCAGGAAACCATATTGTCGATACCATAGAAATAATTCTCATGACACGTCCGAATGTAAAACCCTTCAATGGAAAAATGCACAAGGACGTAATTGGGATAATCGATATGGTGGAAACAGAGGTTTCAGGCAACAGTTTGGAGGCTTTAGAGGAGGATATGTTGGCGGGAGCAGTAGAGGTGCTCATGCCATAGGTTATTATGGTGATACTATGGATTATGATACTTATCAACGATTCATGGATTACCAGAATAGATTGCGGAATGAGCAACTCTATATGGCACCACAACTGCCAGCCCCTAGCCAACAGCTGATGATCACAGCTCCCCCTCAAGGTCAGGTTCAAATCAGTAACCCTAGCCCAAGTGTGCAAGCCATTTCCAGTAGTCAACCATCCACGTCCAGTCAGACAGAGTTGGGATCTGCTGGAAGTGTTAATAGCATTGCCACTACGGGTCAAGGTGTTAGTGAGATGAAATGGCCTGGAGTATTGAAGTGTGCCATGATGAAAGAAGATTATTCAAAAGTTACGAAAGCACTCAAGCATGGGATAATTCCTAATCAGGAGGAACGATTAAGGTTTTCTAAATTTCCTCGAACTCTCCCATTTCACATTAATGTGACCGTATGTAATACTAACACCAAGGCTTTAGTGGATACTGGTGCTCAGTGTTCGGTGATGTCTTCATGGTTTCTTAAGGAAGCTTTTGATGAAGAATATACCGGATATCCTGAGATACTAAAAGTCACTGTTGCTGATGGTGCAGTAGTACATGCACATGGTTACATACAATTCAAAATGCATTGTGAATTTGGAGTTTTCTTGGTGAAAGCCATAATCATTCCTAATGCGGAGGAAAATCTCATAATTGGAACGGATTTCTTAGCACATCCAGATGTTGGAGCAATGATAGATTTTGGTAAAGGTATCATGAAACTTAATGGAGTTGAGAAAGCTATAAGTGTTGTACCTAAAGATCATGCGAGTCATATACAAGCTATTGATTGTATAGGGGAAGCACCTATAGTACATTCAAGTCCTGAAGAGGATCAATACCCCAGGATCTGCCAATTAGGTATAGTGGTTCCAGTGGTATCATGTACGAAAGTATACGTACCACACGGAACTGATGTGCTTATTAAGGCAAGATTATGGGAAAAATCGTCTAAAACAGATCTCAATTGTTTGGTCATAGATGGAAATAAAGAAGAAAAGAAATTCAGAGTTGATAGCACACTGGTTGATGGTAAACGGGAAGACTTTGTTCTGATGATTTCGAATAATACGGGTTCCGGATGCCAATTGCAACCTAATCAGGTTGTAGGCTACTGTGACTCAATATTACAAGAAAATTCAGGAGTATCAGAAGCACAAAGTACGAGTTGTGGGATATTTAGTGTTGAAGATAATTTTAATGCCACTCCCAGAATGTCTGTGCATGATGCATTGGCATTTAGGGAAGCACTATATAAAATGATCTCCAAGGCTGATATCAATGAGGAATTAAAGGAAACAGCTGTAGCAAAACTGTCTAAATACAGGGATGTTTTCAGCTTACCCAATGATCCCTTAACTGCAACACTGTATCTTACGTGCAAAATTGATACTGGTAATGCAATGCCAGTGGCAAAACATTATTACAGAGCTCCCATTAGCCAAAGATCAGGGATTAGAGCTCAAGTCCAGGACATGTTAGATAAAGGAGTTATTGAACCCAGCCGGTCACCGTGGGCTGCTCCACTTTTCCTAGTTGGGAAAAAGGATGGTTCCAAGAGACCAGTTGTGGATTTCAGAGGTATAAATGAGGTTACTAAGGACGATAGGTACCCTATACCTAGAATGGATGATTATTTGGATTGTCTAGGTAATGCCAAATTTTATACCACATTGGATCTAAAGTCTGGATATTGGCAAGTCCCACTTGAGGAGAGTAGCAAGGAGAAAACTGCATTTATATGTCAGGAAGGCCTATATCAGTTCAAAGTTATGCCTTTCGGACTTAAAAATGCACCTGCAGAGTTTCAGAGAATGATGGAGAGAGTGTTGCATGGTCTAGTCTGGAGAATCTGCCTAGTGTATATTGATGATATCATTGTGTTCTCCAAAACTTATGAGGAACATTTGGAGAATTTAGAGTTGGTCTTGCAAGCTCTTCCGAAAGCAAAGCTAACACTTAAACCGGAGAAGTGCGAATTTCTTCAAAAAAGTGTTCATTTTCTTGGACACATACTGGACCAAAATGGAATCTCACCAGATCCCAAAAAAGTGAAGGCTATTACGGAATTCGAATTTCCCAATAGTGTTAAGCGTATGCAACGATTTCTGGGGATACTGCAATGGTGTAAGAAATTTATCCCAAACCTTGCAAATCTTGCAGAACCGTTGTATAAGCTTACCACTACGGGAAAGAAGAAGTTCCGAGCAACAGAGGAACATCGCCAAGCGTTTGAGAAACTGAAAAAAGCACTCACCTCAGTGCCATTTCTACGGTATCCTGTTTTGGATGGAACTGCGGAGTTCATTCTCCAAACAGATGCCAGTGGAACCGCACTGGGAGCAGTACTTTATCAGAAGACTAAAGATGACCAATGGGTAATAGCCTATAGCAGCCGAATCCTTAAGGAAGATGAGAGGAAGTGGTGTGCTACAGAGCGAGAATGCCTAGCGGTTGTCTATGGTCTTAAAGTTTACAGGCACTATTTGTTTGGACAAAAAGTACTGATCAAAACTGATCATAAACCTCTTTTATCTATGAAAGTTAATACTCAAACTAATGATAAGTTGAAAAGATGGTATTCCATTATAAATCAATTTAATCATAGGTTGGAGTATGTGCCCGGTAGACAAAACGCAATGGCCGATTTTCTCTCAAGAAAAGATGAACCCGAAGACGCTAAGGACAAAAACCCACCAAAATGGGAATATGTCTTCAAAATTCAATTTGGTAATTTTGGAACTCAAACCAATGAAGTTGAAACCCAAATATTGGTACAACAATTTCAGAGGATGAGGGACGAAGAAGTTGAAAGTAGAGACGAAAAAATTGTCCCCAAGCAGACCGAGGAATTGACGGATATCCAGGAATTGACGGTAGGAAATGACAATATTGCACCAACTACCAAAGATGTATTGCAGAGCAGAAATGAAATGCAGAAGCTTACGGTAGTTGATGCAGTCTTTGCTAGAAGACAAGCAAAACTTCAGGATCAAAGTGCACAAAATCAAGAACAGGGTACATCTGTACCCAATGATCCTGAAAACATTGCTTGGCTTTTCCCGAATAGAGAAAAATAGTTTGAAGAGGTGAAGGAAGGAGAAAAGGAGGAAAAGGATGATGATAAGATCGATTATCCAATTGATCTAAATGTTATCCCTCAATTGCAAAAAGAAGACACTAATCTTACCCCAATTTGGGAAAGATTAGGGGTCAAAAGCACTATGAAGTATCATAGTGGATTCTATGAGGATAACGGAGTTCTTTATAGGGAAACTGAGGGACATGGCCATGATCAGATCGTGGTCCCGAATTCCCTCAGAGACAGCATACTTCACCAATATCACGGAGCCGTTATAATGACACACCAAGGGTTCAAAAGAACTCTGGGTATTGTCAAACAGCGGTTCTGGTGGCCTGGCATTGAAAAAGATGTCAGAAATTGGTTGAAGTTTTGCCCTGTCTGCCAAGTGGCTACTCCCGGTAAAAGCTTCATATCCCCATTGATACCCATTATACCGGAGGGTCCCTTCGATATTGTGTCTGTGGACATAGTAGGGATTGCTCCCTTGAGGGAACGTCGCCCATATGTCATTGTCTTTCAGGATTATTTCACTAAATGGGTTGAAGCTATATTGATTCCTGATCAGACGGCTGAAACCACAGTGGATGCATTCTTAGAGCATGTGATATTTAGGCACGGTATCCCAAGAAAACTTCTTAGTGATAACGGATCTGGATTTAATTCAGATCTTATGAAAGCAGTCTGTAAACTGTTAGAGTGCAGAAAAATTTTCACAACAGCATACCACCCACAGGGTAATGGTATGGTTGAGAGATTTAACCAAACTCTAATAAAGCAGCTGCGAAAAGTGGCAATTGAGGATAACAATAAATGGCCAAGGTACCTCAGTGCAGTGGTATTTGCATATAATGCCACACCTCATGCAGCAACGAAATGCTCGCCATTTTTACTGCTGCGGTGGCATGAAGCTAATTTTGGTATCAATTTCACTGCTGCTCTTAGAATAGTCATGCCTAATGACTACGAGGCTTACAAGTATGTTTTGGCTACCCATCTTACAAATTTGTACGAAAGTATCGCCGTGTTGGGCACCCTGTTGATGCCAATTCGTGTGGGGAAATCGACATGCAAATCGACGACAGGGATGACCAGCGGCGCAGACATTTGCATAGAATGGAGCGCCACCAAAAGACCAAAAAAGATAGTGAAAAACACACTCTTCACTTTGATATCGTTTTTTTTTATATTTTTGACATTATTGCTGGCGTCCCCAAATACAATTTTCCCAGCAACTTGTGTTTTTTATGAGTATTGCACTGTGGTATACCCACATTATTTTGGCGCCGGCTTACATCAAGTAAGTTTTGGGGCACCGGCTTACATCAAGTAAGTTTTGGGGAACCCCTTTCGGGTTATACCCAAGTAAGTTTATCCCTGAGGGGATTCCTTGTCTCAACTAGGAGACTGCGGAGGACCTTGGTAAGGCCCCCGTATTTAGAACAAAGTTTATCTTTGTTGTTGTAGGTCTGGGGATAACCGGACTGTTGCACAGATCACCGAGGCTTAGCCAAGGTATCAGTTCTAACAGGTAAGTTCAGACCCAATCTTTTCTTACGCCTCTTAAGGAAAGACCTGCACAACAAGTGGTGGCTTTTAACTCCTTACCACGGAACTTCGTAGTCAGACTAGGAGAAAAGAAAATCCTCCAGGCTACTATCGAAAGTTAGCAGGATTTAAAATGCCTAACGAAAGGATACCGAGAGGTAATACTTTACGTAGATCACCACCCAGAGTGGCAAGTGCTGGGAATCTAGTCAATTTGGGAGACGGAGATCAGCAACGGCATGCTGCTCCGGACCCAGTGATCCCAGATCAAACTCCCGCGAGGGTTCAACCATTGCAGCAGAATGCAATGCATTTTACGCCTCAAGATGCAGGCGTACCAATTGACCGACCACCAGCGATTGCCATTGATCCGCAGGAGGCAGGCCCAGCGAATCCGAACCCAGACGCCGATGGACCGCCGCAGCAAAATTTCAAAAGGTCACTGCCGCCAAAGGTCGAATTAGCAGGACCAAAAAGGGACGTCGTTACACCCCAAATTCGACCGAATTTGGAAGAAAGGGACCCCGAAATCGATCAACGATTAGAGAGGATTCCCCGGGAACAAGAGCGATTCCAACCGCAGGAAAGAGCTCCCGAGATGTCCAATCAAGAGTTGGCGACGCAGCTACGCGAGTTGAAAGGGACCGTCGAAGCCTTTTTCGACATAATCGCGAATGCCGCCACAGAGGACAACAAAAGGGAAGCCGACAGGCGCCGACAGGAGCCGGATAGACAGGTTAGACCATGTAATAGGGGTGCAGAAAGAGACAACTGTCTCGCTGCTGAAATGAATGCAGGCGCAGGGCCTAGTAATAGGCCTGATGTTGAGGAAGGGCAAAGGCTTAACTTTGAGCCCAAAAGTTGGAGAGGTCCAGCTAGAGATCTTCGATTCGAAGGAGCTGAGCAATCGGCAGACTTCAGGAATCAAAGTCAGATAGCTCCGCAGCATCCAACTTTAACTAGAGTGGTCTATGATGGTAGAGGAAATATAGTTGATCCAAATACCCTTAGACCAGATAAATTGGCATGTTTCCCATATAGGGATTACAGGTTTGACAAAGACAATATGCCATCATATCAAGGAGGTGTACCACCTCAACGAGATCCAAATAGGGTTATGCTGCAATCCCTGAACTCTGATCTTGATCCACTATTAACAGCAGCTTATGATCAGAGGGAAGTGCCATCAAATAATTTGGCACAAGAGATTGTAGTAAGGAATATCGTTAAAGGTTTGTTACCCAAACTTTTAGATGAGGGTATGGTAAATCAGCAGGTGCTTAGCTTCTTAACAGCACTTGAAGGGGAATTCCGTAGGGATACACCCGAAGCAGCTAAGTATGAAGCACTGCTGAGGCTTTCTAAAGGTAGACCGAAGGCTGTTGCAGGAGACAACATGACCTATAGGGAGGCCAGGAGAGCCATTATTAATGTCTTTGCACCTGAGTGCAACCTGGAAATGTTAACCAGGGAGTTGTTTGAGATCCAACAAAGACCCAATGAACAGGCCGTAGAGTTTTTAAAAAGGGTCAGTATATTAGTGGAACTAGTTAAGGGTGATTTGGACTACCAGTCTAAACAGAGACTGATCATTGACACCTTCATATATAAGAGTGACCCCACGTTCCAGTCTGAACTTAAGAATTCAAAACATACATTTAGAACTTGGTATGACTTAGCAGTTGAAGTTCATGACATTGAACGTAGATATAGGAATACCTTTCAGAGATATGGACCCAAGGGTACACAACAGGATCCTATTGTAATTAATGAAGTAGGTATGCCTAGTGGGCATGATCCTGAAATTGCCGTAGTTGCTAGGAACCAGTCAGAAGGATATCAACAAGGCCAGAGGCAAAGGTTTCGGCAACCATATCAAACTGTAGGTAATCAGGTACAGGCCCAAACCCAAAGGTCAAGGAGTGATTCTCCTGAGATAGAGGAGATTCCAGTTCGGGAAGCCCCTAGGGCTCAGACCGAAAAAGGTAAGAAGGAATCTCTTCTATTGAAATCTCTAAAGAGATGGTACAACTGGTCGAAAGGTTCGACCAACTCCAGCAAAAGGTTGATAACAGGCAAGCGGAAAATCGGTCTGATGTGGCCATACCTAGTACCAGTCAGGGAGGTCAAGTTTCCCGAGATCCGACAAAGCCATGGTGTGAGTTCCACAAGAACATAACACATAATACTGCAGACTGCAGGACATTGAGAGTATTGTCCGAGCGCAGGAGCAGAGGTAGAGCCAGCTTCCCTACCTTCAACAGGGGAGGCTTCAACACTTTTGCTCGAGGTAACTATAGAGGTAGAGGAGGTTACCCAAATGCCAACTTTAATAGCAGAGGTAGAGGTGCGTATAATGTAGGCTATTCAAGTTATCAGGATAGCCACGAGAGTTATCAACAGAATTCAGATTATAATGAATTTCTGGAGTTTAAAAAACAGAAGGAGCTGCAGAAGCAGTTCCAACAGATGCAGCAATACCAACAGCAAGCTGCATTACAGCATCCTCAGCCTCCTCAGGCGATTATGGGACCGACTCAGACTCTTCAACAAGGTCAATTCACAAATCAGCCACCTCAAAAGGATTATTCGAGTGTTATGGTTGCAAGGCAATCACAGATGAGTCCTTTAGGTGAAGTAAACCAGAGAGTGAGTTGCCCAAATGTTGTATTAGGTAGTATTGTGCAAATGAATGCAATTGCACCACAACCTGTAGTACCATCAATACAAGTAATAAGGAGAGGCACACCAGCTAGTCCCCAGGAACAACATTTGCTGGATAGGTACCCCAGAACAGCCCCATTCCACATTGAGGTTGTTATAGGGGGTCGTAAGACAATGGCTTTAATTGACACAGGAGCTCAGTGCACTGTCATGTCGGCTAAGTTTCTGAAAGAAACTTTGGGCCCGGATTACACTGAATATCCGAGGATATTAAATGTCACTGTAGCCAACGGTAAAACAGTCCAAGCCCATGGGTATATCCAATTTAGGATGGATACATTGTGTGGACAGTTCCCCGTTAAAGCAATTGTAATTCCTGAAGCAGGTGAAAATGTAATAGTACGAACAGACTTTTTGGCTCATCCTCAGGTAGGAGCCATAATAGATTTCAGGAATAGGACGATGACGCTCAACAACCGTCAACAACGGATATACGTGACGCCGGACCAGCCCCAATCCAATTGTGGAGAGGTCATGACCACGAGCCCCGTGGAATCCACGATGAGCGCCGCCGACCAATACCAGCCAAAGATTTGCCTGCTAAAGGTTTCGGTGCCAGTGGTGAGTGTGAATCCCATCTACTTACCAAGTGGTACTGATATACTCCTGAGAGCAAAACTTTGGGATAAGGTAGGCGAAAATCACCTTAATGGAATCATAATAGAGTCTGAAGAGAATGAAGAAAGGTTCCACATTGATAGTACCATAGTTGATGGTACAAAAGATGATTTTGTTGTTATGGTATCCAACAACACAGGATCAGGATGCCATTTGAAAAGAAATCAAATAATTGGCCATACTAATTCAGTCTTGTGTGATACTGATAACCAAGATCAACTCAAGGGGAAAATAGTTGAGGATCTGGAGAAGCTGCAAACTTGTGCAGTTCAAGCTAGACCTGAAGCTCCTCAATCAGATGAGAAAGCATTCAAGGAAGCTTTGTACAATATGCTGGCTAAATCCAACATACCATCAGAGCAATTGGAACAAGCTCTACGATGTCTCGCAAAATATAGAGACGTGTTCAGCTTGCCCAATGATCTGCCAACTAGTACACCCTACCTGACCTGTAAAATCAATACAGGCGATGCAGCCCCTGTGGCCAAAAGGTACCACAGGACCGCTATAAATTTACCGCCACATGTTCGTGAGCATGTGCAAGATATGCTCAAGAAGGGTGTAATTGAGCCATCAAAGTCGCCATGGGCAGCTCCGTTATTCCTGGTAGGTAAAAAGGATGGTACCAAGCGACCAGTAGTGGACTTTAGGGGTATAAATGACGTTACCAAGGATGATAAGTATCCCATTCCTAGAATGGATGATTATCTAGACTGTTTAGGTAAAGCCAAATTTTATACTACCCTAGATCTCAAATCAGGATATTGGCAAGTGCCAATGGATGAAGAAAGCAAGGAAAAAACTGCTTTCATATGCCAAGAAGGGCTTTATCAATTTAAAGTCATGTCCTTTGGCCTAAAAAATGCGCCAGCCGAATTCCAGCGTATGATGGAAAGAGTTTTGCATCCATATGTTTGGAAAATCTGTCTAGTCTATATAGACGATATAATTGTGTTCTCAAATACGTTTGAAGAACACCTAGTTAATCTAGAGCTAGTCCTGCAGGCTCTAAGAAAGGCTCATTTGACCTTGAAGCCGGAGAAGTGTGAATTCCTGCCTGAGAGAGTTCATTTTTTAGGACATATCTTAAATTCGGATGGAGTTTCCCCAGATCCGAAAAAGGTCAAAGCTATAAATGATTTCCCATTCCCAGAGTCTAAACGTAAACTGCAAAGGTTTTTAGGTATGTTGCAGTGGTGTAAAAAGTTCATACCGGGTTTGGCTAAACACGCTGAACCATTGTATAAACTAACTGGGAAGAACTGTGTTTGGGAAATCACCGAGGTTCACCATCAGGCTTTTAGGAGCCTGAAAGAAGCACTATTGTCAGTGCCATTCCTTAGGTATCCGGTTTTGGATGGGTCTGCGGACTTTGTCCTTCAGACAGATGCCAGCGGAACGGCACTAGGAGCAGTCCTTTACCAGGAGACCAAGTCAGACTGCTGGGTAATTGCTTATAATAGCAGAATTTTAAAGGCGGATGAGAAAAAGTGGTCAGCCATGGAAAGGGAGTGTTTGGCAATTGTGTATGGTTTAAAGTTATACAAGCACTACCTAGTAGGTCATAGAGTGATCACAAGAACTGATCACAAACCTTTATTATCTATGAAGGTCAATGCCATGACCAATGGTAAGTTGAAGAGATGGTACTCATTCATCTCTCAGTTCAACCACAAACTAGAGTATGTGCCTGGAAAACAAAATGCCATGGCAGACTTTTTGTCCAGGATGGATGAACCAGACGATCAAGCGGAAAAGATACCGCCAAAATGGGAACACATGTTCTCAAAGGATAAACGAGAGTCCGAAAATCTGAAAGATCTTGAGGCACAGCTTATTGAGAAAAAACATCTCAATTTGGTAAAGAGATTCAGAATTCTGACAGATCGGAATCCTGAAGAGGGTACTCCGTTATATCCGGAGCCAAAAGGTAAGAAGAATCAGAGGACTGATATGAGTCCCAGATTTACCCAGGTATATCCAGAAGATTCTGAGGGTGATCCAGAATCAAACTCGCCTGCAGACTTGGTAAATGTCCTAACTACAAGGAGCATGGCGAAAGAAGCGGACAAGAATAATCAGGCTCAGATCAAGCCTGATGGCAATCAGGTCAACGAAAAGGTAAGTAGGGGAAATCAGGACAAAGGTAAGGAAAAAAGAGTAACCTGGTTATACCCAGAAAAGGAACAGGAGTTTACTTTGGCAGACCCCAAAGAAGATGAATTGCCAAAAGGGCTAATTAGAGATGATCTCATGGCCCTCTTGCAGAGAAAAGATGGGGTACTAGGACCATACTTTGATAGATCGGGTCCAAATGGGACAACCAAGTATCATAGTGGATTTTACATCCAAAATGAAGTGTTATACCGCGAAGCTGGACAGGGATCGGATGATCAGGTGGTCGTCCCATCCTGCCTTAGGGACAATACTTTGCACCAGTACCACGGTGCCGTAATGATGACTCATCAGGAGTTCAAAAGGACCCTTGCTATGATTAAAAAACGGTTCTGGTGGCCTGGAATTGAAAAGGATGTCAGGCACTGGATCAAGTTTTGTCCAGTTTGTCAAATGGCTAATCAGGGAAACACAGAAATTCCACCACTGATACCAATTATTCCACAAGGTCCTTTTGACATAGTATCAGTGGATATCGTGGGTATTTCTCCACTCAGTGAAAAGAGACCGTATGTCATAGTCTTTCAAGACTATTTTACAAAGTGGGTTGAAGCTGAACTGATCCCGGATCAGTCAGCTAGCACCGTTGTAGATACTTTTCTACAAGCCATTGTATTCAGGCACGGGACTCCACGGAGACTACTCAGCGATAGAGGAGGTTGTTTTACCTCAGATCTAATGAAAGAGATCTGCAAGTTATTGGAGTGTCAAAAAATTTTTACAACAGCCTACCATCCACAAGGAAATGGTATGGTAGAAAGGTTTAACCAGACACTCATCAAACAGCTCAGAAAGGTGGCCATCGAGGAAAAAGATAACTGGCCAAGATACTTGAGAGCTGTGGTGTTTGCTTACAATGCCACACCACATGCAGCCACGGGGCAATCCCCATTTTCGTTGCTTAGAGGTCATGAGGCAACCTTCGGGTTAAACTTATCGAAAGCATACGATATTGTAATGCCGGACAGCAATGCTGAGGCATACAAATTTGTGTTGACCAATCATTTAGTCAACCTTTACGAGGATATTGCCAAAAATATCCAGAGCGATGCCGAAAAATCGAAGAAATACTTCGATAAAAAATCCAAGCAAAATGGATTTAAAGAAAAGGATTGGGTTCTGCTCAAAGTAGACAAGCAGAAAAAACTAGGACTACCATGGTCCGGTCCGTTCATAGTTACGGACAGTTCGCGAGAAGCAGAGAACGTTGTCACCATTGTACATTGGGACAACCCGCTAAATCGCCAAACTGTTTCAATCAGCAGGTTGAAACATTTTCGTTACGAGACCACTAGGGTCTTGCCGCGAATAGCGCGAGCCAATCAGGACGCGCCACGTGATGAAAATACGTCACTTTCCAATATGGCACAAACAGTTACGACTGGAGCGCCGAATCAAATGAAATCATTTGAAAATTCGCTCAAGGCGAATCTATGCGCGATCTCGCGCTGATTTTTTTTTTTTTTTTTATTTTGTGTACATATCTCGCGCGTGTAGGTACTAATTTTAATTAAAAATGTATTAATTTGTACAATTTATCCCGTTTATGTATTATTCGTATTAATTTTGTAAATTTTTCATATTTATCTCAGACTTTGGGAAAAATTCTTCGGAATTTTAGACCAAAGTGACAACCCAAAAAATTTCCGACATTTTTTCTAAAAAATTAATTTTCAAATTTTTCTTTTTTTTCAAAATCAAACTATAGCTGCCCCGCTTATCTGAATTCTAAACTTCCATCGGAAGGAAGAAGTAAAATATTCCCCGAACCGCAATAAAAAGGAAATTAGCAAAATTGCTAGATTAAACTTTTTTCAGCGTTCAATAAAATTTTAAATTTTATAAATTTATTATTCGAAAAAGAAAAAATTTCGAAGCGTAAAGAAATGGGAAAGGGCGCGCGGAACCGCCAACAAGCTCCGATGTGCGAGTGGTCGCACACAGAGCGCCACGTCGAATATGGCAGGGCCCAGCACCGCCAAGACAACCGTTTTTTCTTCATCGACGGTAAGTTTCGAACTTATTTTTATCAAATATTCTTGGAAACCGCAGGTAATGCCCAGAAGTCACTGGAAGACCAGCTCGGTGCCCCAAAGAGCAGACGAGGTTAGAACTTAGAGGGAACGAAAAATGGGAGTACTGAGAAGCGGAAGCTCGAAGCCAAGCAGGGAATTTCCAATTTGGAAATATACCTGATACCACCGAGAGCTATACGATTCAAGGGAAACCTAGAACCTTGGGTTCAGCCCGTTTTAAAGTTTTATCATTCAAAAATTTATCAAAAATTATTTATTTTCAAATCAAATCAAATCATATCACTTTTTCGATATCAAATTCATTAAAAATTATCAATTTCGAGCGCTATAAAAATTGTAAATACAGTGCCATAAATGGAGCGTAGTTGGTCGCTCAAGCAGCTGGTCAGAGATTGGTGTCCCATCAAGTGGTGGACAATCGGATCAGGTCTACCCTCCCCAACATATAGAGGTAGCAAGGGTAAGATTTGGTAAGGTGTTAGTTGCCTACCAGCTCAATGTTTGTATATCAGTGGCTCACCTAACAACCTGCACTAAACTTAATTTTCTGCGAAACTTAACCCGCTTGGTGTTGTGGTGCTGGTGTAGTATAGACCCGAAAATGCGCTGAAAAAAGGGGAATAAACACTAAAATTAATAGTACTTTATGTTTAGATTATAACGTCAAACGGGCCGTACGAATCCACGAACTGGATCAGTGGTTTAAAGCCACATTTGGGTACTGGCCGGCTAATCCCAAGGAACCAAAATTGGTAGACATCGGGAAAGTCAGCCAGACACTCCATTTTATCCGAGAAGTGTCAATCTTTAGAGGACAACCAGTTTGTGGCTTCGACGTTGAAAAAGTCAACCAGGATAAGGTCCCCGCCTTGTTCAAAACAAGGGAGGTCAACAATCCAATGGGAAAGCAGTTTGCCCGATATGTCAGCTTCGCGCTAACGAATGGTCAAACCTACGTTATTGATACAACGTCGATGATGCTCAAAGAGTGGACCAGCCTCCACGACTTTTTGAACTCCGACATGCTCTTCGCCGGATATGCCGTACTGGAGGACCTGGTGAGTATCTATAACGTGTGTGGCGCAGGGCGAGATAATAAGGACAGGGACAAAACTGTCCCCTTACGGGAATTTCTAAGAAAGACCAAGGGTCGATACTTTGACTTAGACCGTTTCGCCCTCACCATGGTAGGAGTAAACCTGGAGAAGAAATGCTTTCAGACAGGTATCTGCCCCGAAACCTTTCGGTTAAAGGGGCTGTTCACGGAATTTTACTTGATAGACGTGGGCCCCTACCAGTATGACTTTTCGTTAAAGGCGAACCATGATCGGTTTGCCAAAAGGGGTATATTGCCGGAAGAGCTCAGATACGCCGCTCTAGACGCATACTACTCCTTATTGGTCATGTTTGCCGCCATTCACTATGGCATGGCCGATCAACTGCTTATGCAAATGCAGATTTTTGACCATGACAAAATGGATCCCAAACAGATCAACACCATTGCCCTGCATTTTTATCAACAATATCTAATGATTCCGGGCAATGTGAATCGAGAAATGGGGCTAGGTACCCCAGTTATGGAAACCGATCAGGTTCAACCAAATATGGTCTATCACATGATGAAGTGTGAAATGTATAACCGTTGGGCGGTACAGATGCAGGGAAATAACACAGGTTATTATACCGCGCCCACGGAGTGTAATCCAGTGCATCCTCAGGGAGTTCAGCTGCCAAGTGGCTTCTATCCACTGCTTCCAAGAGATAACAAACCAATGAAGGACGATGGATACACTACAGATAGTGATCCCGACGAAATCCAGGACGTCCAGATACCAGACTGGGTTAATATTTCAAAAGATATCCTGGAAAATCTCAAGTCAGGTGGAACCTACTGGGATTTAGACGGGAAAATTTCTTTGACTTTATACGAAAACGCCAAGCTATACTGGCAACAGGCCGGGAAGCCCGATCAAATACCTGAAGAGGTGTTTTCAGCAAATAACCACTACCCAGTGGGTATCGAGGGCCATAGACAGGCCTATAAGACCAATTTTTATACGCCAAACTTGGCAAAAATTTCAGGTATGCTGGATGAGCGAAACTTTCCAGAGTTAGAGGTCATCTGCAAATTTATGCCATTGGCCTATCATTTGGCATGGCCTCATTCCAGAGCAGAGTGCGACTATGAAACTAGCGCTCTGCTAAACTATAACTTTCTAAATAGTTATACTAAAGAAGGCCAGGAAATGATAAAGAAAATGTCCTGGAAGTCAGGCGACCGCCTGGCTTACTATTTAGAGTTAGCAGCGACGCTACCGCCGTCGGAACCCTGCTTCCCATCTAAAAAAGGGGTATTCGCATGGCAGAATCGGTTCGGTTTTGTCCTGCTACGATTTCGAGAAGCCGAGGAAATCCTACAAATTGGCGACGACAAATCATTATTGAAGGACGGAGCCTACAAGGTAAATCCTTATTTTTATGTAACTTTTTACTACGTAGGCTTCGAGACTTTGACGCCGGGACTGCGGTATCCCATGACGGAAGACGCATCGCCGACCGATTACCCAATTACCTACGCACCAAGAAATCCGCTCGAGCTCAGACCGGAGTTTGTCAGCAAAAGCTTCCGGGAGAGAACAATCGCTTCGGAAATGCCCGGGTATACATTAACATATACCCCAGCCGGTGAGTTAATATCTAAGGTACCGGTAAATCGTCCCTCAACTTCCCAAACGGCGCAAGCCGGAGGGACGGGACAGGTTAAAGCGCAGCCGCAGGCGTTAGCGCCAGTGGTCAAAGCTACACCAGCTTTGGACACTGCTGCTACGCAGGCAGCCGCAGTAGTTGTCGTGGTGCCGCCGCCAATCCAACCAGCAGTGGCACAGCCGACTCAAGTACCTCAAGTACAACAACCAGCCGAGCCTGAGCCAGAGGTTGTCACCATCATGCAGTCTGTACCTCCGGCACCAGCTGTGTTACCGGCTAAAGTAAAACAGCTATTGCCGAAGATACGAAATTCAGACTCTGAGTCCAGTTCAGAGGAGATTGTTGAAGAAGAAGAAGAGGGTGAAATTCTGGAATCTGAGGGCCAGACATCAGAGAATAAGGATGCGATGGAGGCCAAAACTCAGAAACAGGCTCTTGAGGAGGAAAAAATCCAGACTCAAATTGACGAAGCAGTCACTAAAATGTCAGGGATCGATGTCAGACTGAAGAAGATGCAGGAAGCATCCCAGGAGATACCTGTGAAGGCCAAGGGTCCTAAGGATCATGACCGACAAGCGAAGCAAGAGGCCCTACAGGCCAAAATTCAAGAACAGAGAAGGCTGACGCAGCAGGAATTCCTGCGTCAGAGGGCAATCCAAAGGAAGCTGAAGGAGCAGGCACTAGCCGACGATAGCTCAGATTCAGCCATTGCAGCGACAGAGCTGATGCCGAGGGGAAGAATTGCCGAGGAAGGTATTCCTGGAATTTATTCCCCAGACAAAGTTCAGCAGATGTTAGCTGAAGGTATGTCGGAAAAATTCATCCGACACTTGGCCAAAGAAAAGGTAAGGCGCAGAAAGAGGATAGGTAAGGCCAAGCGACGCAGACTTGCAGCTCAAGGACAGCAGCAACAAGGAGCGGCCCCCACCGGATCCGAAAACGACGCCTATGATACAGCCGAAGAAACAACGACCCCACAATACTCGACGAGCCAAAAGTCGAGATTGGAGACTTCAAAGAGTCAGACGAGAACGGAGACTTCAAAAAGTCAGACGCGAACGGAGACCTCCATAGGCCAGACAAAATCGGATAGGACAACAGGGTCCACTGCGACAACATCGTACACTCAGACCCGAACGGTATCGAAAACCGGCGGAGAGGTTAGTACTTCCTCTGGCAAAAGTAAATCCGTGCCCTCCAGCTATACCGCAAGAAGTAGCAAACCTGCGGGAAGCGTATTGGTGAAGCCCGATCTTGAATCGGAGGAGAAATTGATCAAGAAAGTCAAACTGAATGTGGTAGCTAGTAGACCCGAAAGGGAACCACAGCAGTTTGTCACTCCTGGTCAATTAGCCGAAACTCTGATTGACTATTGGGAGTGGCAACGGGAACAAAGGCGCTTAATTGGGCCGATCTCATTTGAAAATCCAGAGGTCGCCAATTATTTCGCCTTTGATCGGCAAGAACGGCCGATAATTTACAGAATGGTCAATGACGCCATGGCCGAAATTCACAAAAATTACCGCCAGCAATTCGAAATGCAGGGCGGATTTATGTTTGACGGAGAGCGCATTCCTGAGGAGATCTGGGAATGGATCATCTTAATTCTCATCCCCAGATGGCTTCAGGACTACGATGCCTCAGACGTCTTTACGGCCATTAGGTATGTGACCCTAATAATATTTCTACAGTTGGACTTCGCTCCGATCACGCCAACGGCAATTGGTAGGTGGTATGCCCAGGCGTGTTCGTTTGCGAACAGACAACTAGTCGTTGAGGCCCAGGGAAACCGCGTAGACGATGTCTACATTGCAGCCTTTAATCAGTATATTTTTATGGGCTCGCAAAGGTTAAACCAGATGGGTGTTAAGAGGAAGGCACCAGGCGATGACAGGTCGCAAGCTGATAAATTTCAGCGAACGGCTGCCAAGAGCCCAAGTAAGTTCAAAGTGCCTAGACTCCCTCCGGCTAAGAAACAACCACCGATGATACAACAATCATCGGCTAGGACCAGCCAGAGGTCATATAGTGAAGCTGCTAGCACTTCTTACAAAAGTCCGCTTTCTCGGTCAAAATCAATTTCATCAAAATCTCTTAATTCAACTTACCGGACACAAAAACCACAACGCAGCAGCTCCACTAGCAGTGGTCAAAGGCAGCAGGGGAGAGACGATATGTTCTCAAACCCGGCCCCGTATAGGGCTAGACCGGGGTATGACCAAGGTCAACCCAGAGGAGGCTTCAGAGGGCGCCCTCAGCGACCCTACGGAGGCCGAGGAACCTGGCAACACCAAGGTCAAGACCCGGATGCTCAATTCCATAATCCGAATTTTATGCCGCTAGGTAGACGCGGCGGGAGCCAACTAGGCCAACATCGAGGCCAAGATGGAGGTCATACCCGAGGCCAACCAGGTCAGAGGGGGTACTATCAAGGTAGACCTCGAGGAGGCTACCGACGCGGCGGGCAGCAGCAGTAAATAGCCGCAAAATTTTGGCCCAAAAATTTCTTTTTCGTATATATATTTTTACTTATTTCATAAAACACAAAACCCAAAAACACTAATAAAATCACAAAAATCCAAAAAAATCAAAAAACAAAAAATCCAAAAACATTATTTTCGGTGCTGCTGGCCATCAAAAATTTCCTTTTTGACAAAACCGGTGCAAAAACGCAACCGTAAAAAATATTTTAAAACTTTTGGCCACATTTTGCTCAAATTTTTTAGCGCAGTTTAAAAAATTTTGTGATATCCGTACATTCCCGCGTCGTCTTTTTGCATCGTCATATAATCTCGTATTTTAGTTTAATTTAGAAAAATAGAGACGCGGGAAATCCATTTGCATGCGGTTAGACCCACGGCCAACGAATTGACACAGCATGCAGACTGAGCGGCCGAGCCCGAAACCGGCCACATTCGGCACCGACGTTTACGTCGTACTCCTTAGGGCAGGAGGTTATTCCATCAATGCCGAGGTCAAAATGGGCGTCACTTGCCAGCCATTGCGGCGAAGCCCTTGGTATTCGTTGTGTCCAACGACCAGCACAGGAGTTCTATTAGGACAGACTGTGAAACGGGAGTCCGAGTGAGACAAACTGTTTATCAGGAGTCAGCCGGAATTGTAGATTTTTTCTTTTTTTGATTAATTCCTTTTAATGCTGGGGTAACCCGGCCAAAAGTTTTTTTTCTACCTCCCGTAGGTCGGTTTCGACGCGCGAGGGATGTTGGGCACCCTGTTGATGCCAATTCGTGTGGGGAAATCGACATGCAAATCGACGACAGGGACGACCAGCGGCGCAGACATTTGCATAGAATGGAGCGCCACCAAAAGACCAAAAAAGATAGTGAAAAACACACTCTTCACTTTGATATCGTTTTTTTTATATTTTTGACATTATTGCTGGCGTCCCCAAATACAATTTTCCCAGCAACTTGTGTTTTTTATGAGTATTGCACTGTGGTATACCCACATTCTTTTTACATATTTCGCCGGACTTATTGCTTAATATATTCGTTTGTTTGTTTAGATAATCCGCGTCGACGAAGGCGGAGGGCCATAGGCCCAGGCGCCGGCTTACATCAAGTAAGTTTTGGGAAACCCCTTTCGGGTTATACCCAAGTAAGTTTATCCCTGAGGGGATTCCTTGTCTCAACTAGGAGACTGCGGAGGACCTTGGTAAGGCCCCCGTATTTAGAACAAAGTTTATCTTTGTTGTTGTAGGTCTGGGGATAACCGGACTGTTGCACAGATCACGGAGGCTTAGCCAAGGTATCAGTTCTAACAGGTCAATTCAGACCCAATCTTTTCTTACGCCTCTTAAGGAAAGACCTGCACAACAGCCGAAAACATACAAAAAGCCGCTAAGGACAGCAAGAAATATTTTGATAACAAAATTAAAACTTCTGGTTTTAAAAATCAAGATTGGGTTCTGTTGAAAGTAGACAGACAGAAAAAATTGGGGTTACCTTGGCAAGGACCATACATCATCATCAATGATAAAAGATTGAAAGACAATGTGCTCACAATAGCGCATTGGAACAACCCGCTTAAAAAGCAGGTCGTATCGGCAAGTAGGCTAAAACACTTTCGATACGAAGGTACCAGATGGTCTCGACACGAAATGTCGCAGGTCTTCCGGGATACTCCAGTTAACGCAACTGGAAATCCCGCCGAAACAGAAGATCATCCGGTCGTTATTTCTGTGTCTAAAAATTTTTAGCGGAAAATGCCGTATACGTCTACTTTATGTGAATAAAATTTTTATTTTCTGTGTTATTTAACCGATTTATATTCGTCTAATACCTTTCTTAAATTTTGGGTAGCGAAGGGTCAAATTTTCAGAATAATATTGTTAATTTGTACACCCGACGCTAAAATTTTTGGATTACATTTTGGGAGGTTTACGACCAATTTTCATTTTCAATTTCAAACGTCGTGTTTTTCTTGTGCTCCGCGTCGCACAAAATTTTCGGAACAAATTTTTTCATCCAGTCCAAGGACCCGATAAAATTATTTTCGGTAATTTCGTATATTGTATTGATATTGAAGTAACGATAAATGTTCTTTAACATTTTGTTTACTTTAGAAGATACAACGTGGAATTTTAGAAAAAATTTTTAAAAAATTTTTCAAATGTCGAAATTAGGCGTTGCGCCTTTCGCGCGAAATTATTGCGCACACGCCGACCACGTTAAGGCGGGCCAACCGCAAGGCCGCCAAAACAATCTTTATTTTTTGACCGACGGTAAGTTTTTATTTAATTATTTCTTGGTATGTGGGACGAATTCGCCCATTTAGGTGTCTTAGGAATGATTTCTTCACGCTCAATTTTCTGAATGGGCCAAACCAAGGGGAAAACGAGTTCGAAGAAAAGTTTCTAAAAATGTTAGGATAGGTGAAAAGAAAAAACCTAATGGATTTACGGCCCTAAAAAGCCAAAATCTAATGGTTTTTACCTTGGATCCGATTCCGAAGCATTTATTTTTTGGTTTTATTAAAGCCCCTGGTTTACTAAATTTATTTCTTGGATTAATTAAAACCTTAATTGGTTATTTATTCACTATTTAATTTTGGTACCGAGGCGTGAAGTTATCGCTGGGGTAAGTGGTAAATCGATGGCAGCTGACGTCGAGAAGCAAAAGGTGGTGCAAATGTGAGGTTCCTGAAAAATTGGTGTAGCATTTGCGGCAATCACTGGGCCTGCTTACTTTATGACTTTGACACCTAACCTCACTAATTAATTTATTTTTCCCCACGCTAAATCTTTTTCCTAATTTGGTGCCGGTCAAAGTTGATTATTTATTTGGTGGTGGTGGCCTAATGCCTGATTTATAAAGGGTCAAGGGGCAAATTCTTTTTGATTTTTAGACTACAACATAAAGCGTCTGGTCCGCGTCGGAAAAATCGAACAGTGGTTCGCCGGCGCAATGGGTTATTGGCCGCAACAACCAATGGAACCCGAACGGGTTCACGGCGGCAACGTCGAACCAATCCTGAAGCAATTGGCCACAAGCCAGTTTCGGGGGCTAGGCGTTGTCGGATTCGACGTAGAAAAGGTCAAGAAGACCGAGGTATGTATTATACCTTATAAGGTAGCGATCCAGAACCCGGAAGGGAAAGAGTTCGCTAGGCTGGTGTCATTTGCACACATAGATGGTTCCAGCTTTGTGATCGACCTTACAACATTGAAGCCGCAGGAATGGGATCTTTTGATTTCATTCCTGGCATCGGTGGATTGTTTCTTGGTCGGTTTCAAAGTTGTGGACGATCTGGTTGCAATTTTGAACGTCTACGGATCTGGGTCAGGGGCCTTGGCTCATGATAAGACGAAAATTATACAGGCCCGTATACTCCAAGGATTTGGAAAATATTGGGACTGTGAAATTTGCGTCAGATTGATGACGGGGCCCATGGCCAATCATGCTCGTGATTTAGGATTGTGTCCTGAAAACCTTGGGTTAAAAGGACTTTTCACCAAATTTTACTTGGCTGATGTCGGCAAATACCAATGCGACTTCGGTGACAAAAAGATTCGAGAAAAGTTCTTGGCCCCCAAGATTCAAGACACAGAAATTGTGTATGCTGGCCTGGACGCCTATTATTCAATCCGTATTTTTAGGGTTCTTTCACTACGGGTTTTGCGGTGAATTGAGTGGGGTTAAGGCAACGTACCCCCATGATATTGCATCACCGGCCCAAGTGAAGACCTTGGCCTTCCGCTTTTATACGGTGTACTCTCAAGACCTAACGGGGTTCGAGGATCGAAACTTCATAGATGAGAAGGACATCGTAAAGAGGCAGTTGTTCAAGGTCTACCATATGATGCGGCAAGAGGTAATGGCCAGGTGGGCTACACAATTTCATAATGACTTGCCAGAATATTCATGTCCTGCGGATATTAAAAATCCTGCTAAAGCTAGGGACCACACTTTACTGTCTGGGGTTTATCCCAAGGCGCTAAAAGCTGGTCCAAGCAAAAAGAAAACAAATCAGTGGGAAGACGTAAGTGATCCGGAGGACATGGATACAATGGAACAACAGGTCAATAGGACAAACGAGCTGATAAACCGACTGCATACAGAAATGTTGCAAGGGGTTTCATTTTTCAAATTGACAGATCCTGTGGATGTTGTATGGTATATCACAGCCGGTCTTGCCATGAATAAGACTCCTCGACAGGACTGGTCGAAGCAGCTTCAATCGTTTCAACTCGGAACGGACTGCTAGGAACCAGTGGAAATCGACACCGGTATGGCTAAGTACGACAGGGATCACTGGATGGCGGACTTGAGGAATTATGAGCATGTCATGGACTCAAAGAAGTTTCCTGCATTGGAAAAGGCATGCAACCTAATTCCTCTACCATTCTTTGTTTTCTGGCCTCATAGCCATGCCGAGTACGATTACATACTGAGGGAATTATTGAATTATAATTTCCTCAAATCCTACTCGAAGGAGGATGCAGAGTTAATAAAGAAGATGGCATGGAAGACCGATGACAGGGTTTTACAGAATTACGACATAGTAGCATCCTTACCGCCAATGGAACCTGAACATGCTGTAAAAGGCAAAAGGGTTACGACCTGGCAAAATAGGTTTGGTTTTATGCCTATTCGGTTGCGCTTGCGCAACAAAATAGGTTCTCCAATTTCGACGGAAAAAGCAAAGGACAATATTACCCATAACAAGGATTATTGGGCCAACTGCTTTTTCTACGTCAGATTCTACTATGCGGAATTCGGTAGTAAAACCCCGTCACTGCGATATGGCCTATCACCAGACACGCCTACTCTTCAGACAGGTCAGATCAGATGTATACCGGCTGATTATCCGATGTATACTATTGAATTTCCTGAAAAGTGTATTCACCGGAGGCCTCTGCTGTCGGAATTACCTATGGTTACCTATTCATATGGTAATCAAACCAAACAATCCGATTTCAGGACGAAATCCGATATACTAGACCCTGATAATGAACCCACAGTTCAAACGGGTCTAGTGGACGAGGACGTCACGGAATTGGAAAGTGAGGATGAGGATAATTCCGCACTCCTGGGAGAGGAAAGCTGCAAGGAGGTTGACGACGAAGATGCATTATTGTATATTTCGATCGCCGACTCCCAAGTAGCTGAATCTGCGATGACAGCATCCTCTGTCACGCAGTTGCAACCGCAACCACAAGTTGTGACGCAGCTGCAGACGGAAATGCTGCCACGGCCGCCTGGCTTACCTATGCCGCAAGTGATACAAACATCTATGGATGCAAGTCAGTACTTGTCTAGCGTAGAAAGTCAAGCGCAATCGGAAGAAATTCCGATTGCCCAGGATGAGCAGAACGTGTATGAGCAAGCTTACATTAGCGAGTACATGGATGCCGAAGGTGTGAAGCAAAAGGAGGAAGAACAGACAGCAGGGACACCTAGCCATACTGTGGTGGAAACACCACAAGAGCTAGCGGCCCGGCTGGCTGAAGAGGATAAGGAAATTCAAGTATTAGCCTTGACCTGGGATAAAGAAGGTGTTCCCGGATACTATACTGCTGAGGCAATAAAAAATATGAAAATTAAAGGTTTAAATGATAGGCAAATTTTCGTTAACTTGAAAAAGAAACGAAAAACAAAAGCCCGTCATGAGAAGAAAAAGGTAGAAAAGGCAATTGCGCAGCCTGCAAAGGTTACGCAGCCGAAACCTGCCAAAACTTCTGCTCCGGCTTCAGCAACGGTATCCGTGACCACAGTATCTTCAACTACTCCTGTGTCACAGACTGTCTCTACAGGTACTTTATCGATCAGTCCACCCAATTTGTGTCGCAGGCTACGGACACCTCTGCTTCTGGACGGCGTCAGCCTAAGGTGCAGGGAGCTCCTAGCAAGCCACAGGTTGCAGGACAAAAAGTTCAAATCTTTACACCAGGAAAGATAAAGCCGTTAACTCTGGTTACTGTTGACCCAAATCAACAAACACCAGAAATGACGGTGGAGTTATTCTGGGATGTATTGTTGGATTTTTGGCAAGTAACCAAAGATAAAAGTAGTGCCAGAGGTCCAATTTCTTTTGCTACACCGGAATTGGCTAATTATTTTTGGGACGAGCAGTTTGAAGATCCAGAGATTTGGCTGATGGTCAATAAAGTGGTCAGGACTATATACAAACTGTATCAGCCACAGTTTGATGTCCAAGGTGGATTTTTATACGACTCGCGAAATATTCCAGAGCCACTATGGGATAGGATCATTCGTGAAATTGTCCTTGAATGGCTCACGGAATATCGAGCGAGTGTCGTATTTGCAGCTGTCAGATATTTGTGTATGATGATATTCCTTATGCTTGACTATGCACCACTTACGGCTGAGCAGATTGGTAAATGATCGGTCTCAGCCAAAGTGTTTGCAAACATCATGCTGTTACAGGAATATCGGAGTGCCACTGCTTCGGATGTTTTTAAGACTGCCTATCGCTTGGTGATGTATAATTACAGTCAACAAGCGGCGGAGATGGATGTCAAAAGGTCAGGTAGCCCAAGTCCTCCGACTACTGTTAAATTTAGCAAAGTTCAGAACGATGCGGGACAGACCTTTCGGGCACCCGGACCCGCAAGCAGTCAAACTGGTGGTCAAGGAGCCACGGTTGGTATAGCCAACCAGGTCTCCACTGGCCCCAGTTCTGGCACTGGGCAAGCCTCCAGAACCATTCCGAAACAACAGCAACCTATACAGCATCTACAGGGTGCTAGGGGAGCTCATGGAGGACGGGGAAGGGGTGCCCAACCAGGCCAGTTTCACTTCAACAATCCGAACAGGGGCAGAGCTGGTTACGTTGGTGGCCGAGGTATATACCGAGGACAACACCCTCATGGTGCATTCCGAGGTCGCGGAGGTCATCAACAAGGCCAGCAGCAAGGCGGCGGGCAGCAACAATAATTTTTAGCCGCCAAAATCTTGGTCAAAAATCCTCCATTCTTGACTTCATTTCATTTATTCAAAAAACACAAAAAACACAAAAACATAAAAAATTACAAAAATCCAAAAACATTATAAAACATAAAATACAAAAATATTATTTAAACTTTTGGTTGTGTTGTTGCCTTTCAAAAAATCTCATTTTTGGCCAAGCTCATCGCTTGAGTCCACCATTTTGATTTAATATTTCTTTCACTTATTTTTTGCATTTCGTATTTTTTTCTCGTATTTTAATCTCGTCATTTTGCCTCGTATATTTTTCTTGTCATTTTTTTGGTGTCTTGTAAATTTTTCTTGTTATTTGTGCCTCGTATTTTAAAATTTTTTTTTGCTCAATATTTTTTTGCCCTACTAGTTTTGTAAATACTTGTTCATCATATCGTATTTTAAATTTTTCCGTACAAAAAAAAATTGGGGACCAACCGAAAGGGGCGATGGAGCGGACGAAAGTAGCCGATTACTGCAAGGATTGGGACGCTGCTGCCAAAGACACTCCACATCACTCAATGGGACGAAGCAATTGACTGTGGAGGAAGGTACCTAGGAGCCTCAAGGCATGCTTGCGAAGCCAGGGAAAAGTCAAGCCGATGCAGAGTCGTTGATCCGTCAGATGCTGGATCAGTGATCGATCGTGCCGCGGCATCTCAGTGGACAGACCTAGGTAACCTTGTAAAAAGACTTGACGTTGGAGGTGGTCTTGACCCATACACCCTTCGGGGTCGGATCATAATCCTTTTAAGTTGGGATCCAGTAGTAGGTCACACTGTAAAAGGTAAAAGTCCTGCTCACGGTTTCCTTCTTCACCTCCCGTTGGTCAGTTTCAAGGCCCGAGGGATGTTGGGGATGTGCTTACGGCAGTAGCAATCCCACATCTATGCAAAATTGGTGAATCGACAAAGTTACGATTCCACCAAAAAGGAAGAAAACATTCATTCGTGTTTACTTTTTTGCAATTTGGTGTGTTTTGGGCGAGTCGCGTCCGTCATAACATTGTATTGTGTTGCTTCGCCTAGTAAAGGCAAACGTCGACAGCCCCACACCAGATTTGCATATTATTACTATAATAATTATTTATTATTTATATTATTACTATTTCTCGCGCATTGAGCGGTTGGAGGGAGTCGCCTTACACGGGAGCCAAGCCAAGGTGAAGCCCCAGTCCTTTTGGATATTATTGAAGTGAGTTCTGTGTATTTGTGTGAACCTTTAGGAGGCATCTGGGGAGACCCTGAGTGCCCCTCGATTGCAAGAGTTAGAGTTTCCAGTTACTTATTAGTGACTGAAGGTTGTGTTTATTTCTGCTTAAGGACTGTTGCACTGTGTTCAGTTGATTGCTAATAGGAAGCTCCTTTGAGTGACCTACAGTAGTCGATTGAGTACAAGCCGATAGGACTTGAGTCATATTGCTGACATCTTCGGATCTAAGCAGAGAAGTAAACATAACAGACTTATCCTAGATCTCACACTCAAAACACAGTTTACAAATTCACAAAATTGCCGCCTCAAACTTCAAGACTCTCCACACAAGCTAGAACACAACTGCTTGGCTACAGTACAAACAATCACAATCAAAAACTTTTTCACAATTTCTTCATGTCCTAGCCACGCCTCTTCGCGGGTGTTGTCACGATCTCCCCTTTCTCAACTTGCCAATCTTTACTCGAAAATGACACGAACTTTACAAATACGCCAAATCGTCCCACAACACTCCTCCCCATTTCGATGTAAATCGCCTTAAGCGATTTGAAGGTATCGTAGGAAGTTGATGTTTTGATCATATGCGAGGGTTTAGCTCATATTCAGCAATCTTTATCTTTGAGGGCTTGTGTTCTTCATACCTCTATGCTGTGGCCAGCTATGCAAACAAATAAACAAAGAAAACGGTAAGGATAAGATCACAAATATTAAGGCGCAAAGTGATGAGCAAATAAAAACTAGTATTTTTGTACTGAGAGAATTTAAAATTTTAGAGATTTGAAAGAAGAAAAGATTCCAGTGGAAAACAATAGACTAGTGAAAGAAAACAAATGCGTTTAGCAATGTGTGACGATGCACAAAAGGTGCCATCATGCATTTTCTTCTGAACCGGTAGACTAGATGTTGCTCATCCAAGTCACTGATCCAGACCTGGATTTTTGTGAGGAGCACTGCTGCAGTCGCAACAGGCAAGCAGGGCTGTGCAGTCGGTGGTAGAGAAGCTACCACCCAGTGTGTGAGAACCCTTACATGGTGACCGTACCAGGGGGCCCCTTGCCTGCCTCAGCAGGGGGACGGATGTCATGACGAGGGTGTCACACTTCCCTAGGGGGAGAATGTGACGATGCGCCAAGGGTGTCATCGTGCATTTTGTTCTGAACCCGTAGACACTGCTACAAATGTGATACTCAATCTTCATCTGGGTGGAAACCCGCGACCTTTGGGGAAGACTTTGGTCAGAGTTTTGCTCGTTTTCAGAATGCCGGGCAGAGGATTCTATGGTCCCTGACTCATGGTCGGCGCTCGTGGGGCGAGAGCTCGTTGCGCTGCTCCCAATGTTGTTTGTATTCCGACAACCGGTGGTTGAGTCCTCGTGGCAATGATCGGTGCCAGTGTCATTTTATATTTAGGAGGTACAGCCAGCTTTGTCAGTGTTGTCGCATCTTTTCGTTTCTTTTCTTCGGCTTTTTTATCCATCTCCATTTGATATTTGCGATGAATATCTCAGATGATCCCTCTCCTTTCTTCGGTAGCCCGATAACTTGGGGCTTTCGTATCGGTCAAGCATTGCAAAATGTAATGCAAGGCCATCGAATAGGAATAATCTGTGGTCTTGTAGTCGTATGCTTGCCGTGCATGGAAAAGAAACAGTGAAGCTGTGTTATAACAATTGCGTTTTCGGCGCCGTAGTATTTGTAATAATCGCACATCCAGCTTAGGAGAACTGTGGTGAGTTCTTCCATGCAGTGTGGATCCCGACGCAAATATTGTGATTGAAAATAGTCAGGGAAGTCCTGAGCCATTTGTTGTGAAGCCGCGGTGGCTTGTCGTAAAATCGTTAGATCGAAATTCAAAAGAGCGCAGTTGATATAATTAATGATAATCATTTCATCAGTTGTATGCGGTTGTATTTGGGCCATAATAGGCGCAGTAGGTATGCTAGGGTACCATTTTTCAGGTGGCATACGTTGTTTATCAAATTGCCGATGTGGTATTTTGTATTCTCGAACAGTTTGTCACTGTTGTTGTTGAATACTAGCCATTTCGGCTTGTTGCGATCATTCTTTCGGAGTCAGCCGTCGGAGGCTGTTGGCTCTCTATACCTTCTTTTTGTAATTGATCTCGTTTTAGGGCACTTGCCCATTCTAGTTACTTTTGCCCATCTTTTGAATCGCTCAGGTGCTCATGCTGATACTTAGAATAGTATTGATCGGGGTGATATTTCCTCGGGCGTTCATTCGAGGCCTATTCGCCATGTCGATATTTTCGGCTATTGTAATCATCGTTTTCTTTTTGTGTAGTAGACCATGAAGGTCGTTCTGGCATTTTCGAATCAGTCTCTTTTCGTTCTTTACTTGGCGTATCTTCGCGCGAATCGCGACGTTTCTTCCGGGGTGGGACATAATTAGTGTCTTCTGGATGAGACTCCAGATAGTCCTGAATTGTCCGTAATTGCTTATCTATCGCTTTTCGTCTTCGGAATAACAAAAATTGATAAGCTCTGATGTTGTGAATCAGCTGACTGTGTTCATCACATAACTGATCTTCCTTTATCTCCAAAACAGGAGTTCTGCTGTCTGTGCTGACAGGCGTAGAGGTTTCTGCCTCGTGTGATATCAGTGTTTTATGTCGCGTCGGAATTATTCGAGGTGGAACTATTTTTGAGTCATTATCGTTATCGTTGATTTGCGAGATGTCTCTCATCGAAATGGTTTTTACCAACGCAGCTTTCTCTCGTACGTCCTGTCCTCTAATTGAATCTAATTCGTATTGACTATATGATAGATTTTTAGATAACGGAGTTAGAGAAGACATTGTTTTAGCCGTTGTTGTCGGCGGGGTAGTATCGGTTTGTGATGCGTCGTCTTTGTCACTTTGGATCTGAATTATATCGGTTTTGGTAGGAACTTTGGTTTTTACTGTGAACGATTCATCAGCGATATCTTTTATCAGCGATTCGACAGCCATTGCTGTTTCCTTATCGAACTCAGTATCTGCGGAAGCTTGTGTAGGAGCCTGAATAGGCGTTTTTGTTGGGCTTTCACCCATGAACATTGCTTCTGGGTATACTGGTAAATTCGAGCTCATTGTTAAAATGTTGTTAGGCGGGAAACAAATGAGATGTTCGCATTTTCGGGATGTCAAAATCAGGGAGTTGTACGAAAAATAGTAATAAGGGTTCTCCTTATACTTCTTTTTCGACACTAAATCAGTTTCGCTAGAGACAGGAAAACTGTCGTTTTGAAATACTATTGGTCTCATAAAGTATCGGTTAATGTATACCGGTCATTTGTTATTGTTGCAAATTTTTTCGTTTATGGGCATGCGGCTAGCCCATTCCGTTAACTCTAGTTGGAACGTACCGTCGCATTTGATCCAATTTTGTTCGCAAATAAGGTCAATTTCGATGTTATCGCTTTTCGACAATAGGTTTGGGATTTGGTTTTTGATTATAGCTCGCAATTCGGTCTCAGAATGTGGTGAGAAAACCTGAAAGAATATCGGCATGGTTCCTCTAATGGCGTTCATCCATTCCTTGTGATTGGGAATGGAGTATAGCGGCGCTAAGGTCGGCATTTCCCAAATTTGGTTATCGGATTTCATGTCGTAAATCGGCCAAGTTTTGGGTGGGCTGTATGTTGAAAATGGATCCTTAACAACTAAATTGAAATTCATCTATTTCATTTCATCGCTCATAACCATATTTTGGTCTATTTCCAATATGAATATGAGGGACATGGGCGCACCGACCACGTGGTGGATGCTAGGTATATCGTTAGAGCGTAGAGCTCTGTTGATTACTTGGGCGCATATATTAGTGTTGTTGTACAGTTCGAGTTTTTCGTCATCTGTCAAAAACGATGTATTCTGTTTGCTGCCCTTTGTCGATGGTAATTTTGAAGGGTGCATCTTTTGTCCTAACGGTTTAGTGGTGTGTTCCACGTTCGGGTGATTATATAGGCAATAGCGCAAGTTTGGAACATTATAATCATAAAATATGATTCGGTTTAGCGCCAAAATTTCGTCACACATTATCGCGTGGAACAGACTGTTCGATAGCATCAAGTCTACAATGCGGAAGGCGCCTTTTTAGCCACCATCATAGTCGACGTTCGCGTTATCGTACAGATTTTGTGTCGCTGTGTGTATGAACTTAGGCGGCAGAAAATCATGTGGAAAAATTTGAATATTATCGTAGACGCTATCGACGAAACCATAGCCTCTGTATGCCAAGAACATTAAAATCAGATAGTACGCATCTAGAATCGAGTAGGTTATAACCTGCTCGTCGGCCTTGCTGGCTAGGGCGATTGTATTGTTCGCTTGCGGAAAATAGAGTGTGAAACACTCTACATCCTACGCGAACGTATCGGCAACTATCCCCTTCAATTTTCTTTTTCCGGGCAGAGGCCTATGAAGCATGCTCTCTCCCATTTTTTGGGCGATCGTTCGATATTTTCCAGTATAATTTGGATATTGACCAAAATACTGGGTGCGAGCACATTAGAGTGCATTTTACTGGCCTTGGATGAATAAAAATTGCATCCGTGCATATCTTTCAAGCACTTCCAATTGTCAGCCTGATCGAAACCAATGATGATGGTTTTCGGCGCCGACACAAATTCATAAAATGCAGTCCAATCGCCAGAAGTAGCCGCAAGGGCATCAAACATGATAATATGTTCAGTCGGAAACCTGAGCTGAACGAATCTAGCGATGTGAGCCGTGTTTTGATTCTGTATATTCATTTTGGTCTTTCTATGAATATACAATTGATTCGTAGAAATCCGTTCGACATCAAAGCCGACCAAAATGTGGCCTCCGAAGTTCGGCTTCCTCAATCATCCTCAATGCCTTTTTCAATTCGCCACTTTTGACATATGTCGGTTCGCGTAGGGCCTAGCATACACCGTTTCAAACCAACATTCAAATTCTGCAATTCTTATCATTCATTTTATATTGTATTCTAAAAAATATCATAAAGTTTTGATTAATTTCTGATAAATTTAGTTTGGCATGGAAACATCAATCTTTTGAATCGTGGCCTGCAAATCTTCTGGCAAAGTTACCGGGACCCAAATATAATATATCAATGGATCAATATATTCTTCCCAGGGGAAGAGAAACCCGGAGTTTCTAATTTTTTCAGGACTTTAGTCTAATTGGCAGTGCAGAACTTACCATGGGCGAAAAAAAATCCATCATCTTGTTGATGCTGTTTTCTTTGATACGAGATGTATCGATCTTGAGTGTTAAAAAATTGTCGAAAAATAGGCGGCAGGTTCATCAATAATGAAGTGATGCTCGAACTTTGCGACGTTGTCGCCTCTGACTCAGTAGTCATTCCTTTCTTTCTATCAATTTCGATTTTCACTTTGACTTCTATCGAGAGTTTGATACAATACCACTGTTCAATAAGCTTTGTGATTTGGCAAATGAAGAATTAAGACCCAAAAATCTTGCTATAAAAGCGAAGGTGTAAAGTGGAAGGTTGTTAACCATGACTTCAAATTTCTCATGCACATGACGAAAAGTGTAAAGTTCAGATTGGGTGGGACCGGAGGAAGATATTTCTACGGCGCGTGCTTTTCGCTTTATTTTCTTATTTTGTGCTACTTCTTAGGAAACGTCGATTTCTTCGAAATGGTCGTGAATATACACAAAACTACACGACAATATCACACGCATTTCTTTCACTCATTCCACACAGAATCTGAAATAGCGTGTCGACCGCGTTTTTTAGATACCAAAATTTTTATACTCATCGCTTTCACTTACGATTACAAAATGATTAAATAATTACAATTTTTTATGAGCAAAATTAAAAATTGATGTTAGTCGAAATATAACGAAATATTTATAAAATTTCAATCTTTTTCAAGTCTCGGAGGACCACTGTCTTCGGATTCTAAAATTGCCGATGCCATACGAGGCATGTATGGCTTTATGCGAGAAAGTGAGACTTTCTGAGATTGTCCGGGACAATCTAAACTGTCCATCTTTATGACGTTTTTCGAGATTTCAGAGTTTTCAACCACTACGAAGGGTTCGATATAGTCTTTGTCGATTTTGGTCGCCTTTTTGTTGTTAATTAATAGTATTAGATTGTCTAGATCGTATTTCTGTTCTTTCGCTTTCCTATCGAAGTATCGCTTATGTGATTCTGACGCGTTTTTCAGATTTTCTGAAACTTCATTATATAACGTTAGTTGTGCTCACGTGAAGATATACAGATAGGTGTCGTAGTTTAGCGGTAATGTTAGACTTTTCGCGCAGTCAACATCAATAGCGATTCTGGGTTCATACCCTTGCAAAAGTCAAAACGGAGAAAAGTGAGTAGCTGTGTGAGGAACAGCATTATAGGCAAATGTCCCGAAAGGTAAAGGCCCTGTCATACTTCACTGTGTGGTACCGCGCCGCGCCGCGCCGGTTGTTCTATTCATACTAAAAAGCAGCATCGGGTGGCGCTGCGCTGCGCTGTACGGCCTTTGAAGTATGAATAGGTATTTGTAATTTTTGGGGCACCCGCGGCGCCCCATCAGGTTTCAACTAAACCAATACACATTTTTTGAGAAGAGCAAAATCCAAAAGTAAAAAAGCAGCAACATACGGCGCCGCGCAGTGCTGCGCGGCAAAGTATGACAAGCCACCGCATGGTACCGCACCTGTTAGAATGAATAGGACAACTGGGACTGCGCGGTGCGGTGCCGTGCCGGGCAGTGAAGTATGACAGGGCCTTAAATATGGTTCCCAATTGTCGGGATCTTCTGCGGTGAATTTTTTGAGTTGCAAAATCAACGTTTGATTAAATCTCTCGATCATTCCCTTACATTGAGGGTGACATGCGGTAGTGTTGATTTTTCGAACTTTTAGAACTTTCCGGATGTCTTTCATCATGTTCAAAGTGAAGCCTGAACCCTGATCTGATAATAGATGTTTCAGTCTACTGTGAACTAAAACTAGGTAATTCACGAAACTTTGGACAATAGTGGCTGCTTTTTGATCGAGGATCAAATAAGTGCTTACCCATTTCATGAAATAGTCTTGAAATACAATGAGGTATGATCTTTTCTCACCAAGAGAGGAAATGTTCACTATGTCGGTCGCCACGATTCCAAGTGGATATTTTGGCTGTATCAGCAGCAACGGAGGTGGTTTGGGCAACTGGGAAGTTGTTTGTTGACATGTTTTGCATGTTTTGATCCATTTAATTATTGATTCTTCCATTTTCGGCCACCAGAAATGTTGACGAATCATCACAGTAGTGTGTCTATGACGTTGATGGCTTAGAATCTTGGGGCTGTGAAATTAATACAAAATGCTTTCAATCAAAGTAGCCCGAACTACTATCGCGGAAGCTGTATTAGCTTTTTTTGATGTTCAATATACTATTTCGTTTTTGGTATAAAAAGCAGATGAAATCATAGACATTTGTTTTTGTTCTAGAATTTTTATCAACTTTGTGATGTATGGATCTTTTCTTTGAGCTTCTCGAATTTCTTCTAGCGATTCTATAGTTACTAGCCATTTTTCACGCTGTTGAAAATCTTCTTCAGACATCGGTACTTTATTCTGAGACAAAAGTTCACTTCTTTCTTCTTTTTGGGTCATTGATCTTGTTATGGCTGCGGCGACAGTCTTTTTCTGTTCGCGAAATGCGGGTCTGAGTATTTCGTCCGTTACTTCTTTATTGGTCATTGACTTCAATTTAGCAGGAGGCTCATTTCTTGACAGAAAATCAGCGCAAGCGTTTTCTTTGCCTTTTATGTATTCAACATGATAGTTGTAGTCTTGAAGCTTTATTGCAAAGTTCTGGAGTCGCGAATTTCGATATTTCTCTTCTTTGATCCATTGCAAGGGTTTATGATTGGTTCTTACCTTTTGACCATAGACATAGTGTTTGTATCATCGGAAAGCTTCTACTATTGCGAGACATTCGCACTCAGTCGTACTGCAGCGGGTTTCTACGTCAGAAAGAACTCTACTGTTATAAGTGATGACCCATTGATCATTTTCATTTTCTTGATACAAAATCGCACTGATAGCAGTTGTGCTAGCATCAGTTTGAATGATGAATTTCGATTTTTCGTCCTTATGGACAGGATATCGCAAAAAGGGAGTCCAGGTTAGAGATGTTTTAATCTCATTAAATGCTGTATGATGTTCTTCGCTTATTTCATATTTCATGTTTTTTCGTAGTAGTTGATAGAGCGGTCGAAAAAGAGTGGCTAGATTTGGTATGAATCTTCTGCACCATTGAACAAGGCCCAAAAAACTTTGAAGATCTTTTACCCTTTTTGGCATTTCATTGTTTACGATCCCGGAGACCTTTTTGGGATCGGGCCTGATTCCATTTTCACTCAGCAAGTGACCAAGAAATTTTACCTGTTTTGGTACGAAATCGCATTTATCAGGTCTCAAAGTTAGATTCCCGTCGCGAAGAGCTTCAAAGATCAGTTGGATATGTGTTAGATGATCGTTATATGTTCGCTAAAAAAATATGATATCATCGATATAGACCAAACAGATTTTCCAGATGTATGGATGCAGGATCCATTCCATTAGTGTCTGAACTTCTGTGGGAGCATTTTTCAAACCAAACAGTAGAACTTTGAAGCAAAATAAGCCTTCTTGACTAACGAAGGTAGTTTTATCGCGTGAAGCAATGTCTAAAGGGATCTGCCAGTACCCTGCTTTCAAGTCTAAAGTTGAGAAAAATTGCGCATTACCTAAAGCATCTAAATAGTCATCCCTTCCTGGAATCAGAAACTTATCACTTGGAGTGACTTCTTTTATATCTATATAATCGACAAGGGGTCGCCAACTTCCATCTTTCTTGGTTACCAGAAAAATAGGTGCAGCCCACAGTGATCACAAAGGTTCTATGAGGCCTTTTTCTAGCATTTCTTGAATTTTCTGACGAACCATTGGTCTTTGTTCAATTGGCGCATGGTAGTAGTGTTTTGCGACTGGTTTTGCATCACCGGTGTCTATAGAGACTGTTAACTCGTGAGTGAGAGTAGGCTGATCTCCAGGGAGACTGAAAACATCCCCATATTGCTTGAAGACTTTGATGGTGATCTTTCTATTTTCATTATTGATATTTGACTTTTCGGTAATTTTTTCGAGAGCGAGTCGAAGTTTTTCTTCTTCCGATATAGTGGACTGATCTTTAACCAACCTGGCTGGTTCATAATCGTCTTCATGATCACTTAGCGATGCGACAGTCATTTTCGATTCTTCTAGTCTGAATTTTACCTCAGCCATGAGCTGGTTAGGTTGCAGATGGATACCCTTAGCACTATTATTGACGAATAATAGTGGACATTTGCCTTCCATCATGTTGATTATCGCCAATTTGATCGGATATTCACAATTTTCTTTTCTGAAGTTCATGGGTTGAACTTTGATGCTTTTGAAGCTTTTGTTTGTGAAAGGGAAGATTTTTCCGTTAACCCACATTTGACAATTTGGTTCTACGTAGCATGATGAGATATTCAGAATCAGTAGCGATCTGTTGATTTTCACAATTTGCATTTGACTTTGTCCCATAGAAGTATTTGAAAATACTTCATCATAGGGCGCTTTTTTGATCGGTTTCAAAACTAGATTTAGTTCTTGTTGAACGTCTCCGATTCTGATGAAATTTTTCGCGAAAGTTGATTACAGCTCGAATGCTCGGATGTACTAGGAAATCGGTTCCTAGGAGGCATTGCTCTCCAGCAGTAGGTAGGTTCCAGCATCGTACTAGATGCATTCCGAAAGATGAGTTGGATTTTGAAGATTATCAGACCTCGGGCATCGACGATAGCACCATCAGCTACTTTTATCTGTGCAGATGTTTCTAACGTATCATAGTCAATCCCCAAAGAGCATTAAGCTAAACATGAGGAAATGACTGAACATTGAGCACCAGTATTGATTTAGGCTTTTGTTTTGATTTTTCCGATTTCAGCATCGATGTGAAAAGCTAGCGTAGGAGCGTATAAGCTCAAAAGTTTGATGTCTTTTTGTGAACATTCTTGGATTCGACACACGCAGATCTCACGATCCATGGTTCAGTAGATTTTTCGATTGTGAAATCTGTGATTCCGGGAGTGACAAAAAAATTTGATGCTTTAGACGTTTTGGTCCGTTTAAGCATGTTTGCTGTACTAGTCATTGGCTTCATCAGGACAAAAGGTTTTGGTGAATTAAGCACTGTTTTGGTTTCTGATAGCAAAACTTGTTGCGATGGTTGTGGAGAAGCTATCTGAGTCGGTATAGACTGTGAGTTGTTCATCAGGTAGTAGTAATGCTTCTCGATTATCTTTTCTTGTCGGGACTGGGAATCGCAGAGAGAAATTTTTGCCACATCTCTCTGATAGTTTCGATTATCGCGATTGAAAAATCGGTTATTTCAGTCAAATTTTGATTCTGATTGAGCATGTACTTATGCATATTTTGTTGAAAACAAGGATGCCAATTATGGTCATTTTGCCATTGATGATTCAGTTGCTGTTGCCGAGGCTGGGAAGCCTGTTGTTTCAATTGATAGCATTCCGAGCTGTCATGCTTACACTGACCATGATAGGTGCAGTATTTTGCGGGTTGTTCACATGACTGATTTCGTTGAAAATTTCGATTTTGAGAGAAATCCCGTATAGGAATGTTTTCTCTATTCCGAAAATTGGGAATCATTCCTTGTTCGAATCGCGATCTTCGGTTTTCGAAATTATTAGCGTTTTGCGAATTTTCTTGGATTCCGAATCTTTCCAGGACTCGTTTCACACTTTCCTCGAACTCTTTGGTTTTCATTAGAGTCGAATTTTCTTGAAATCTCACGCTATTTTGCTGTCTAGAGCAGGCTTTTTTTTCATCAAAAATTTACAGGCCAAATGGCTCCTAGACCTAAATTTTTAGGAGCCAAACAGACATTTTTAGTGGCCATAAATAATTAATGCACACTTTTGAAAAAAATTAATGCATTATATAATTCGTATAGTTTGATTGTATTTATTCCAAATTTACTTGTATCACAGATAGGGCAAATTTTTTGAATTTGCTTTTAAAATGGAACTCATCAAAAAAGTTTATTTTCAGTCAAAACACGACACGTTTATTCATTACGTTTCTTAACAAAATTACCAGTTTTATATCACATTTCTTTAGGCCTTATTTTGTAAGCACTTCCAAAATCAAAATTATTACAATTGATGTGGCATTTCTGCAAACGCATCAAGATGTCCAAATGTTCAGCCTGATTTGATGATCGATGAAAAATCTAATTTTGCTGTTTGATTTCTTGATCGAGTAAGACCTTACTGTTGTTTGCCACTGAGTTTTTGTCTTTAATCTGTTCACCAGAGAAAAACCACGCTCAATGCCAGTGTTTGTTGCATTGAAACACAAAATTATCTTGGAAAAACAGTTAAAAATAGTAGTAAATCGTTTATTCTTAAAGAGATCTTAAAAATAGAAATGCATTCATGTGAAGTTGCTTGATATATAATATAATTATAGCAAACAACTAAAATTCGGTTAAACTTCAGCTGAATTTTTTGGAGCCAAATTGGCTCCTTGAAGTAAAATTTTAGTAGCCATTTTCGAACTTTTAGGAGCCCAGGCTCCTAAAATGACTAAAAAAAAGCCTGGTCTAGAGTCATCTCTGTTTCGGGATTGAGAGTTATCTCTGAAACGAGGTTTTGAATCATCTCTAAAACGTGACTCAGGTGGTTGTTATTCCGACGGATTTTCAAGTTTGTTAACCAGTATAGGTTGTTCTACTCTCACAGTTGTTTGTTTATTTGCTCGCTGGATTTTCTGAACTTTCACGACAACTATGGCTAAGTCAGTAATCGTTTCTAGAGTACTCGCGTTAATCGAGACTCTGTAAATTTCTGGCATTTTCCAAAGAAAAGTTGTGATAACTTTTCTATGGCGATACTGAGCGCTTCTGTCATAGTACAGTAAATGTAGGTAGGTACTGATTCTGTTCAAGAAAGCTGATGGATCTTCGGTTTCAAATGGAGCAATGGATTGGAGCTTGCATTGGAGTGTATCTTGGTCACAATTTGGTGCATTCATACACATCAGAATCTGTTTCACTTCTTCATAGGATCGGACATCTCATATAGTGTTCAGAGCACCATCGCAGGTCAAGTGATGCAACGTGTGAAGTTTCACATATTCAGAAGCATCAAGGCCAAACTCGTTTTTGAGGGTGATGAAGAATTTCAATACTTGTTGATTTCGGGTTGAGTTATCCAATTTTTGCGGCGCTATCTTTTTACAGATAGTCTTAATTCTTGTTTTGTCATGGATGAAAGATCTATGCACCTGAGAAGGTGGGATAGACAGAAAATTTATCTGACAGCTTAGCGCATTTAGCGCGTTAGAGTGGTCAAATGTTTGTGTCAGGATGAGTAGATCATCATCATCATCGATTATACCTCGAAAACTAAGCTGACTTTTTCGATCACTAATGGCATTTTTTGGTTTTGTTGATTTTAGAGACTGAGTGTAAGAACTCGTGGGTCTTGCGATATTTTTGATTTCAGGAAAGTTTGGTTTCAATAGCTCTTCTTTCTGAGCTCTCATCGCTCCTATTTCAGCTTTGTAGTCTTCAAGAATTTTTGGATGCTCAGTCACTATTGTAACCATTTCCCTTAACCCGTTAGAAGCGTCGCCACAGAAATTTATCATTTCAGCATCACATTTTTGCATTACATCCATATACGCATCATTATCAAAGATTTTTCGAGCATCAGTCTCCTTCAGTTTTGGTCTTAAAAAGTTGAATTTTCGATTTTCAATGATTTTTGGAGATAATGATCGTGAAGTTTTTCACATTTTTTGCGGTGCAGACGTTTCTGGTAAATCGAAATTACGCTTATCGGCTTCATATAGAAGTGGTAGATTCACGTTTTTGCAGTCAAAATTTGCGATTTCTCGATCATCGATTTTCACTAGTTTCTTGTAGAAACCTTTTTCGTAGCCTAGAGCGGTAGAGCGACGCGTAGTTTTCCTCCATTCTTTGGGTCGATTCCGGTAGTTTTTCAGATTTTTAATTTTTCACAAATTTCAGGGTTACCTCAACCTTTAAACAAGCTGGTAGGGTCACCAAATTTGTCGTGCGTGAGAATTTAAGTAGACACTTTTAGTTATGTAGCTTGACAATTTATTGTGCATTTTTAGAAGAGACGTACGGAACGTGGAAGAGCATGCAGATCGCTCGAAATGGAACACTCGGAGTGTCAGATGAATTTGATGCAATGATAATCAAATTCAGGAGATTGACGGGCTCGTAGAGAGCACTATGTCAAATTTCCAAGGTTCTTCGCTCAGGTTGTCAAAGATTTTTGGATGCTGAAACTCGGACTGTACTATCTTACCTGATTAGGAGTTTCACCCAATTGCTCAAACTATTTTCCAAACAGTTTGACTTATCCTAGATCTCACACTCAAAACACAATTTACCAATACACAAAATTGCCGCCTCAAACTTCAAGACTCTCCACACAAGCTAGGACACAACCACTTGGCTACAGTACAAACAATCACAATCAAAAACTTTTTCACAATTTCTTCACGTCGTAGCCACGCTTCTTCGCGGGTCTCGTCACGATCTCCCCTTTCTCAACTTGCCGATCTTTACTCGAAAACGACCAGAACTTTACAAATACACCAAATCGTCCCACAACAAAATTCGTTTTTTGTCCTCCGATCCAGCCATGATTTCTTTTTGCACACAGCAACCGGACCACCATTTTTTCCTCACATGAGTTGTTTTGAAAAAAAAATTTGGAAATGAAGAAAAAAATTTTGGGTATGGTTCTCATTGTGGAAAAAAATTTGGGGAATTCAAAATCGAAAAGGTGCGTTTTGGTAGACTTTAAAAAGTCAAAATCTCAACATTTTCCGGCGCTTCGTGCTGGTCAGAGGTATAATAATCATTATTTTCTATCAGGCACGGCCGTTAGCATATCTACTTCCACTTACTAATTAATTATCAACATTTTCTATCAATCAAGTTAGCTCATCTCATTTTCCAATCGTTAACAGTCAGTATCTCACTGAAAAAATAATTTTTCATCAATTCTCTTTTTTTCTTCTCGATGCTTGGAATTTTTCCAACATTTTTAAAATGAACTTTTGTGTTTATTGAAAATGGAAATTAAAGACATCATTCTAGACTGTGATTTTAGAACTTTTATTCACGAATTCATGAATTATCATTGGAGAGATTTATTTTCCAGTGTTTTAGAATAAAAAAACTTAAAAATTTTTCCGGCGCTCGGCGCCGGAATGGGGAACAAATTATACTTCATGTGTCGAATATTAATTTATTTCCCAACGTTATAAAGGTTCAATTTCCAGCGTTTTAGAAAGTGAAAATCCGAAATTTCTTGAATTATAGATGAGATCAACAATTATTATCGGCCATAGAGATGTTCTTACCGAATCGTTTGAGTGGTTTTTTGGATAGTTTTTCTTACAGGTCATATGGCTTTTTAATGACATTATTGAACCTTAAGAATGCCAAACACCAAAAAAAATTTGTGTTTTCTTTGTCAGAAAGGTGAATTTTTTTTGCAGTGTTTGAATATTGTAATGTTTTTTTGAACAAAAATTTCCCATTTGTAATATGATTGAAACATTATTAGCACACATAAATGACGGATTTTTTATGCTTTAGGAATCCAAATTATCGGTTGGATGCTTATGTTTTGTATTATCAATTTTGGAAAAGATTCAAATTCCTGCATTCTAGAATATTGAAACTTAGAAAATTTTTCTTCACAATGCGCCAGCACTAACAATCTTTCACTGAAAGATGGAATGTCTACTGCCTAATTTTAAGCATTCTTATAGTGTTCTGAAAACACTCTTTTGAAGCATTATTATGATTATCTATGCTTGAAAAACAGTGATTACAATTGATAATGTATGGATGCAGAAGAATAGGCTAAAAAATGCAATTTTCGACATTTCAGAAGCCTTGAAATGAAAATTTATCAGCAGTCTTGCCAGAATTTTCATTATTTTCTTCCAAAACTCATAAAATCCAGTTGCAAAAGATTAGAATTGAGACGATTTGAATGAAGTTCAAGAAAATTAGTGCACATAATTTTATTTTTTCTTTAATGCACATAATTTTATTTTTTCCTGAAGAACTTCCGAGTATGTCTGGTTTTTTTTTGTCTTGTTGACGCTCCAGTACATTTTTCTCAAGTGTTGGATAAGTATTTTGTTTTGAACCTTCCTGCACCAAAATCCATTATTGACCCAATTAGGAATGGTTACATAATAATATCACACATCAGCACCTGGTTTTGTAAAGCAATCGAGTCACATGAAAATGCACATGCCCAAGAAATACAGTACACCCAAAATCTTGAAAACACCTGCCAATGTAATAAAATGCAAAACCCCCCACCCAGACACAAGTCTCAAGTGGAACAGTAGCCTCATCACATAGCAACAGTATATGTAACAATTAGTGAGAAAAGGAAGCATGTAGGCGTGGAAACAAAGCATAGGGTACACTAAAAGCATGTAGGCCTGGAAATGAAGCATATAGGCGTGGAGAATAATGAAACATACAGTAAACGAAGAATGTAAAGATATGATAAAAGCAGCGATTGGTCTGAAAGACATAATGAAAGCAGGCCCCTCCCATTGGCCTAAAGGTGTGGTTTAAAGAAGCAGTATAAAAAGCAGAGCATGATGAAAAACAGAGAGTTGGGTTTCGTTTTAAGACACAATTTCTGTAAGAATCAACCAAGGCCTGTAGTTAAGCATGATGAGTAAAAAATTAATCATACCTCAAAAAACACAGTTCGTACAGTTTTTTGCGCTGAACAACATGCCAGTATTTGTTTTGATCTAAAAAACAAAATTCGTTTTGCAACATCAATCCAAAAGTTCAAATTATTTTGCAATTTTCGAAATTTTAAGTCACTATTATTGAAGGCCTATAAGTAATCGGCTATGCAATGTGGATGAATAAAACGTTGTCAGTTAACGTAACAATGTATATTGTATATGCATGACACATATAGATAGATGTAGCATCAAAATTATGGTTTACACTACACTTTAAATTCCAATTTCCAGCAGTTGTCAATGACTCAAATTCACACATTTTTGTACCCCATAAAGTTAAATAATGAGTGTCATTGATTAAACTCCACTACATTATGGCTGTACCCCTTGGCCACATACCCCCAAAGTTTTATCAAAATAAAAAAAACTATTGAGTGTGCCACAGTGAAACAAGTAAAAGCCATTTTTGAATCAAATTATTAGATTTTTTGTTCAAAAATGTAGTCTTTTAGCAAAAATTCTAACAATTCAACTAAAACTTTTATGTGTTGCAGGCTGACATCTTGGCTATATACCCAGAACGTTTGGTCATAATATCATTATCCCTCACAATTGAAATTACACGAAGTAAAATGCACTCTTGATATTGTTGAAAAAGCTTCAGGTGCAAAGTAGTGTTCCATTTAGTTGGAATTTTATTAATTCTATTCCAAATCGACTACATTGCAGCCAATGTATGTGGCTACATACCCACTAAGTTGCATCATATTAAAAATTAGAAAAGCCATGTTCTTTTGGTTATCTATAAGATGAAAGATTGTTCAAATCTTTAGTGGAAACTGATAAGGTAGTGAAACAACATAAACTTTTTGGATCTTTCTCAGACAAATCGGACCCACATTGACACAAGAAACTATGTCAAAACTAAAAGAAGCAAAATTGTTTTTAAAAGGTGTTTAGCAGCTCCACATAAAGCTAAAATCACACATTTCTGATAACTGTTCATGGCATAGTCTTAGTGATCCAATCCATCCAAAGTTACAGGAGAAATTCACAAATCACATTCATGGCATAAAATGTGACAACTGTGAACAGAGAAGACACTGAAGGACATAAAGAGGCATTGACTCAATTCCAATTTGAAAACCCTATTGATAAAGTTGAAGCTGAATATTTAGCTGATGAAAGTATCAATAATGTATTAGAATGGAATCACGACCAGCTTAGATCAATGCACTAAAAAGAAGCATGGAAAGACATTAATGACAACCTCCAGGACAATTATGTTTACCTCCAGTTTGATTGGGCAATGAAATTTCTGCCTACCAGTAGATGAAAAAATCGGTCAAGCTGGTTTGGTATGTGCTGTTTTCCATGGCACATCACATATTCCCTTGTTATGAAAAGTGGTTTCTACACCATCACACATTTGTTCATTGCATGCACAAGACAGTAATGCAATTATTGGAATACTGACTGACACATTGACCAAATTCAAGGCAGAGCAGCCCATAATCAACACAGCTTTTGTGTGATCTTTTAATGCTGGATGTTTTCATGGCTCCCCAACCTTGCTCATGATGCCAACAATATCTCAGAAAACAGGTATGACTATAAAGAACTGGGACTTTTCTGAACCTGAGTTTGTTGAAGGCCCATGTGACCCAATCGCTCCACCAATAGAGAGGCAAGTTTGACTGTTTATAAATAAAAACAATTGATTTACAACTGCTGAAGAATTCATCACATGTGCTACAACATATAGAAATGTCAAGAGAACATCATTCATCACTGGCAATCGCAAAATCCCACACAAGAAGATGGATCTTAAAACAGTTGGTATCAGGAGCCATTTTAATTTCCAGTTCACATCTACTGAAATCAAGGCAACTAGAACTTACAAAGTTGGTACTGGAACCATATCCAAGATGAAAATATTGAATTTCGGACAGTTGCCAGAGCTTGAAATCCATCATGTCATTCATGAAGGCTAGCCAGAGGTTTCACCCCTTCAAACATCAAAGTTCTGGATTGCTATTGATCCAAAAATCACAATCACCAACTTTGAAGAAAAATCTGAAGATCTTCCAGCCACCACTGATGAGCCATATAAAATGTAAAGCAGTGTCTTCAGCTGTCCTGAAGAAGGCTGTACAGAGGCTTTTGTACTTCATCACAAATTGTTGCAGCATCTTATTTTAGGTAACCACAAGCTAATGCCATAGTGAACAAGTTTACATGATATGGCAATACAAAGCTATAGTAGAACACTAGAAAGTGTTTGCTTGACCCCTGGCTTGCCTGAAGTTCGAGAAGCTCTTCAATTGTATTATGAAACTGAGTCACTTGATGTTATGAAAAAAGTTGCTTTGAAGAAGCATAAGATACATCCTCCCTCCACCAACATGAATACTTGCTGGAAAAATACAACAGTGGAATTTTATATCATCAAAAATTCAATGCTGAAGTTGTCACAAAAGAAATGAGGAGGAACCAATCTTTTGTCAGATCTGACTTCCTCACACCACAAAAAATTACTGGATTCTGGGCTATGAAAGCTAGCTATCATTGGGAAGAACCTTCTACATTTCATAGTAGCAACTTGGAAGGGGAATGTGGTGTTGAAGATGAAGAAGAAGTGTTGAAGGTGAAGAAGTTTTATCCTCATTTAGAACATGAAAGTGAACTACTGAAATCAGATTGATTTGAAAAATTGTTTCAATAAATAGTATGTAGATCTGACTCTTTAAGACACGATTTCTGAGAGATTCTACATTGACCTATGATAAGTTGAAAATTAATAATATATGAAAAAGAGATATTTTCAGTAGTTTTACATGCTGAGTATCGTGACAGCATTCATTCTCCCTAAAAATCAAAATTCACAAAGCTACAGTACTCCAAAGTTTGGAATTTTTACATTTTTTGGCATTTTTCAGTCTCTATGCGTGTTTAGAAATATCACAGCTCAGAAAAGACGTGACTCTGAAGCCAAATGTTGAATGCATGCAGAAGACCATGCTCTATATGCTGGTATGAAGAACACTTTCTAATCTCTTACTTTACACTTTTTATTCCATTTTGAAGTGTCAAAACCGATGTCAAAAACCGAAAAAGTCCTTTGGGGCCTATTTTGGGCACCTTCCCATAGGATGCCGTCAGAATTTTTTTCCTGATTTCTGTAGCCACTAATGTCTGACATATTGTGTTAAAATTTCAATCAAATTAATGTACCGTTTTGGGAGCTGTAGGTGTCTGCACATTCTGAAAGTTGATACAAAAATGCTGATTGACTCCACTAAATATGCGATCAAAGAGATGCAGGAAAAATTCAAAACGTTCACATTAGACGAGTAAAAATAAAAGATGTGAGTAGAATCACTCGAAAAATTTCATCAATCAATTCGCAATGGTTGCGCAACAAGATTCCTCAGGTGAGATGCATCAAAAATTTATCTTTTCAGTATTTTGACCGGAAAAAAATTGAAGCTGAGAGTTTAATGTTACAAAATAAATGTCGGCTGTCTGACTATGACCTATGTTATAAGCTGTGCGAAAGTGCTCTATAGTTGAAGGCATTACGTTTCACACCACATGATGTTGGCCAAACAAAAATAGAGCAAAGGATAGTAGATTGCAGTGCCCTTCCAACAAAGCAAAGAGTATCCCAATAACTCCTTGCCGTTTTTCTGTAAATGGATTTGAAACAATTGCTCAGTTTCTGAAATTTAATGAAAGTTTTCGAACTTTTCGATTTTTCATTTGAAGCAATTCATTTAGAAACCATCAAACCTAGATCAATGAAAATTTGCCGGGACTTCAAGTCACATTTTTTCTCATAATTTACTTGGTTAGGAGGCATCCTGTGTTCCCAGAACTCCATTGATGGGACACTCATCCAGATTCAAAAATGCACTTGAATTACAGTGCAGTGTATGCAAATGTCTTTTCGCAGCTACTGTAAGAATATATGAACTAAAGAATAAAAAGATAAAATTCTGCAGAATCCTAGGTGAAGGTGCTCAGGAGTGCCTCTAAGCAGGAGTTTTCTTTATTTTTGCTTCTAATTTTTGACTGTTCAAGCTTTCTTGCAGAGTCTAAAATGTTTGCTTGTGAAACAATTAATACATCAAACTATAGCCTGTTAGTTATTTGATAATTCTACAGTATACGTAATGAATATATCACAAGGGGTAGACAAGGGCCACCAGGCACATAGAATGACTTCTATGAAATTTTCATAAGTATGCCTTCTTCAGGGCAGTGCAGCTCCCAAAACGGTACAAAAATTTTGATGAAAATTTAACCAATGCAGTAAAAAAGAATGAGCTACAATATAAGAAAATAAAATTCTGCGGCTTCTGATTGGAAGGTGCTTGGGAGTGACCATGAACAAAATTTTTTCAATCTTGATGGCTCAATTTTGACACTTTAAACTTTATGAAAAAGTGTAATATGCAATTATTTGCTGTAAATATTACATCAGGAGAGAGCTTATTCTCTCCTCTGTGAAATGAATATTCATTCATCAAATAAGATCAATCCGATCTTGGAATATCACTTAGCTAGCAAGACCACTGAAAAATGCCAAAAAATCATCAATTTTCAAACTTTGGCATACTGTAGCGGTGCGAATTTTGGTTTACAAAAAAACAAAAGGTACCATGGAACTCAGCGCACAAAACTACCCAAAATGTCTGATTTTGAGGTATGATTAATTTTCAACTTATCATAACTTATTAACATCACTGACCATACGGATCAATTGACATCAGCAACTCCATGCATTACCCACTTCCAGTCACTACCTAATCCCATGAGCCAGAACATGCCGAAGATCCAATTGATCCATGACCACCAGCTGTCGCACCCCTTGGACAATCAACCACCACAGACATGCCACCTAAACCACTACCACGACAAGGACGAGGACGCCCTTTTTCAAAGGACCGCCGTGTCACGTGCCGACCAATTTTCACAAATGTAACGTGATTTCCATCATGTTGATATCTTATGTTTTTTGCCACTTTTTAGTTGACAGTTACTTACTTTTATTTCGTTTCATTTATTATGTTTCACATCATTTTGTTGCATTTTGTTGTTTTCTGTTCCGTATGTAGGCTACAGTATGTCCCCTCCAAACAAAATTTCGGCCAGATGAGCTCTAGGAGCTCTTGGACATAATTGGAGCATCACGTATACCTTATCAATAAAAACTAGCAATGTTTTCCCAATGAAAGATGACTAGTTTAAAAGTTCTCATCAAAAGAAGTTCATATGTTTAGCATAGGAGTGAAACTCAGTCCCAATGCTTAACATATTGGAACCAGAAAATTTCTATGTGACCATAGGCATCTTCTGCACTGATATCCACTGCAGAAGTTAACTTGAGTGTTGTAAGCTCCACTCAGGCCATACTGTAGACCTACGAGGTCCTTAAAAAGGCCTTTTTGTTAGTTTTAAGCTCATTCTCTGGGTTTTCAGCTCATGTCTGACTTTATACTTAGTCTGCATCCGCCTTCATTTTATATAAAATAATAAATTTGAATATTCACATCTGACTTGCATTTCCAGGCTGAATTTACATGTTCACTGCATCCACTGCATCCACTGCCCAGCCCGTATATAGAAAGAACACCCATCATCCCTTAGCACCTTGTTTACCCCTGTCAGCAGAGCATCGCCCCAACCTCCCGAGTTACCCATTGCTGAACCGAGTGGACCATTTCCCCCATTCACTGACCATTATCCACATCCACAGGGACCCATCACCCTTGTGCCGAATCGTACTTGAGAAACAGGACTAGGTAAGTCTTCGCAGGTGATTATTGTTGTTGCGGATGTATTTTGGGGAACCCTTCCCCTAAGTCGGTTTTCCCCTTGAGACTCCCCTCAGTTAGAAGAACCCTTATTTCTCTTGGGTTAGGGCTAAAAAGGGATTTAGGTTTACAATTGGGTCCCCTACATCAGGTCATTCCTTGAGTGACCTTGTCCATCTTTCACACTGAATGGGACCAGGGATTGCCACCCCTGACCTGGCGGCATTGTCCATTACTCTACAGCAGAAACCCAGGACAGCACCAAAGTACCCTATAGGCCTTCCTATAGCCAGTACTAGCTGGGTCAGGTTCCTGAACTGAAATACCAAATGAGCCACCCAAGGGGGTCACAGCATGTCATCCACAGTGACATGGCCATATTTTTCTACCAACATGGCATGGGTTTCTTCCCATCAATGTGATTGTCCAGTTTTCACCTAATGTGACATGGCTCCAAATTCAGTTAATGTGTCACTGGGCTCTAATGTCTGTGCTCTAACGTCTGCGCTCTATTGTCCTGCACTCTATTGTCCTTGCACTCTATTGTTCCCTGCTCTATTTTCCTGCGCTCTAATGTCCCTGCGCTCTATTGTCCCATGCTCTAATGTCATTGTGCTCTATTGTCCTGTGCTCTAATGTCCCAGTGCTCTATTTTCCTGTACTCTAATGTCCTAAGCTCTATGGTCCCTGTGCTCTATTGTCCTGTGCTCCATTGTCCCTGCACCCTATTCTCCCTGTGCTCTATTGTCCTGCACTCTAATGTCCATGCTTTGATGTCCTTGTGCTATAATGTCCACATTCTAACATCCACGCTCTATTGACATGCCTTCTATTGTTCTTGTGCTCTATTGTCATGCGCTCTATTGTCCTACACTCTAAAGTCTCTGCGCTCTATTGTCCTGGGCTCTATTGTGCTGCGCTCTAATGTCCTTGGGCTCTATTATCCTCCTACTTCTCCTTCTCAACCTCCTACTTCTCCTTCTCAAAGACCTCATGTTAGAAGACCTTTTCCTTACTCACAATCTCCTAATTGTAACTCTGATAATTTCTTCTGATAAACTTAGAGTATCTTTCAGTGAAGCTCTTGTTCATGTAGGTAAGATACCTGATCTTCTTCAGCAAATCGCTGATGAAGTTCATAATCATAGGCAACCTGAGTTTACTTCTGAGTCTTGACCTTCTCGCTCTCAATATCGGACTAACAGAAGTCATGATAATTCTGCACACCATGATTTTGTAGCCTCACGCAGCCAGGATCATTCACATTCTGATGATCGTTCTGATTTTCTTCCTCATTATGATAGGTCTCAGAGTAGGGATCGTAACCAACCTCTATCCATCCAGTCCACCCATCCCTAGTGTGAGGCTCACAAAAGCAACACCTACAACACTGCAGACTGCAAATAGCTAAAGTGCATTAATCCTCAAACTCAACCTTCTTCTGATTCCCAAGCAGTTCCTTATACCGATAATAGGTATCAAAACTGTTATAATCCAAACTTTGGCAACGATGTTTGCATCAACCCAAATTGGAGAAACAACAGAGGCAGCTACAGTAATAGAGGAAACTCTTATTATTGTGGCAGTTGTGGTTCCTATTTTAACACATATGCTAATTGCAATGCTCGTGTTTGTAATGTTGTCACTTCTGCTCCTCAGTATGATTCTGCTGATTTTCCTATTGAGTATCACACTTATCCCCATGGAAACGCTCCAGCAAACCCTTGGGCTGAATTTTCTGCTAATAATAGGCGTTTTACTGAGACAACCTCTACTCCTCTTGCACTACCTGCTATTCAATCTCAAACTCTAATTTCTAGTACTCCTGAACAGTCAACAATCTGAATCAGTTTCTCAACCACATCCTGGGAATGTGGTTCAAACTGATCCTAAGCCTGATAATTCTGCTAATGCAACTCTGTTCTCTCCTGGTATTATTAGTTGGGATGTGGAAGACATCTCGGAATGATCCTGAGATCACATACCCAGCAATATGTCATATAGGTAACTGCACTCCTGATTCTGATAATTATGTAAAAACTATCTACCTACTAATGCCTTCCTCATTCCTATCAAAATTGGACGCATAACTGCAAATGCTCTCATCGATACAGGTGCTCAGTGTTCTGTGTTATTGTCTGGTCTTGTTAGACGAGCCTTTGAGAAGATTGATACCCCTTTACCTGTCTGTGGCCACATAGGTGTCCCAGATGGAGCAGTGGTAAAGACTCATGGTCTGGTTCTATTCACTATGGAATCTGATTTCGGTCAACATCTTGTCAAATGTGTCATTCTCGATGATGACACTGGCGACCAGTGCATCATTGGTACTGACTTTTTGGCTCATCCTGATGTCCAAGCCATTCTGAAGTTTAAGTAAGGATACCTTGAGATAGCCAATAAATGGAAACCTCTTACTGTAATTTCTAGACATCTGCCTAACTCACCTGAAATAATTTCAATTCTCTCTAGTCTTGAAGGACCTATTCTAGAAGAAATTCCGATTCATGCCCAATCTTCAGACTATCCATCATCTGAAAGTGATGAGCCAGTCGAAGAGATTGAAGCCAAATCCTCTGATTGACCTGTTCAAACCAACACTCCCACAGTTGTTGATCCCAACAATCTAGTTGTCGCTGAACTCGCCAAACCTATCTTCATTGTTGCTGCTGCTACAGTTCAGATTCAACCTTATTCTCAGCATTGGATTGATGGTCATGTTTTTCCACAAACAGATGCACCCATACCTGATTTGATAGTTCAACCTCCACCTAACACTTCTAATGGTGAAGAATTTCCTGTAGAAACTTCTGTCAATAATATCTGTAATGGAACTTGTCCACTTCTGTTTGTCAATAATTCTGGTAACTGTCTTAAGCTTAGCGCTAACCCAGTAGTTGCTGTTGTGAAGCACTCTCTGGAGAAGTCACAGACCAGCTCATAAGATACTCTTTCTCATGTTGCTGTAGCTGCATCAGAGCAGCAGATCACCAACCTACTGCATTAGATCACTCTCTGCATAATGTTTCTGACTCTCAAAAGCTTCACTTAACTCTCAAAAAAATGCCACAAAATACCTCTGTCTTGCCCACTCAGAAGGCTGAAGCCATTAAAATACTCAAACTGTATCGAGATGTCTTCAGCTTACCTGGTAATCCTCCACAATTACTCATGAGCTCACGGTGAACATCGATACTGGCAATGCTCAACCCATCACAAGACACCACTATCATGCTCCCATTGAACAATGCCCTGTAGTTAGGTCTCACATTCAGGAAGTGCTCGATAAAGACTTCATTGAACCTCCACAGTCCCCTTGGGCTGCTCCTCTTTTCGTAGTGAAGAAGAAGGAGGGTTCCTGGCCTCCAGTGGTTGACTATTGAGGCATTAATGAAGTCACACCTAGTGATTGTTTTCCAATTTGTAGAATTGAAGATTACTTAGATGTAATGGGAAATGCAAAGTTTTTCACAATTTACTCTGAATCTGGTGACAAAACTACTTTCATCTGCGAGGAAGGACTTTTTGGGTTCAAGGTTTTACCCTTTGGCTTGAAAAATGCTCCTGCAGAATTTAAACATCTGATGAAAAGAATTCTTCATCCTTATATCTGGAAAATCTGTTTAGTTTACATAGATGATATTATCCTTTTCTCGAAAACTTTTGAAGAGCATCTCGAACACATCCAGATGATCTTGAAGGTGCTCAGAGATGCTAATCTCACTCTTGGACCTGATAAGTGTGAATTTTTACCTCCTAAGGTCAAATTTCTAGGTCACCTTCTGAATTCTGATGGCATCTCAGCTGATCCAGATAAAGTAAAAGCTATTTGCCATTACCAGTTTCTGAGTACCAAAAAGCAGATGCAAAGCTTTCTTGGCCTTGTACAATGGTGCAAGTGCTTTATTCCTTAACTCCCTACCTTATTGGCACCACTCTATGAGCTGCTCCGAATAGACACCACCTACACAGTTACTGATCTTCAAAGACAAGCATTTGAGGGTATCAAAACTGCTCGCACATCTACTCCTTTGCTGTGTTACCCTGTTTACAATGGTAAAGCTCAGTTTATCATCCAAACAGATGCCAGTACTAGGGCAGTAGGTGCAGTTGTGTATCAAGAATCTGGTTACAATAAGTGGATAATCCCTTATAATGGTCGTGTCTTAACTGATCCTGAAACTCGCTATACTACTAATGAACATCAATGTCTTGCAATTGTTTATGGTTTCCGAAAGTACCGACATTATGTTTATGGACAATGTGTCATAGTGTGCACTGACCATAAACCTTTACAATGGTTAGAAGGCGAAAAACACAGGAACACTAGATTGCAACCCTTCCCAATTAGCTTGCAGGAATATGACTATAAGGTAGAGTATGTCAAAGGAAAGGATAATGCCTGTACCGATTTCTTGTCTGGCAAAGATATTTGCCAACCGGCTCCTATCCCTCCGACTGAACAACTTGCTTCTGAAATCTTTAGATCTAAATTTGGCTCTTCTGAACAATCTCAAACTTCCTCTAAGGAAATCTGTTCATCCATCCCAGTGACAGACTCTATTTTACCCACTACTACTGAGTTAGATATTCCTATCATAGAGGTTGTTACTCCCTCTATGGCTAAGACCTCTGACACTCCTCAAACTACTGTGTCCAATCCTCAAGCTTTGTTAAAAGATGATTTCCAGTTACCAGCAGTAGAATGACCTTCTATTGCCTCACCAGCTGAAATCACTCAACTTCAAAACAAGGATCCTGTTTTAATTAAAATTATAACTGCGCTTAACTCTGAGAATCCTCTTAAGTCTCCTTCCTGTTTTTTCATCGAAGATGGTATACTCTACCAACAGTCTAGAGCACTGAGACAACTTGTTGTCCCTACAGCACTTGTCGATACCATTCTTCACCAATTCCATGGTGCGAAAACTATGAACTATCACAGGCACAATCTTCACACTATGCCATAAAGCTTCACTTCTGGTCACCCAGAATGGAAGACATCATGCGAACTTGGATTAAATCCTGTAAAATTTGTCAGCTAACCATTGCTAAACTGCCTACTCCTACACCTGTGATTCCTATTAAGCCAACATATCCTTTGGAGATTGTTGCAACTGATATTGTTAATATTTCCCCTGTAGGTGATCACAGATCTTACATCATTGTTTTCCAAGACTAGTTCACTAAGTGGGTAAGTGCTCTCCTGATCCCTGATCAGAAGGCCTCTACTATAGTTGAATGTTTCATCAATAATGTTGTTCTGCAACATGTAACTCCTCAATTTCTGCTTTCTGATCAAGTTTCACCTCAAAACTCATGCAAGACATTTGTGAGCTACTGAACATTGGAAAAGTCCAAGTTGCTGCCTATCATCCTCAGTGCAATCGAATGGTTGAGAGATTCAATGGAACATTAATCTCTCAACTAAAAACGTATACAGTGGAAGACCCTGATAACTGGGAATGATACTTAGCCCATGCAGTCTTTGCATATAACGCAACTCCTCATACTGCTACACCTCATTCTCCATTCAAATTGTTGAGGGGTCACAAGCCCCGAATCACTTTTGATCACAAGTGCCCGAAATGTCTGACTTTACCTTTAAATTATGATGCTTATCAGCATATTCTGACAAAATCTCATCTGAATCTGTATAAGAAAGTTAGCGAAAACCTGAATAAAGCTGGAACCACCAGTAAGTCCTATTATGATAAGAAAGCTAAACATCGTGAGATTACTGTGAATGATCTCCTGTTACTGGTTAACTCTAAGAAAGGTAATGAGATACAGCCCAACTACATCAGCCCGTACATTGTTACTGATATTTCTACTCTTGAGCATAATGTCATCACTATTGATGCACTAGATTATCCTGGTAGGCTTCAAATTGTGTTCATGTCTCCCCTTAAAAATTATATTCCATGAGCTGCTAGGGAAATCTTTTCAACCGAAGCTGGTGGTCCTCATCAGCCATCTGCCCTCCCTAAATAATTGAGTTAACTTTGTCAGATATCTATATTTATTTTTCTGTAATAGTAACTAATTTTCATAAAATTTCTTAAAAGTTCTAAAGTCACTATTTTTGTTACCTCACTTCTGCATTGTTATGTATTTACACCTATAGTCCCCCCAACAACAAATTTTTTTTTTCAACTCAGACTACTTCCTCAAACATAGTCTGAGTTTTCCACCTCTGTTGTCCCTCTGTGTAGGAAAATCTTATTTATAATCTTGAGTTGTATACTATGCATGTTAAACATGACATACATACATGTCCCTTCACGATTGCATTTCTGGTGTAAACTCCTGCTCGGTAGAGGGACTTACCCATAGCTGTAGGTTCTGATTAGGGAGTGGTCTTTCAGCTTGCTTTCGATTGAAACAGACCCTCAAATCTCTGAGAACAGACCTTGGATGACCTTCAGGATTTCAATTCTTGCATGATGCTTGCTTTGTTTTTATCTGTTGCAATTGCTTTATTTTGGTTTCTTTCTTCAGCTTAGAAATTTTTACTTCAAATTTTGCCCCTTATTTTTGCTTCAAAAATGTTGAGTTAGTTTTATGGCACAATCCACCATTTCTGTCGATACAGGGCCGCTGCCTTTGCCACCTCCTCTAGTTCCTCAGCCCCTTCCCATCTTTAGTAGTGGATCAATGGCCAGGAGTAGTATGCTGCTTGGGCGGCTACTTCGGGACATCAAAATGACATTTCATTTTTTGTGGACTGTAAATTGCATGCATTTTTATAAGCTTTATGTGCATGTCTTTTCTTTCTTGGTCTATCTGTTTTGAGTTTCCTACTGTGCCAGTTTCCGACTGCCTAAGTGCCAAAAGACTCGCGGTGGTCAGTTTCTGCCGATCTGATCAATCATTATGCCTTGGCCTAGCTCACGCACACTCCGACGCTGAGGTTGGAGACTGCTTCTGAAGTTAATCTCAAGTTAACTATGGTTGTGAAGGTCGTTCTCAAGTCCATAATTGAAAAAGCCATCTGCCTAAAATCAAACTTCATTTTCAAAAATTAAAATTTTCAAAAATCAAAACTTTTCAAAATTCTCAAATTCTAAACTTACAACTTTAAAAAATTTTCACATTAAACTACAACCGATTTTCCAAAACTCAAAACATTCTCAGCATCATATTTTCAAATAACTTTACTTCAAATTTTCAAAATTGCCCTTTTTATTTTCTACTATTTTGATAAAAAACTTTATTTTCTAATTTCCACTTCAGTTTAAGTATCTCCAAGTACTTGCTCACAGTCATCTTCTCATAAGAAGTGTGTATAATTTATTTGAAATGTTTTGAGAGTTCAACATCAAGCGGCTCGTTAGAGTAAGAGAGCTGGAGCAATGGTATATGTCACTGTTCCAGCATCCTCCTAGTTTCATATCCTCACCAGAGTTTGTACTCCCCAGCCATTTGCATTCAGCATTGTCCACAGTGCAGATGCCCAACTTTCGTGGATACACTCTGATTGGCTTTGACAATGAATCAATTAACACATCGGACTTGTCAAAGTTTTCACATTCTTCTTCTATACCGTTTAATTCTCATACCAAGACTGTACCTAGGTACGTGCAACTGGCCCATCCAGATGGCAGGGCTCTCGTTTTCGAAGCTCTTTTAGCCACGGAGGAAGATAGGACTGCCTTCTGTAAGCATTTCGATAACACCCATATCATTGTTGGGACACTCGAACCAACAATGACTGGCGTGCACTGTACACTCTGGTAGGTCCCTCTTTCCGCACCATGAGTCAAAACGCTGAACCAATAGTCATCCCCAAGATACTGATGGTCCACATTTTCCAATGCATGAAATAGATTGAGAAAACTCCTGATCTTTTGGAGAAAGCCCAGCTTATCGGCTTTTTCCCTGAATGCCACACCCTCAAGGCATGCATTGTGTGCATGTGGGCTTGGGATACAGTTTCTGTTAACTGTGACTTTTCTAAAAACCCCATGTATTATGCCACATCATCTGAACATGAACTGTCTGGCAATAAGCTAATATATGCGGCACCAGATGCTTTCTATCCCATTCTAATGTACCTCGCCTTAGGTCACTATAGTTTTTTGATGAGATCTTTTGTGCATCCCAAACCTTTCCTCATGACCTATTTGACCCTCCCATTATGGACCATATTGCTAGGGTTCTTATTTGTCAGGGGTTAGACAAATACTCTCTGTTACATACCCGGCTTGACATTCCCAACAACCCCATGCTGTCCACCGAATTCCTACTGGCAGTGATGCCGGATGAGGCATTATCAGTCCTCTTCTATCTTTTTATGGAAACTATTCAGCCCACTCACCATCAGCCGATGTTTCCCGCTACAATGACCAATGGTGTGGCGCCTTTAGAAACTATTCAATGTTCAACTTTTCCACCTCCTCTGCCAAAACTTTCTCCGATTCAATGCAGGAACCTTTGCAATGCTCAAGCTAATGACTCTCAGTCATTACTCGAGTATCCTGTGATCCTGGATAATCCTCTGGATCTTCAAACAGCCGTAGCCACAGCTATGTGATCAGGAACAGCTCCTGACTTGCACTATGCTCCGGGTGCACCTATGTCCCTTAACTATCTGACACAGGTTTTCCACAACCTTGTTAATGATTCTATTTCCACATCTGATCCGTTTCCTTGCAGATCTGACCCCTTCACTGACTGCATGGCTGCAGATCAAGGGAGGCGGGGAAATCAGTACAGCAGAAGTTACCAGTACCCTTCTCAATCTTATCTTCAGTATCTGACACCTAAGAATGTCCATGCCTTGAGTCTTTTGACTGTTAGTCTTCCATTACCAGCTCTGTTGACCTCTCCATGCTCTCAGGAGGAATATGATGATGTCGAAAAGACAATTTGTAATGTCATCAGTGACATGGACAATGAACTTAGGAAGTTTTACATGCTCCAATGTTGGTTGGGCGTGAATGGCGACCCTAAGAACATCCTTACTCGCTATAAGAAAACTTTGCCCCCAGTCAAACCTAAATTTGGGTGCAAATCTGTCACTCATATCACAAATCATTTCACCCTACAACCTGTTCTAGTCTCCTCAGCTAGAAGGGGCATAGATGAATCGAATCTTTTACACGACGACTCTAGGTACGAAAGTAATTCTCACTACTACTTTTCCTGATTGTCAAAGCGTGTACATCTACTACTGATTTACCAAGTTTTGAGGCCACCGTCTGCTATTCTTAATTTCAACTTTTATAAATCTCGCGCTTCTGCAGATACTCAACTTTCTACGCAAACCAAATCTGATGCCAAGGCTACACTTACATCGGAAGCATCCACAGTTGCTGCTATCTCGACTGATACTGATTCTCAATTTCAAGTCCCCACAGTCACCGTCAATACACCATCTCGCCCTCTAACCGAGGCAGATGTGGGACTCTCTAATTTAACTATTAGTTTGGACCAGACTGAAGAACTACAGACTGAGCCACAAGCACAGTCTGAAGCTCCTTCGATAGTTTTGGTCACTCCCAGGTTTGAATCCACTACAGCTACAATGGATACACTGATTCAACCACAGGTCCCTGCTACTGTAGCCTCCACTTCTGCTCAACCTTAAACAACTCTCGCTTTAATAGATATGCCCAGGGTTGACCTCAATCAGCGCATTACTATTGACCAGGAAATTTTTCTCACAGCAGCTAATCTTCTCAAATGTAATAACTTACCCACTCCTCCTCTTCTGTGTTTCTCATCTTCCCAATGAGAGCTTAGCCTCTTGCCGGACCGTGAATTCCTATTTCTGTATGAGATGATTTTTGGGAGTCTACCTATGACTCCTACCCCATCCTTGGGTCAGCCAGCGATGGTTCCAACAACAGTAGCCCTACAACCATCTGTTTCTGTTACGCCTTCACCTCAGAGTGCCATACCGCAATCTTAAGTTGCTGCTCAGCCTCAACCATCCACTTCTGCAGCTCAGTCAAGCTCACCTGCTAAGCCTAAACAATCTTATCATATTCCCAAGGTCACTGCTGCCTCAGTAGCTGCAAAGCCTTCACTTTGCATCTCTGTTACTCCAATCTCTGGTCCTATGCTCACATGCAGGGCCGTGCACAACGGACAGGCAGGGGGGGGGGGCAGCCACCCCCCCCCCCATTGAGGCAGCATGCAGACAGTGTATCACGTGAAATCAACATTTTCTGGGGCTATTCAGTAAAAAATGAAGTCCACCCCCCCATGAAAAAATTCTGTACAGGGCCATGTGAAAATCTAGCTGAAGCTTTAGGTCAGATCCAAGCTGGTGGTACCAAGACTGTCAACCATTTCCACATCCTTGACATCGCTGGCAAACCTGTGATGGATGTTCTTCACAGGGCCGTGCGCAGGATTTTTTCATGGGGGGGACGGACTTGATTTTTTTACTGAATGGCCCCAGAAAATGTTGATCCTATGCGGATTGTGCATCACCGTTTTTTTCCTCGAAGATTTATTCCACATGAGAACCGAACCCAAAATTTTTTTCCTCATTTTCCAAAAATTTTCCACATTTTTAAAAACGCTTGGCTACTGATGCTTTTTTATGCATTTTAGGAGCATACCCAAGCATTTTGTTGTATTTGTAGTCAGAAACCTGCAAAGATGAGGAAAAAAATTGAGAAAATTCTGGTTATGTTAGTCAAATGAGCCCATGAAGAATATATTGGTGTTATATAGAAACAGATAAAGCAAGTTAACGATAGAGTTCTCATGAATTTATCTGCTATCAACATTTCTTTGATTCCGATTAGAATCATCTAATTTCATTCAGTTCTTGGTCCGGCGCTCTGCGCCGGAAAAATTGTTTGATTTTCACTTTCTAAAACGCTGGAAAATGAACCTTCATAACGTTGGGAAATAAATTAAAATGAGACTGATGAAGCGTAATTTGCCTTCCATTCCGGCGCGTAGCGCCGGAAAAATTTTTGGGTTTTTGTATTCTAAAACGCTGAAAAATAAATCTCTCCAACAGATAATTTGTGAACAAATGTTTTAAAATCGCGTTCTAGAGTAATGTCTTCAATTTCCACCTTCAATAAACGCAAAAGTTCAGATTGCAAACGTTTAAAAAATTCCAATTATCGGGAGAAAAAATTGAGAGACTTGATGAAAAATCTCTATTTTCGGCGACATAATTGACTGTAAACGATTGGAAAATGAAATGAGCTAACTTGATTGATAGAAACTGTTGAGGATTAATTAGTAAGTCGAAGTAGATATGCTAACGGCCGCGCCTGGTAGAATATAGTTATAAATATACCCATGACCGGGGCGAAGTGCTGGAAAATTTTGAGATTTTGAATTTTTAAAGTCCACCAAAACGCATGTTTTCGGTTTAGAGTTACTGCCTCAATGGGAAGGGCGGCCACCCCCCCCCTTGTGCACGGCCCTGGTTCTTCACTATCTCCATTTTCAACTAAAGAAACGGAAGATAGATCTGCAGGACAAATCTAGTAACCCAGGGTAAAGGGTATTGATAAGAATAGGTAAGATACCTGTCACATACTAGATAAGGTACAGATAATGGTATACACAAACCTTATGTATTATTTTATCAATGCTTATCCTTTACTTTACCAGTTCTTACGAATGCTTATACGTGACCTAACTTGTTCCAACTATGACCATGTGCATTAGCTTATTTGTACAGGTGAGTACAGAGAGGGAACCTGGGTACCTTACATATTACCTTATGCATGCCTTCTCAGTGCTAAATGACTTATGTGGTACGTTATCCATGCTTATCTCAACCTCATGTTGTACCTTACTAATACCTTCTCATACCCTGTGTGTTACTGTATGAAACAATGTGAGGGCCAAATTTATTAATAAATAAACACCATATTTGCAATAATAAAAAACAATGATTATAAACAGCATGAATAAGTAAATGGCTATAAAAGTTATCACCTGGCTTTTACATTTCCGAACTTCCACAATTTTGTATGGAGCCTTGGATTCTTCATACAATCATCGGCCAACTGAAATATAAAATCAATCAAAAAGTCACAAAATTACAGACACGAACATAATTTGAAAATACCTCTATTTCATCACAGAATACATAATTGTCTTTTACGATTCTGAATTACATTCTGTATCAACATGGCTGCCTGAAAAAAAATTTAAATTCTATCAACACTTACTTCTAAATTATGGTATATTTATTAACTTGATCATCAAAATTTTCGCCAGTTCCAAGCGTCAGAAGCTTACCTGTAAACAATAAAAAAACCTGATCTGATTAAGAGTGCGCTTACCTAATAACAGAATACTAAAGGAGCAATATGGTCTTCTTTTTCCTCACACACTTATTACCAGGCTGGGAAAATCTGCTGATGTTCCAGTCTCCTAACAATAAAAAATAAGTAAAACGTTTGATAGAAAAATTCGATTTTACTAAATTTGATCCAAGCAACTGAATCAAACTTGAACTGAAAATATGCAATTAATAAAATAACTGGACTGATAAATTTCAACTAGCAAAGACTTTTGCAGTTGCACAGCCTCCCCTGCTTTCTTTTTTCCTGTTTTCTCAGCAGTTTTTGAGGTCGATTCAAGTACTTTATGACTATACCAATGGACCAAAAACAGAGACTCTCTATTTATTTTCGATTTATTACCTATTTGTTCCCAGCTCTATCGGAAATGATGCAGACCTTGCTCAGTATTGGATACGATATCTGATTTGTCATGAGCTCGTGATAAAATCTGAATACAAACATAATGTGAATATAATAAACCTGAAAAAAAAGAATATGGAATTAACTTTTATCACAAAGACCTTCTGCACAAGTAATCCTGCTACTCAAAAAGTTCAGAAAAAATATATCAACCAGAAAAATTCTGTACCAGCAAGGCATGTCATACAGCAACTCAGCATTTCAGTTTATTTAAACATTCTCATGCTTCTGCAGTCAGTAAATAATTCACCAAAAAATGCAGAAAAACCAATATGTTAGTTTTAGGCCAGAATATATGCATCAAAGTTAGTATTAATAAAAAGCACTGAAAAAACTTAATCAAAAATACCTAAATCGCTTGGGAATTCGAATAATGGATGACACTCGGAAAATTTTCAGGTCTAAGCCGAGGCTTTTAGTGCCAAAACATAGTATCCAAACGAAATTTAGAATATCACAATTTTTTAGCATTTTTACTTATTGGCACAAGTTTTTGGGGTATTCAAAAGCTAAATTACTTTGATTTTTAAATATTTTGAGGTCTGGAATGCAACATTTTTTCAGTGGTTCGTGCTGAGTCAATGAGCATGATATTAACTGTCCTTATTCAGGCTGAATGCGAGCAAAATTTCATCAAAATGGTATACTAATAATATTGTAGCAAACTTATATATTTTCAATGATTGATAGCATGCCTGTAATTGGGGGAGGGAACCCCCAACTCATACCTATAAGAGGTTCGATCAGTTGGGGGGGGGGGGGGGGTGAAAAGACTCAAAAAACCGAAAAAATTTCGAAAATTTCCACAAAAAGCCATTTTTTTCTAATTTTTTCCAATTTCTCCTAGTTTGGGGGGTTGGGTATAGGATTGACCAAGTTGGAGGTGGGGTTTTAACATTTGTGTACAGGGCTTGACCAAGCTGGGGGGTCCCCAACAACCCCCCAATCGCAGGTATGCCCCAACCCAACTTGATCGAACCCCCACCCCCAACATGGTAACCCCATATACCCACCTCCCTCCAAAGTCAGACAAAGTTGAAAAAAGTCGTTTTTTGGCGAAAATTTCCTAATTTTTTCCGACTTTTTTGCGGTTTTTTGACCCCCTTCCTCAAAATTTAAGGAATGTTGGGACCATCACCCCAAAATTTTGGGTTTACCCTCAAGCATGATCGAGTAATAAATGAAACATGAAAAAATAACAAAATGTCGGCATGATCAGGATCATGTGACGTTGGAGAATTGAGCGGCACGTGACAGTAGAAATTGTGGAATTCTTGACACAATTTCTTCAAATTAAACTTCTGGATCTTTTCGTAATCAAAAAATGTTTACACTTTTTGTTGCATCACCTCACTACACTTGTGGGTCCCATTTGTCTGAGAAAGATCCAAAAAGTTTATGTTGGCTCTACTTTATCAGTTTTTGCTAAAAACTTGAATGATCTTTCATCTTATAGTTAACCAAAAGAATGTGGCTTTTCTAATTTTTAATATGATGCAACTTGATGTGTATGTAGCCACATACTGCCACTGCAATGTAGTCGACTTGGACTAGAATTAATCATATTCCGACTAAGTGGAACACCAATTTGCATTTTAAGTTTTTTCAACAATATCAAAAATTTATTTATCTTTGTGTAATTTCCCATGTAAGGGATAATGATATGATGACCAAACCTTATGGGTATATAGCCAAGATGTCAGCCTGCAATGCATTAAAATTAGGCCACTCTGTGAGATGCGATAGCCTAGGTACTCTACCTCTGAGTGCGAGAATTTGCACTTGCTCAGTCTGAGCTTCATTCCACCCCGGCGAAGACGGGCGAACACATCTGCCAGGCGCTCAAGCATTTGGGTGTGAGAGTTCCCGAACACCAAAATGTCGTCGAGATAATTCAGAACCGTGCGCCATTGGATTCCAGTAAGGAGGAGGTCCATAAGGCGTTGAAATGTCCCTGGCGCGTTGCATAAACCGAAAGGCAAATAATTAAATTCGTAAAGTCCAATAGGCGTATTAAAAGCCGTCTTTTCCTTATCCGCCTCGGCAATGGGGATTGACCAATAAGCGTTAGCTTGGTCAAGGGTAGTGAAATATTTCATACCCTTGAGTGTGTCGAGAATGTCATCTATCCGTGGGAGAGGGTAGACATCCTTTTTCGTGACCTCGTTAAGACCACGAAAGTCAACACACATACGGTGAGAACCGTTTTTCTTGCGCACCAGGACAGTATTAGTAGCCCACGGAGACATGCTCGGCCGAATAATATCTTTCTCCTGGAGCGCCTTGACCTCTTGCATGATGAGATCCTTTTCCTTAGGTGAGGACCAGTAAGGGAAACGGCGGACTGGGCGGGCATCGCCTGTGCTGATTTCGTGCTGGACAAGATCAGTGGAACCTGTGTCCTTTTCATCAAGAGCATAAAGGTCGGTGTATGCAACCAGCAGATCGCGTAAGGCTGCCTGGTCCCGAGGGGAGATGTCCGGTGAGATTACAGCATTGGCCTGGACCCACTGATGATCGAGGACGGTGTCTGAGTCGACCGGTGATTCCCATGAGGGCTCACTATGCATCTGCACATGACCGATGGTCGTGTGCGGGTAGAGAACCACGGAATGAGTACTCGGGTTAACTACCTGAAGTGGTATGTGACCGTTGGTCACGCTACTCACGCTTCCAGCAAAATATACGTGTCTTTGAGATCCGGTGAGGTGCTTCGGAAAGAAGGCCACCTCAGGCACGTTCGTATAGATTGGTGGGACAGGGACAGTGAATCGTGTCAGGGAGCGAGGCTCTAGAATGACCAAGTCCTTCAGGGGCAAGGCGCCGCGGGCAGAAGGTGGGCTGTGGATGAGACCGTCACAGGGGATTCTACTTTCTTTGAACTGGAGGAAGGATTTCTCCCAGTTCAAACTGACACAATTGAACCGGCCGAGGAAGTTGGTTCCAAGGACCAGTTCAGCTGAACAGTTCTCCTGTATTTGGACCTGAATCCGTTCAGAGACATCAGCCACTGTAACTGTGATGTAGGCTGCTCCTAGCAGTGGGATCGGGGACCCATTGGCTGCGATAGGGCGTGCCCTGGTTGGTGATAGTGACAAGTTGGGCAGCTGGGCCGCTAACTTGTGGTCCAGGAGTGAGAAAACAGCTCCTGTGTCGACCAGTGCCTTCGCTTCTACCCAGTTGTTGAGGAGGACTTTGATATGGGGTGTCCGAATATCATTTCGGTAAAAAGCAGTGACCACATGACCGGAATCAGGTGTGGTGGCACCACAAGTGTGTTTGGTCTTACCGGACCGCTTTGGAATCGGCAGTCCCGTACGACGTAGTAGACCTACCAGAGCGTATCCGACGGAGGGTTCCGGGTCATTCAGAAGGGTGGACTCATCCTGCACCGTTAGTACGTGGTCTGAGTGATCCTTCGGGCTCTGAGTAGCTCCTAGTGATTCAATCTCGGTATCCGATAGCGGTGGCGCGGTTGGCACGGGTGATGCCGGAGCATCTGAATCACTTGGCTCAGGGTATCGGCCTTTCTCTAGCGTGACTGGAGAGGTTCCAGGCGGAGGTCAAGGGCAACCTGACCCGTGCAAGGTCGACAGATGACGACTTGCCCGTCTAGAAGAGGCCCGGGATCCCCTAGTTGACCCTAGTGATGAGGCAATTGAGGAAGCCCGTGAGTGTGGCCGAGAGATGGACGAAGCCCTGGACCGCGATCGTGATCCGGACCTGTGTGAGTTTCGCGAGAGAGCACGGGTGTTCTCCCACCAGGGGTCGATCTGGTCAATCTCCGGCGTGGTCAGCAGGAGGGGTAATTCTACCGCGTCCAGCCGACAAACATTACGTTGGTAGTCAAACATAATGTTCTTGAACTGTTCTAAGAAGTCCAGTCCGAGTATGAGGTCAACAGGTGCCCAGAAGGGAGACGTAGTCTTGCACACATGGAGATGTATATCGATCCGTGTGTTCGGCTGGCGGTTTCCGGGCAACATGATTTCATATGGTCCCGAGAGGATGGTATGAACAGCTTTACCATTGATGCTCATCAATGGGTTAAAGTCGTGATGTTGCTGGAACGCCATGACCGCCTTCGGACTTTCTTTAGCCAAAGCCTTATGAAGGCGTTGGCTAATGATAGTGCGGGGGCAACCCTTGTCAAGGAAAGCAGGAGTTTCCTTGGTATCCAGCAGCACGACGAAACACGGTGTGATTCGGTCAAGCTGGGAGGGCACATCGTTTTGCACGTAGTGAAAACCGATCCAGCATTGGACTTTGCGATAAAGACCCAACGGGGAGAAACGGCTAACAAACCTGACCTGTTTGCTCCGCAGACCGTAGCTGAGATAATAAGATACACCAAGATAGGCAAGGTATCCGACACCGATCAGCACGGTCGGGGTAATTAGGATGTTAAAGATCAACTGGACCGGCCCGCTCAGGACAGCATGCAAGCCCTGGGCGAGGGTGTGTTGTTGACCCGTAATAACATGGTTTGCTGCCAAACCGACACCTTCCAGAGAGGCCTTGATGTCGGTTCCTACCCCTGCAAAGGCCTGGTAAATGGCGTCTGGTTGCAGGGATAGACCAGCGGTAAAGTTTACCAGCCGGTTAAGGACCGCTTCAATTTGCTCAGTCTTGTAAACGTACTGTTTAAAGAAGGCAAAGTTTGAAGGGGTCATCGCCAACTGGTCATGGAAGAGCGCTGGTGCCTCGAAGTGAGTGATGTTGAAACGCTGCTTCCAGAAGAGTTCCAGTGGGATGTGGCTCACATGGACCGCGCCAGACTCAGTAAACCAGCCCGAGCGATTTCGGAAAATCCCGGTAAAGTGGTGATGACACGGCACAATTGGGCTAGATTTAATGAGATCCGGACCACCGGGGGTGGCGAAGTAGATGGTGCCGCCAACCTGTACAGGTAAGTACTTGTAGCAAACGTTCCCCACCCGGTACGAGTGGTAAACGTAGGTGGCGTTGACCTTCTGACACGGCCATATTGTCAGCGCATCGCCCGTGAATTCTGCCGTCAGGTCATTCCTCTGGAGGAATGCCCGGGCACCCAGGGTGGGGTCGAAGCGAAGCAACTGCCAAGTCAGATCAAGATAGCGTTGAGCGTGAGAGCAAAGCTCAAGCCATGTGAACCGGAAACCGTTAATTTCCGACTCCTTGATCTGCTGAGCCAGATAGTTCAGTTTGGCATTGACAGGATCGGGACGGCTGTCCTTTGCCGTTCTGAACAAGTTTTGGGTCAAATTGTATCTCCCGTGGATGCGAAGGAGAAGACCCTGATCCGTCCGGACTGTGGTGGAACGTAGTTCTGGGCACAGTTGGAAGACGCGGGAGTTTCCCGGGATCTTGAGGGCAACCTGTAGATCATCGATGATGACGTGGTTCCCTGACATGGACGCAGTGTAATTTCCCTTGAAGTGATAATGACACCGCGCCATGAAGTTTTGTGCAGGCCAGACAATAACCCCGTCTAGAGTAGTGCACTGGCCTGCAGTGGGACTGCATCCACCTACATCGCCTAAGGTGCTTAGGGCCGTAGTGCCGTCCCACGAAGCGACTTGTCCCTCCTCGATGAAGAGGTTAGTCACTGTCTTGCAGACGTCGCTGCAGCACCATTCGTACATCACTTCCAATGTTTGGTTTGTGCTATAAAAGCCAGGGCGAACGCCGACGAGTTTTTGTGAACCAAACATCTTAGTGCGATGTGCTAGCGTGCATGCCGCAGGCGCTAAGTGCTGAGTGGTGATGACGTCTGCAGTGATGCCCCTAGAGCCGAAGAAACCAGTGTTGGTGCAGACTTTGCGGGAGCGCAATGTGCATTTCCACGCTGTGGCTGTAATCGGGTCTGAACTAGGGACATACACCGTACCATTCATGCGCCGCGGGCTCCATGAAGATTGCGGTGGTTTACATTCTACACGCTGGGGTAACTCAAGTGGATGTCCGCTTCTTGAGAGACCGCAAAATTGATACTGAGCCGCCGGTGCTGACAAGCTCACCCCTAGAAACAGTGATGCTACCAAGGTCAATTTTATTGTCAAAAACAACTGTACAAACGTAATTTGTAAGTGTTCACTCAATTTCACAAATCTGGTCTGAGGGGCAGTGTCAGATTTCTTCTTCGTCGCTGTCGGACGAAATTGGCTCCTGGCCGGGGAAATCGAGGACCAATCCACCACACAGGTGGATTTCCCGGAGGATACTGATTTTTGGCGACCGTGGGGCCACTGCCGTTGGGAACGGAGATTCCTCAATGATGCTGACATCTTCGTTAACCGGACGTAAGATCTCGTCGACGGCCATGTGTTCGACGACGGGCGACTTGGTCGCAGCGGTCAGAGATGTCGCTTGGGCTGGTGCCGGCGATTTGACTTGGGCTGTTGCCGACGATGTATTTTGGGCTGTTGCCGGCGGTGTAGGATCATTTGCGGGTTCCTTGGCCGGGGGCGAGGAAGCAGTAATGTCCATTTTTGTTGGCGATGTCGCGGCAACAGGTGGCGCTGCTGTCGGTGATGTAGCGGCGACAGCAGGCAGGAGGATCCGACTGGCCTGCTCGACTGCTCGGCGGACGGCATCGACTGAAGGCGAGGACGGCTCCCCGTCCAATAAGAACTTCTCGACGGGCGAGATTGTGATAGTCCCATTGGCAATGAACTTGAGTGCCCGTCGGGCGATGTCGGGTCGTAAGAGTCGCATCGAGACGGGTGCTGCAAGCACGACGTCGGCGGCCGTGAGCGCTTCGACATGCGATGGCTCGTTGAGCAGAGTCCACGGCAAATGCGGGTATTTCTTGGCCAGGTCAACTGACCAGATGGCCAACATCGCGTCTTGGACGGGCGATGGCGCTGTGAACAAGAAATCAATAGAGTCGTGGACTGAGATAGATTCCTGGTTCCTGCTCTAGGATCACCTGAAGAAGAAGGTAGTATACCTGACAAATTCATGGGCTCGACCTGGTCGAGGACTTCCATAGCCGAATCCGTGGGGATCGAAGGCGGTGGTCCTGGAGGGACGATGCGGGCCGGTGGCGCCGAAGACGTCGTATTCGCGGCTGGAGCTGGCTCGGCAGTCTTGAGTTTAGGTAGGCGATACGATGCGAGGATGTTAGCGTGGCCAACAAACTGCGGCGTCGTCGAGGGGTCCAGAGTGACCGGCATCGCATACTTTGGTGGTGGTGGTGGCAGCGGTATGTCTGATACGTTCATCGGTACGGGTACCTGGGCTGCTTGGACCACTGAAAATCCAATACTGATTACGCAGACAGGATAACACTGTTGTGAAGAATCTGTCAGGTGTTCAGCAAGTGCCTCATCATCCAGGTCAAGAGGATCTGGATGAGGAGGGCCATCGGTAGCCCCAACGGCGTTGTTGCGGCGTATGGGCTGCCGATAATGGTTTCCTGTCCCGTTGGGAGGGTGATAACCATTTCTTTGATGATACACATTTGTCCCCTGGGAAGAATAACCAGTATCTTGGTAGACATTCTCACCCGTGTTTGCCGGATTGCGCTGCGGACAGGCAGTTGATCGGTGCACTCGCACTTGACGACAATGAGGGCATGGCCTATCACATCGGTCCGTGGGGTGGGCACGTGTACGGCAAAAATAACAGCGACCACCGTTAGCGGCGTTGTTACCGGGAGCGGCACCGGTGGGACGCTGGGCCCGGCAGTCGGCGTCGCTATGTGTACACAGTCCGTGGAAGGAGCACGTTTGAAGGTGTGCTCCCGACGAGCGTCGCCCGGCGGACTGATTTGGTGTCGACGGCTGTGAAGGCGGCGTCTGTTGGATTGGCGCGGGTGCACGTTGCTGGGCCGTGAGCTTCACTACGTGGGCCGTGAGCCTGGCCATTTCCTGTTTCAAGCGGCGAACCTCATCGGCGGAGGATGACGACGTTGGAGCGTTGCTCTGACGACCGTTTGCGCTTCTGTTAGGCATATCGGGATTATATCCGGCGTGTTTAGGTTCTGAAGAGAAAACGGCGTTAGATGGAGCAGTGTACCGGATCTCGTCCCGAAAGATTTGGGATTCTGCGTAACAGGCTGCCTTGAGTGTCTCTTCAAGAGTCGTGAACTCCCTAAACTTGATACTATCTCGGAGGACCGGCTTCAGTCCCCGCAGAAAGATAGGTTTGATGATAGAATCTCGGACATCCGTCGCGAGATCTGGATACGCTACCCTGGATAGTCTCTTGAGGTGCTCAAGGTAGACTATCGCGGACTCTGTCGGCTTCTGCAGTCGATCTTGGATCAGCTGCTGATGCAGATCAGAGTCGCGCCCTACCGGAAAATCTCTCCGTAGAAAAGCCGTAAACTCTTCGTAGCGGGTAGGTATTGGAGTGCTGCTGCTAAAGTCCCGGTAGGAGGCGAGAGCAGGACCCGTGAGGCATGACTCCAGAAAGGCGATTTTATACGCATGATCCGTTTCGCTTACACCCTGAAGTGTAAAGAAACGAGTAAGATGCGACATAAAATCGGTGATAGACTCACCAAAAGCACCGGAGAAGGTGGGAGGGGCCATAAAGCTGGACACGGGAGGGTGCCTCCGACCATTCATGGCCTCTAACTTTTGGTTGAGGGGTCCAAGAGCATTCTCAAATGCTGCCTGGACCTTGTTCTCGATCTGTGAAGGGAGATCAGTTTCCGACTTCATGTCCGAGGGTTCGTTTTCCCGTAAGGTGGTTAGAACAGACGTCCTTGCCCGTGAAGCAATTAAGTCAAATTGAATAGAGAGCGGCTCACTGGTCTGTACAGGCTGGGTACTGAGACGGCAGGAACGACGGGGTGTCTCTATTGTGTAAAATGAAAGTGAGTACTACTTTTGAATTCGCGGCGAAAGAGCGCGTGAATTCGGAAAAACGCGTGTGCGACGGCGTTTAAGACGTAAATTGACTTAGCTTAAGACTAGCGACCACGGAAAGGGAGCTAGAATGGAATAGGATGATAAGATGTAAGATCAGAGTACATCAGGGTGACGCAGAAGGGAATTTATCTGGTCGCCCGTGATGGACAGAGGCTTGGCCTGAGATATGGGGGAATCGATCCCGACCAAAATGTAGAATTTGGGGCCTGGACCCGGCAATTAGAATAGGTGAAGAGGACAGAAGATCATGTAGAAAGGAGAGAAGAGGCGGTTTTTTCCTGCCGAGAAATAAGGTGACGGATAAACCCGCTCAGGAGGGATTTTTCCTGGAGGTTCGACCGCTGTACTAGTTTACAAACCTTGGGGCGAGGCGGACTCGTAGCCGGCAAGGTCCTACTCACCAGGAGTAGCGCATAAAGTGGCATAAGGTAAAAAGGATGGGGTCAACTGAAAATGAACTTAAGAGGGAGCAATAAATAGGGACAAAACTAATTTACAAACCCAGTTACGCAAAGGGGTCGCGCAGTTATGCAACGGGCCTCACTCGCCAGGAGCGATTGCGATCTCTGCATAGTGAGACGGACTATACAGGAGGTTCCGTGCTGGACGACATTCGCAAGTAACTTACAGCCGTGTCCGGAACGGGAGCCCGCATTCCGAACAGAACGGACACTCTCCAGGAGTATTATACACAGCTGGTGGCCGGGTTTGCCGATCACTGAGATGAAGTGAGGTTCGCAGGTCACACAGTAGAAGAGGGAAGGAGCACGGGTACCAAGGGTGCTATTCTGACACACTCAGTCAGTTAAAATGAAATACTCTGGATGTTTTGAGGGCGCACCCGAAAACATCTAAGGGATCACGGGTACAAGGTGTCCCTGATTGAATATGAGTGTAAAGTATGTATCGAGGCGTACTCAATACCTTCGCTGAGGCGGACTCAACGGTGCCTATTATTTACATGACTAATAAAGGGTAGACCGCGGAGGCGGACTCTGGGTCAGTGGCGACTCTAGCGCGGGCATCGTTAAGCCAGTTAACGAAGGCGTTCGAGTGAAAGAAATATGACAGGGGGTCCTATACACTCTAGGCCCAACCGGAGGCTGTGCCGCGGTCCCTTGGGAACCACTACGGCGGGGACACTAAAGAAGATCTATGTATGACAGCTCGATGAGATGAAAGAGAATGAGTGAATTTAGATAAGAAATTTACAAGAAGATTGCCGAACCCCTTGCAGACGTCAGACACAGGCAGTACCGACTGCAAATGCCTATCGTCTGCACGGGTCAAGCAACCAACCCAGCTGAGGCCGAGTGTAACTCGTTCAAACCTGCAGTTAAAGCTTGAAAACAGCCACATACTGATCAACAGTGCCGCTACCCGGGCGGACAACCTGATCAGTACGCAGGCTAGTGAGCATCTCAGGTGGTGTATGTATGTGGACTGATGTTTCCCAGGCATCAGTCCCCAGACACACACAAACCCTTGAACAAGAGAGGTAGGTGATAGGACCATGCGCCAGCGACCACCTACAACTCAAGTGGAATACTCATAGGGCCGACAGTAACCTGGTGCGGACGTCAGAAGGTAGGGGGTATGGACCAACACATAACCTTGGTGCTGACTGCAGGTGCCTGGGATAAGAGTATTCAAGTATCACGTCGCAGTTGCAGACGCCAGGGGTGAGTGCCTAAGGCCAGCAAACCCCTGCAGTAGCACGTAATGTTACCATTGCAGACGTCAGAAATAGGATCATGTAACCTCAATTCCTGCTGCGAGAGCATGATACATTGTCATTGCTGACGTCAGCAATAGGGCCCTGAAGCCAGCTATCGGTGTACAGCAACACGTGATGGTGCCGTTGCTGACGTCAAAAGGTGGAACAGAGGGTCTGATACCTTAGGTCAATGACATGAGATGCAGTTGTTGCAGACGTCAGATGTGGCACCCGTAAGACCTGCACATCTTCGAATAGTGACACGGTGCGTCACCATTGCTGACGTCACAGATGGGGTGCAGAGAACCAGCCGAACCTGTCGCAACAACGTTGGCTTCACCTGTTGCAGACGTCAGAAGTCATTACTGCTGGAGTGTTAACTTGAACAACAACACGTAGTGTCGGTTGCTGACGTCAGGAGTAGAACCCGGAGGGCTACCCACCCCTTAAAGCAACAGCAAGTGAAGCGGCTGTTGCAGACGTTAGTGGTTGCATCCGTGAGGCTGAACCACACAACAACAACAACCCGTAACGTTGTCGTTGCTGACGTCAAAGAACATGACCCGTAAAGTCTATGGTCTAGATGCAACAACCGGAAAGTAGAAGAAACAGACCTTACAGTAAGTAGAAATGAAGAAGAGAGAAACTTATGTAAGGGTGTCATACTGTAGCGGTGGCATCCGAAAAACAGAATTTTTTTTTTTTTTTTTTTTTTTTTTTTTACCACCACTCAGATGACTAAGGAAGGGAAAACAGGAGGGAAAATAACCAAAGACGGGGGATACGAGAGTTGGACATACGCGTGTTAAATGTGTAAACAGTTGGTGGAAATTTTGGGGCCGGAAAAGTGAGCAGTTCCGACAGTTTCCGCCGACAGACAAAAATACTGTACACAATTAACAAATCGCAGCCACGTATGACGTCCAGGATCATACGTGGAGGGTGTACGGTATCATGGGGTCACGGACCACCAACAGTCAGGAGAGGCCGTAAACCCCTACAGCTGTGATACCAGTACCCGCGTATGGGTATACTGTAGTTACAGTACGGGAATGGGCACAGGCGTACTGTAATGGCACCACCCGGAGGGCTACAGTATACCACCCAGGATTAGAGGAGGGGGGGGAATAGGGGAAAAGAAAACAGATAAGGGAATTTACAACACCGATTTAAGTATGCAGAATGTACAGAAATAATCAGAGGAGAAATACAGATACTCGATATATAACTCAACTCTGGGACAAATAACACGACTCTGGGGATAAATAACTCGACTCAGAGGGGAATTTATTACTCATAGGGGATAATACACACGCATGAGATAGTTATTTACACATATAGATCACATTTAGATCACTCGTAAGGGCAAATCCCGTCTTACAGTAATTAAATTTGATGTTCAGGGATAAATTCCCGACCTACAGTAATAACTCTCGGTGGCACGGGAAAAAATTTCCGACTACAGTAATAACACGCGACGTGAGGTGGGGGTATCCGACCTACAGTAGCGGTAATCCGAAATAAGGGGCATTCCCGACCCATTAGGCAGTAAACCCGAATTTGGGGGGTCTCCGACTTATTGGATGGCTAGTGCCCAATTTTAAGGGGGCTTGTCCGACTTAAAATGGGAGTTGACCCGACCTGGGGGTAGATCCGACCCAAGGGTAAAGTTTTACACTTAAGGGCGAGTGCCAGACTTAAGGTCGATTTTCCAGCCTCGCCATGTCACATTTTACGCCATGTCACGTGTATGACATGTTGATCTTGGGAGAGCTGGGGAGGTTTGGGTATCTCATCAGGTAGTACCGTGTTTTAGACGTCACATTGATGGTGAACCATATCAGATTGATCCTATTACAGTGAGTAATAGGCTGTGACTCCTGATGGATACTGGCATTTTCCCCAGGCTTCCCAAGTTGGCGTTGGGGCCTAACCTGGCAATTGGTGGCTATAGAGAGGTCTATAGTTGGTTCTCTTGGGTTGTCCTTGGGGTCTTGCTGTAGGGTAATGGACAACGCTGCCAGGCTAGGTGCGACAATCCCCGAGTCCTACTCAGTGAGAGTGGGGACAGGGTCACCCGTAAAATGACCTAAATTATGGGACCCGATTATGAACCAGACAGCCCCTTTTAGCCCGAACCTGAGAGGTGGAGGCCCTACTTATCTGTGGAAACCTTGGGAAACCGACTTAGGAAGGATTTCCCAACAAATAACCCACAAATAACAACAATCCCCTGAGAAGACTCACCTGGTCCTGTTTCTCAAGCGATTACGACGCAACGGGCGGCAAGTCCCTGGATGCTTTCGGTCTTCTGGCACTGGGAGCGGGGGATGCGATCCTCAAACGTCCTAGGCGGCGAGCGGCGGCGAGCGGCGGTGAGCGGGAGGGAGCGGGAGCGAGCGGGAGGCGAAACTCCAACGTTTAATTCACGAACCGGGGCGGTCGGACACCTGGCACTGATGGGCAGCGGGGGTACTGTAGGACGTTAAGCGGCGGACGCAGTGAACACGGGTAAATTTATGCAAATTTATTGATAGTAAGGCGGCGGACGCACAGGTATATAATAAAATTATGCAAATTTGACGAGAAGGCGGCGGACGCGGAGTGACAACTGGACGAAAGCTTGGTGAACCCAAGAATGAGCGAAAAACTAAAGAAACATGTCCTTTTAAGGACATGTTTGGCTACAGCTGCAGCTTGGGCGGAGTTTCTCGGCGCTCAAGCTAACTTCTGCAGCTAGACGCGATGCAGAAGATGCCTATGAGCACATAGACATTTTTCATTCACATGCGTTTAGCACTGAGGCCGGCTGCAGTGCCTATGCTAAGCATATGAACGTCTTTAGCTAAAACTTCTTAGCTAGTCGTTTTGCGTAACAAAAACGACGCTAATTTTTGATGATAAGAGGTGCGTGAGCGCACCAAAAATAGCCATGTGCTCGTGGAGCACGACTGGCGGAAGTTTTTAGCTAAAGGGCCTACTGTAGCCCGCGTTTGTAAAGAAATAAAAATACAACAAAACGAAACATAGAAATGCATGAAAAATATAAAAAACGAACGTAGAATGCATGTGTAAAAATGAAATAAACAAAAGCATGATCGGGTAATAAACAAAACATGAAAATTAACAAAATGTCGGCATGATCGGAATCACGTGACGTTGGAGAATTGAGCGGCACGTGACAAGTTAATGTGACAAAGTGTAAAGTCAAATTTTGTTTGAAACTCGGGAATTTCGATTCTGAAAAGGCTTTACACTTTAAGGTGTAAACCAACGACTCGGAAATTATTTACTTTAAAACGCGGGCATATTTAATATTTTGTTTACAACAACAATGCGAGTGTAAATAATAGTGTAGCGTAAACCAGTAATGTTTCTATTTTACACTTTACAAATAAACAACAAAAAAATCCGTCCAAATACAATAATCACGCTTCGGCGTCGGCCGTTTTCGTTTTTGTAAAGTTCCGCCTCGACGTCGACGTCGCAACGCCGGCGTTTCGTTGTGCGGCGGTTGCGGCGGAAAAATTAGCCGTCGGCGGCGGCAATCGACCGAACGTTTTTTGTTGCTGCGACGTCGATGCGTTAAGGTTTTTCGACGCAGCCGCAGTCGACGTTTGAAATCTGGTCGACGCGTCGACAACGAAATTACCGCCCGCGTTTTTGTACGCGGTGTTACGCGCCGATGGACGAGACGTCGCCGTCGCTGCGGCGCCGGCTGCGTTTGCGTGCTGATAAGGCAGCATCGGTTTGGCGGCGGCTGCGCCACCGGCGGCGCAATTATTCGCAACGCCTTGATTGCAGCGCTTGCTGACGTCATCGCGGCCCTGACGATAAAAAAAATCTATTTTTAGAATATGAGCTATAAAATAGCGGATTTGAAATACGAGCTGATTGGATTTGAAAAAATTGAATTTTGGCCATTGAATTCAGAATATGCATAATTGAAAACAAACGTACTAATTTGAAATTCAAGAAAATTTCAAATTTCGAATTCAAAAAATTTAAAATTTGGAATTCAAAAATTTTAAAATTCAAAACCCAAAAATTTTTATATTCAAAATTTAAAAAAAAAATTTGATTTAAAATAAAAAAATTTTGAGATTCAAATTTTGAAAAATTTTAAAATTTAAAGTTCAAAAATTTTAAAATTTAGAAATATCGACGTCATCGCGGCCTGACGACAAAAAAATCTATTTTTAGAATATGTGCTGTTAAAATTTGAAACAAGACCTAATTTGCATAAAAAAATTGAATTTTGGCAACTCGTCTTAAGAAAACGGAATTTAGAATAGATTTGAATGAAATTTAAATTTTTTTGCAAAATTTTGTACTCAAATGTCAAAAATTCAGAAATTCAAACTTCGAAAAAATTTTAAATTTGGAATTCAAAAAATTAGAAAAGTTTAGAATTCAAAATACGGAAATTTTTTACATTTGAAATTCAAAAATTTTGAAGTAATTCAAAATTTTGTGAATCTAGAAACAACTATTCAAACTTTTTCTAATCAAAATTTAATAAAATTTTTAAGGTAAATATTTCGGAATTTAAAATTCGAAAAATTTTGAAATTCTAAATTCAAAAATTTTTAAATTTAAAATTCAAAAATTTCGACGCCATAGCATTTTATTGAAAATTTATCGAAAAGTTCAGAATTTTAGACAAAGCAATGCAACATTTTTCACAAAATTTTGAGATAAAAAAGTTGATATTTTAAAAATACGCTGACGTCATCACTATTTTGACGGAAAAATTTATTTTTCGCATATTAGAAATTGGGTTACGAATTCTCGAATTTTGGAAATTTCTCGAAAAAATTAGAATTTTAAAGGCAATGATGTGACTTAAATTGTAATCCTTCTCAAAATTTTAAAACCGAAAAGGTAATATTTAAAAAAATGCTGACGTCATTGCGATTTTGGCGAAAAAAAGTTATTTTTACAATATTCAAAAAAAAAGAAATTTGGTTCAAAATTTTCGAATTTCGAGAATTTATAGCAAAAATTGGAATTTTGGATAAAATTCTAATTTTTTTATAAAATTTTGAAACTGAAATGTTGAGATTCCAAAATTACGCCGACATCATCACTATTTTGACGGAAAAAAATCTATTTTTAGAATATTTGACATATATTGAAATTTGGTACAAAATTTTCGAATTTTGAAACTTCATCAAAAAAATAGAATTTTCGAAGGAGCGAAATTGATAAAATTCCATTTTTCACAAAATTTTGAAATTACAAAGTTGATATTTCAAAAATATGCTGACGTCATGACGATTTTGGCGGGAAAAATCTATTTTTAGAATATTTGAAATTTGGTTCGAAATTTCCGAATTCTGAAACTTCATCAGAATAAGTAGAATTTTCGAGGAAGCAAAATAGATAAAATTCAAATTTTTCACAAAATTTTTAAATTGAAAGGTTGATATTTCGAAAATTTGCTGACGTCATGGCGATTTTGGCGGGAAAAATCTATTTTTAGAATATTTGAAATTTGGTTCAAAATTTCCGAATTTTGAAACTTCGTCAAAAAAAGTAGAATTTTCGAAGAAGCAAAATTGATAAAATTAAAATTTTTCACAAAATTTTTAAATTGAAAAGTTGATATTTCGAAAATTTGCTGACGTCATGGCTATTTTGGCGGGAAAAATCTATTTTTAGAATATTTGAAATTTGGTTCGAAATTTCCGAATTTTGAAACTTCGTCAAAAAAGTAGAATTTTCGAGGAAGCAAAATTGGTAAAATTCCTATTTTTGATAAAATTTTGAAATTTAAAAGTTGATATTTCAAAAATATGCTGACGTCATGGCGATTTTAGCGGGAAAAATCTATTTTTAGAAAATTTGAAATTTGGTGCAAAATTTCCGAATTCTGAAACTTCATCAAAAAATTAGAATTTTCGAGGAAGCAAAATTGATAAAATTCCAATTTTTCACAAAATTTTGAAATTGAAAAGTTGATATTTCAAAAATATGCTGACGTCATGGCGATTTTAGCGGGAAAAATCTATTTTTAGAAAATTTGAAATTTGGTGCAAAATTTTCGAATTTTGAAACTTTATCAAAAAAAGTAGAATTTTCGATGAAGCAAAATTGATAAAATTCCAATTTTTAACAAAATTCAGAAATGGAAAAGTTTGTATTTCAAAAATTTGCTGACGTCATGACGATTTTGGCGGGAAAAATTTATTTTTAGAATATTCGAAAAAAATTGTAAGTGAAATTTTTCAATTTCCGTTAAATTCTAAAACCGAAAGGCTGATGTTTCAAATTTTAGTGTAAATAAACGCAAATTTCGAATATAAATATTTCCAAATTGTAAACTTACAAATTTGATCAAATTCCAATCGAAAACGTAATCGTACGTATAACCTTTCATATGGAATAGGGTCCTAAATAGCTGCCTCAAACGTTGATAATCGGGCCGATCGACGAAACTTAAACTCCGACAAGCGTTCATGTAATGAGCGAATTCGGCTGCAAAAAAATTGTAATTTTGGTGTAAACTCAAAAATTGAGTGGTGAGGAAAAACACTTTACACCAAATTTTGAATCAAAAGTTTAAACTAATTATATGAAGCGCTACTGCGTGTCGACTTTACACCAGCACGGAAAGTCGACTTTTTCGCGAAAAGCTAACTTTACACTAACACGAAAAGGCGACTTTACACCATCGTGGGGAATGGAACTGCGCCGGAAATTGACTTTACACTACCGCAAGAAATTGACTTTGCACCAGCATGTCGAGTTGAGTTAACACCAGCGCAAAAAGTTGACTTTACACCAGCGCGTGAAGTCGAGTTCACACCGACGCGAGAAGTAGGTTTAACATCGGCACAACTTCTCCACTTTACAACAGAGCGAAAAGTTGGTTTTACACCAACACAAAAGCTTGACTTTACACCGACACGAAAACTTGACTTTACATCAGCGCTAAAACGTTGACTTTACACGACCGCAAAAAAATTAACTCAACACATGCGCATGGAGACAACTTTACATCAGCACATGAAGCCGACTTTACACCAGCGCGAGGAGCTCACCGAACACCTGCGCGATGAGTTGACTCTACACCAGCGCTGAAAAATGACTTTACGCCAGCACGGGAGGTTGACGTTACACCTGCGCGGGAAGTTGACTTTACATCAACTCTTGAAGTTGACTTTACACCACGGTGTGGATTTAACTCTATATCAACATGAGAAAATGACTTTACACCTGCGCGGAAAAATTACTTTACATCAGCTCTCAAAGTCAACTTTACACCAGCGCGCGAATTTAACTTTATATCACTGTGAGAAATTGACTTTACACCAGTGCTTGATGTCGAGTCTACATCAGTGCGAGGAGTTCACTTTGCAGAGAAGTTGACTTAACATCTGTGCGGGACGTTGACTTTACACCAGCGCCAAAAATTGACTTTACACTAGCGCGAGAAGTTTACCTTACACCAGCACGAGGGGTTGACTTCACACCATCGAGGGTAGTAGACTTTACACTAGCGCGAAAAGTTGAATTCACAACAGCACGGAAAGTTTACTTTACACCAGCGCTAGAAAGTTGATTTCACACCAACACGAGGAGTTGACTTTACACCAGCGCGGGAAAGTGAAGTAATATGAGCGCGAGAAGTCGACTTTAAACCAGCGCGGGAAGATGACTTTACACTAGATCAGGGAGTTGACTTCACACCAGCACGAAAAGTTGACTTTACACCAGTGCTAATAAGTTGACTTTCCATCAGCGCGAAGAGTTGACTTCACATCTGCGCAAGAAGTTGAGTTAAGCGTGTGAAGTTGACTTTACACGGACACCAGGAGTTGACTTTACACTAGCGCTAAAAAGTCGACTTTACATCAGCGCCAGGAGTTCACTTTACATCTGAGCGGAAGTTCACTTTACACCAGCGCTAAAAAGCTGACTTTACACAAGTGTGGAAAGCATACTTTACACCAGCGCGAAAATTCGACTTCATACCATCGAGGGAAATTGACTATACACTAGCACGAAAAGTCGACTTTACACCACCGTGAGAAGCTGACTTTACACCACCGGGGGAAGTTGAATTTAGACCAAGGAGAGAAGTTGGCTCAACACTAGCACGAAAGTCGACTTTACACCACCGCGAGAAGATGACTTCACATAATCGCTGAAAAGTCAAGTTAACATCAACGTGAGAAGTCAACTTTACACCAGCAGGGGAAGTTGATTTCACACCAGCGCGGAAAGTTGACTTTACACCACCAGAGGACGCTGACTTTACACCATCGTTAAAAAGTCAGGTTAGCATCAGAGCGAGAAGTCGACTTTACACCAGCAGGGAAAGTTGATTTTACACTAGCGCGGAAAATTGACTTTACACCATCGCAAGAAGCTGACTTTACACTATCGCTAAAAAGTCAAGTTAACACTAACGCGAAGTCGACTTTACACTATAGCTAAAAAGTCAAGTTAACACCAACGCGAGAAGTCGACTTTACACCAGCGGGGAAGTTGACTTTACACCATCGGAAGACGTTGACTTTACACCATCGCTAAAAATTCAAGTTAACACCAACGCGAGAAGTCGACTTTACACCAGCGGGGGAAGTTGATTTCACACTAGCGCGGAAAATTGACTTTACACCAGCGCGGGGAACTTAGGTTCACACCAGAACGAAGAGTTGGCTTTACAGCAGCATGTGAAGTTTACTTTACACCAGTGCGAAAAGTTGACTTTACACCAGCACGAAAAGTTGCCTTCAGATCAGTACGAAAAGTCCACTTTACACTCTTACCCGGGAAATCTTTACACAATTCGTCGATCGTCGTGCTCATCTTTTTTTCGCTAATTTTTTCGTACTTTTGTCGTTTCGTCGCCGCTTTTAAACCTTGCCAGGGTAGAGAACCGCGCATAAAATACATTAAAACGTAACCCAACGATTCTAAATCGTCCCGGCGGCTTTGTTCTTTAAGAAGAAAAAAGAGAAAAAATATTTTCCCGGTGTAAACTAAAAATAATCAAACAGTGTAAACCATTTATTGAATCGACAAAAATTCAATTTTGTAAAGAATATAAGTGTAAAAATTTGAATAATCACGTGATCGAAAATGTAAATTTTACTTCGACGACAGCAAAAAATGTGTAAAGTGATTTTTCGATCAATTTACATTAAAAAATATTGTAAACTCACCCACGCCTAAATGCGTATTGACCGAAGCGTAACGGGCGGTGCCGGTCAAATTTTTATTCTCTTTATAGGGTATATGTTGATTGGTTTTACTATCTTTGTATTTTTTGGCCAATCCGAAATCGATGACCTGTAAAAAGTGGGCGGAGTTTGGGCGGTGCCAGGAAAAAAGGGGGCGGGGCTTACGTACATAAACGAGGTTGCCTTTTTTGCCGAGACCCATTAAAAAATTGTCGGGCTAGAAAAAAAGTAAAATAGTTTACAACAGACGTGAACGACGAAAATTTCTCAGGAGGGGGGTCCTTGGACTTTTTATTCAGGGAGTAGGGGGATGGGTGAGGAAAAAATGTTTTATGAAGTTTGCACAACAATCATCAGAAAAGTTCAGGGAGGTTTGACGACTTTATAGGGCCGGTCGGAGGGGGGGGGTGGCCAGGGTCTCAGGATGCGGATTTACCCCCCCCCCCTACCCTATCCCCTATGTGCATGTATGGTGGGCGGGCAAAAAAACAAAAAAAGTTCTGTGGGCTTGTTTTTCATGCAAAAATGCACAAAAATCACCAAAAAGGCTGTCCTGGAAAAAATTCAGGGGGAGGTGTTTGCCGATTTTTTTTCGGGGCAAGAAAGGGTGGCCAGGGTTCCAGGTAAGAGGTTAACCCCTACCCCTCATGGTTTACATCAACTAAACTTACTTTTATATCCCTATGTATAAAATTTTTGTTGTGTATAAATTCTATACGGGATATCTGCAAAAAAAATTTGAAACATAAAATGTACTGGAAAGTCAGAAAAAAAAAATTCTCACCATTTGATCGGCTAATAAAAGCACTGTTTTGAGCGAAAATTTACGATTACAAAAATTGAACAAATCCTCCAACGACGGACCCAACAATTCCATCACCAAAACGTTGTAATCGCCCTCGGCGCCCGACCATTTAACTTGCGGTATGCCGACTAAGAAAAGAAAAAAATTTCAATTGTAAACTTATTTTGAAGCGCGTCGGTTTGATGTAAAGTACTTTACACTGAAAATATGCAAATTTTAAGTAAGAAAATTCCACATGTTTGAGTGTATATAAAGCGTCTGAATTATCGATTTTTTATGCTTTCGAAAAATGGCAATTTTTAGCATTTTAGCATCAACTGATTTCGAAGCGCGCCGTTTTAGTGTAAAGTACTTTGCACGCCGCGATTTAGCATAGAAATTATGCAAATTTTATCTAAAAAAAATTCAGATTTTTGGATGTAAAGCGACCAAGTTTGAAATTTTTGTCATGATTTGAAAAAAATCGCAATTCTTTGTATTTTTGCATGAAAATATGCAAATTTTTCTAAAAAAAAAAACGAATTTTCAGGTGTAAAGCGTCTAAACTGAAAATTTTTCTCATGGTTTCGAAAAATCACAATTTTTCGCATTTTAGCGTAAACTAACTTCAGAGCACGCCGGTTTGGTGTAAACTACTTTACACGGAAATTATGCAAATTTTACAAATAAAAAAATTCTAAATTTTCGGGTGTAAAGCGTCTGTATTTGACATTTTCCTCATGCATTCGAGAAAAATCGCAATTTGCCGTATTTTAGCATAATCTAACTTTAAAGCGCATGGCTTTGGTGCAAAGTACTTCACAGGGAAATTATGCAAACTTTTTTTTTTTAAATTCCAGATTTTTGGGTGTAGAGCATCTGAAATTGTGATATTTTTCATACATTCGGGAAAAATCGCAATTTTTCCTATTTTAGCGCAAACTAACTTTATAGCGCATAGCTTTCGTGTAAAGTACTTTACACAAAAATTATGCAAACTTTATGCGAGAAAAATTATCGATTTCTGTGTGTAAAGCGTCTTGATTTCGAAATTTTTCCCATATATTCGAGAAAAAAGGCGATTTTTCGCATTCTAGCGTAAACTAAGTTTAAAGCGTATCGGTTTGGTGTAAAGTACTTTACACGGAAATGATGCAAACTTTACGAATAAAAAATTCTCGATGTCTAGGTGTAAAGCGTTAAAGTTTGAGATTTTTCTCACGATTTGGAAAAAAATCGCAATTTTTCGCATTTTTGCACACAAATTGTGCAAATTTTTTTTTAAAAAGGCCAGGAATTCTCGCGTGTAAAGCGTCTAAATTTGAGATTTTTCTCATGTTTCGGGGAAAAAAATCGCAATTCGTCGCATTTTAGCATACATTAATTTGATAGCGCGACGGTTTGGTGTAAATTACTTTACACGCCCCGATTGAGCATGGAAATTATGCAAATTTTATGTTTAAAAAATTCCAGATTCTCGGGTGAAAAGCGTCTGAATTTGAGATTTTTCTCATCCTTTGGAAAGAAATCAGAATTTTTCGCATGGTGTAAAGTACTTTAAAAGGAAATTATGAAAATTGCACGTTCCAAATTTTTCGGTGTAAAGCATTTGAATATGAAATTTTCCTTGTGCATTCCAAAAAATCGCAATTTGTCCCATTTTAGGATCAAATATATTTAAAGCGCGTCGGTTTGGTGTAAAGTACTTTACGCGGATATTATGCAAATTTTAAGTAAGAAAATTCTAGATTTTTGAGTGTAAAGCGTCTGAATTTGACATTTTTTTCATGCTTTCGGGAAAAAACGCAATTTTTCCTATTTTACCATTAAAAAATGTATAAACTACTTTAGGCGGAAATTATGCAAACTTTATGTAAAAAAATTCTCGATCTTTAGATGTAAAGCGTCTAAATTTGAGATTTTTCTCATATTTTGGAAGAAATTCACAATTTGTTGCAGTTTAGCTTAAACAAACTTTAAAGGGCACCGGTTTGGTGTAAAGTACTTTACACGTCGCGATTCAGCATGAAAATTATTCAAATTTCAGGTTTAAAGTTCCAGATTTTTGGGAGATTTTTCTTATGATTCGGGGAAAATCGCAATTCTTCGTATTTTTGCATGAAAAATATGCAAATTTTTTTCAAAAACACCCCGAATTCTCAGGTGTAAAGCGTCCGAATTGGAGATTACTATCACGCTTTCGAAAAATAGCAATTTTCACCATAAACTGACTCCAAAGCGCGCCGGTTTGGTGTGAAGTACTTTACACGCATGAAAAAAATTCTCCGATTCCTGGGTGTAAAGCGTTCAAATTTGAGATTTTGCTCATGATTCGGGAAAAATCGCAATTTTTCGCATTTTTGAACACAAATTATGCAAATTTCTGTGAAAACGCCTCGAATTTGTCAGTGTAAAGTGTCTGAATTTGATATTTTCTCAAACTTCCGAGAAAAATCGCAATTTTTTGCATTTTGGCATAAACTAAATTCAAAGCGCGTAAGTTTAGTGTAAAGTACGTTACGCGCCGCGATTTAGCATGAAAATTATGCAAATTTTATGTAAAAAATTCCAGATTTTTGGGTGTAAAGCGTTCATGTTTGAAATTTTTCTCATACTTTGGACAAAAATCGCAATTTTTCGCTTTTTTTGTATAGAAATTATGAAAATTTCTGTAAAAACGTCCCTGGAGTTTAAAGCGTCTGAATTTGAGATTTTTCACATATTTTGGGAAAATATCGCAATCGGTCGCATTTCAAAGCATACATTAACTTTAAAGCCCGCCGTTTTGGTGTGAAGTACCTTACGCGCCGCGATTTAGCATGCAAATTATGCAAATTTTATGTAAAAAAATTCCAAATTTTTGGGTGTAAAGCGTTCAGGTTTGCAATTTTTCTCATACTCTGGACAAAAATCGCAATTTTTCGCTTTTTTTGTATAGAAATTATGAAAATTTTTGTAAAATCGTCCCTGGCGTTTAGAGCGTCTGAATTTGAGATTTATCACATATTTTGGGAAAATATCGCAATCGGTCGCATTTTAAAGCATACATTAACTTTAAAGCGCGCCGTTTTGGTGTAAAGTACCTTACGCGCCGCGATTTAGCATGCAAATTATGCAAATTTCATGTTACAAAATCCAGATTTTTGGGTGTAAAGTATCCACGTTTAAGATTATTCGCATGATTTGGAAAAATCGCGCCTTCGTATATTTGCGTAGAAATTATGCAAATTTTTAAAGAAACATCCCGAATTCAAGGGTGAATCTGAATTGGACATTTTTCTCATTCTTTTGAAAATTGACAATTTTTAGCATTTTAGCATAAGCTGCCTCCGAAGCGCGTCGGTTTGGTGTAAAGTACTTCACACGCCGCGATTTAGCATAGAAATCCAGCGAAAAAATGCGAAAAGATCCCCGATTTTTGGATGTAAAGTGTCTGAGTTTGGAATTTTTCAGCGATTTCCCACATTTTTCTATAAAAATTATGCAAATTTCTGTAAAAACGCCCGAATTATCAGGTGTAAAGCGTCCGGGTTTGACACTTTTCTGCATACCTGTAAGACCTCCGACCAGTTGGGGGGGGGGGGTTAAATCCGAAATTTTGGGGAGGGGTAGGAAAAAGTCGAAATTTTTCCCAAAAAAGGCCAAAAAACATACACTTTTTGGCAAATTTTTTCAATTTTTTCGCAACTGGGAGGGGGGGTTGGGGGGTAAATGATTTTGGGTACTGGGTTGGCCAAGTTGGGGGCCCCCCCCCCCGAGTACAGGTATGCTTTTCTGATGCTTCAGAAAAAAATCGCGACTGTATGCATTTTTGCATAAAATTAAGCAAATTTCTGCAAAGACGCCCCGCATTTTCGGGTTTAAAGCGTTTCATTTGAAGATTTTTCCCATAATTCCGGAAAAAATCGCAATTTTTCGTCTTTTAGCTTAAAAGGACTTCAAAGCTCGGCTGTTTAGTGTAGAGTACTTTAGACGCCGCCGCGATGCTTACTTCCGCCGGTCATTAATTTATAAAATTTCGATTCGATATGTAATTGCGGATGTTTCGTATTTTTACATTCTAATTTAATGGCCACTTCTTCGTTAGTTTCAACATCGAGACCTGCGGGGGAAAAAATGACGATTTATCAGCTAATTAGTCGATTAATTAATTAATTAATCAACCTAAATAGATATCTCCGAACGAACCGCTACCGATTTTTCGACCAAGCCGGAAGCGATTACCGATACGCAATTCCATATCAAAAAAATTAACAATTGCGCGGCTAAAAAATACGAAAATTTTCACGAGACGTATATACTAATCAAAAATATTGAATTCTTGACTCGAATATTCTTCAAACCGTCAGATTTTAAACGATTATTTAAATATTGATCGAAAAATCGACACACCTCGTCGAATTTTTTTAACGTGCGTTGAAACTAGTTCAAAAATCCGAGAATTTTCGACAATTCCGGTACAAAATCAAGCGCTAAAACGCGATTTTTCGGACAAAAAATCCGAAATATCAACGCCGGTAAAAAATTCAGCGAGGTTTACATCGAAAAACAGAGATTTTTCGACCAAAAATTGTTCAGAAATCCGCCCGAAAAAACGCGTAAAAAATTCGATTGATGATCGATCTGATTACTGTATCAACTATCAGCTATTTTGAAACGTCAAACATGCTTTAGAACGCGAATTTTCGACATATCGGATTGTAATCCTCCTACAGTAAAAATATATCCTGCGCTATTTACTCAACTCGATAAAATGGCGACTACATTACACTATAATACATTATATACGCACTTTACAACAACTTTACACAAAATCAAAAACTCGACGGCGTGACGGTTTGTAAATCCGCGTCAGGCACGTCCAAACGTTTTTCGAAAATGACGGTGTAAAGTACGCTGCCCAACGACGAACGTCGACGTTGTAGAGCGTTGACGTTGACGCTGGACGGCGATTGATGCGATTTTTGTGGATTTTTCGTCGCCGCCGGCGACGCCGCCGTCGTCGACGATTTGGCCATAAAGCTGGGGAAGAAAACGCTATTAGTGTAGAGCGAGGAGTTTCCGTTACACTTTACAAGTGAGGAAAAATTGTGTAAAGTGAGGAATAATCGTTAAATTTTACACTAAAAAAATGTGTAAAGTGAGGATTTATCGTTCAAGTTTACAACCGGAGAACAATTGTGTAGAGTCAGAAATGATCGTTTGAGATAACATCGGAAACAATTGTGTAAAGTGAGGAATTATCGTTAAAGTTTACAGCCGAAAAACAAGCGTTTGAAGTGAAAAGTAATCGTTAGACTTTACAACGGAAGAACATTTGTGTAAAGTGAGAAATATTCGTCCGACTTTACAACCAAAAAAACAACTATGCAAAGTAGAGAAGTATCCGTTAAACTTTACAACCGAAGAAAAAAGTGTAGAGTGAAGAATATTTGTTAGACTTTACATCCGATGAACAATTTTGTAAAGTGGGAGTATTAGTTAGACTTCAAAACCCAAGAAAGTTTGTAAAGTGAGGAATAATCTTTAGACTTTACAACCGAAAAGCATTTGTGTAAAGTGGAGAAGTAGTCGTTATACGCGTTGGGCTTCGCAACCTGAAAACGATTGTGTAAAGAGATTTTACAACCGATGAAAATTATCTAAAGAAAGGAATAACCGTTGGACTTTACAACCGACGAAATTTAGTGTAAAGTTGTAAAGTCAAGGATTCTTCGTTAAAGTTTACAACTGCCGAAAAATTGTGTAAAGTGGAAAAGTGTAAAGTTTGAAAGTTTGACATTTTTTAAGAACTCACAACCGCAGAACAATTTGTAAAGTGGAGCCAGATTTGTTGTTTACAACCGAGGGCCAATAGTTCAATGTGCGGAGTATGGGTTAGGCTTCGCAACCTGAAAACGATTGTGTAAAGAGATTTTACAACCGATGAAAATTATCTAAAGAAAGGAATAACCGTTGGACTTTACAACCGACGAAATTTAGTGTAAAGTTGTAAAGTCAAGGATTCTTCGTTAAAGTTTACAACTGCCGAAAAATTGTGTAAAGTGGAAAAGTGTAAAGTTTGAAAGTTTGACATTTTTTAAGAACTCACAACCGCAGAACAATTTGTAAAGTGGAGCCAGATTTGTTGTTTACAACCGAGGGCCAATAGTTCAATGTGCGGAGTATGGGTTAGGCTTCGCAACCTGAAAACGATTGTGTAAAGAGATTTTACAACCGATGAAAATTATCTAAAGAAAGGAATAACCGTTGGACTTTACAACCGACGAAATTTAGTGTAAAGTTGTAAAGTCGAGGACTCTTCGTTAAAGTTTACAACTGCCGAAAAATTGTGTAAAGTGGAAAAGTTTAAAGATTAAAATTTTGACATTTTTCAAGACCTCACAACCGCAGAACAATTTGTAAAGTGGAGCCAGATTTGTTGTTTACAACCGAGGGCCAATAGTTCAATGTGCGGAGTATGCGTTAGGCTTCGCAAGCCGAGAACGATTGTGTAAAGTGAGTATCAATGCTTAGACTTTACAACCGATGAAATTTAGTAAAAAGTTGTAAAGTCAAAGACTCTCCGTTAAAGTTTACAACTGCCGAAAATTTGTGTAAAGTGGAAAAGTGTAAAGATTACAATTTTGACAAGATACCCCTTCGCAGAGTTTTGTATAATTTTACCTTTTCGTATGAAGCGAAGAATCCATAATTGCACGCTTTATATGGTAATATACTACTAATTAGCGTTGTTCTTCGATAATTAGAAATTTCTTCTTCCCCTGAAACACACACACACAATGGAAAAAATATAGGTCCGTGTATTACGTATACAATAGATGCGTTACTCTTGGAAACGTTTTTCATGAATGTGTATCCATGAAACCACGTGGATTCATGGAAAAAAATTTGTTCATGCCCGGGTAAACAAGAGTGGGCGGGAAACTTCCGCGTGTTTTGTGCGTTTTTTTTTTGTGACTGGTCCAACTTTGTTTACAACAAAGTTTACATATTCGATCATTTTACACCATAAATCTTCTACCAAGTTTACACCCGCTTGTTTACAAAGAAATTCGACAATGACAAGTTTACACTCAATTTACACTCTGAATTTAAATCTTAGTTTACACTCGTGACAGAAAATACCTTTACACCAAAATAATGGATAACGATAACTTTAAACTCATTAATGACGTCGATGCCTGAATTTACAACTGAATTTTTCTGATATCAAAACCGTTGCAAACATAAGAAATTCAGAATGTTAACTTTACACCCAATGTAAACTCTATATTCAACGTTTTGTTTACACTCGTAGTAAACGATTATCAAATCTTTACACAAAGATTATGGATAATGATAATTTTACACTAATATTAATGACGTTCAACAACAAAAAGCGAATACGTCAATTTACAACAAAATTTTTCCGCAATCAAGTTTTCCAACTATGAGAAATTCACAACGTAATATTGAAACTTTACACTCACTCTACACTCCAAATTTCAATCTTAGTTTACACTCGTAGTAAAGGATTAAAAAACCTTTGCATCAAAATTATGGATAACGATAACTTTACACTAATTTTAATGACCTCAACATATACCTCAATTTACAACTCGATTTTTTGCAATCAACTTTTGCAACCATAAGAAATTCATAACACAAAACTCGCCTTTAGAAATTTAGAATGTTAACTTTACACTCAATGTACACTTTAAATTCCAACCTTAGTTTACACTCGCAGTAAACGATTAGAATATTATTTACATCAAAATTATGGATAATGATAACATCACACTGATATTGAGAACGTCAACAATGTAAAGTGAATACGTCAGTTTACAACTGAATTTTTCGGCAACTATAAAAAAATTTACAACACAAAGCAAATTCAGAATGACAATTTTACACTCAACTGACACTTAAGAATTCCAATCTAATTTACACGCGCAGCAAACTATTAAAATATATTTACACCAGAATTTCACTTTACACAAATATTAATGACGTCAACCATGTAAAGCGACTACCTCAATTTACAACTATTTTTTTTGCAATTATTTCATACAACTACAAAAATATTTACAACACAAAACTGCTGTACAGAAATTTAGAATGATAACTTTACACTTAATTTACACTCTAAGATTCAATCTTAGTTTACACTAGCATTAAATTATTAAAATATCCTTATACCATAATTATGGATAATGATGACTTTACACTGATACTCATGACGTCATCAATGTAAAGCGAATAGCACAATTTACGATCAATTTTTTTGCAATTAACCCTTCCAACCATAATAAATAAACTACAACACAAAATTTGCATTAGGAATTTAGAATGGTAACTTTACACTCAATTTAAACTCTAAATTCCAATCTGAAGTTTCACTCGTCGTAGAAGATTAAAATATCTTTACACCAAAATCATCGATAACGATAATTTTACACTCAATTGGCATTGCGAATTCCAATCCTAGTTTACACCCTTATCATCAAAGGATACGCCTGATTAAAATTTCTTCACACCAAATTCTCGATAATGATAACTTTACACTGGTATTAATGACGTCAACAATGTAAGGCGAATATCTCAATTTGCAAGTGATTTTTTTGCGATGAAAAGTTTACACTCACGATAGTTTACACTCACGATGAAAGATCAAAACATCTTTACACTAAACTTTCCGATGATGATAACTTCACACTCAATATACATTCGAAATTTTAATCTTAGTTTAAACTCGCAGTGAAGGATTAGAAAATCTTTACTCTAAAATTATGGATAATGATAATTTTACACCAATATTAATGACGTCAGCAATGTAAGGCGGATATTCCAATTTACAACTATACGTTTTGCAATTTACTTTTGCAACTATAAAAAATTTACGACACAAAACTTTCGGTTAAAAATTTAGAACGTAAACTTTACACTCGTTTGATACTCTTTTTTGCAGTCTTAGTTTACACTCCTAGTAACGGGTTAAAATATGTTTACACCAAAATAATTACTAACGACAACTTTACACTCAAATTACATTCTAAATTCCAGTCTTAGTTTAAACTCGCAGTGAAGGGTTGGAATTTTTCTTAAAGCTGAATTATCGATAGTACTCTACACTGATTAGTGACGTCAACAATGTAAAGCGATTAACTTAATTTTCAACTAAATTTAATTGCAATAAACTTTTGCAACTATAAGAAATTTACAACAAAAAACTTTGGTTTAAGATTTAGAATGATTAGTTTACAATCAATGCACACTCTAAATTCCAATTCTAGATTACACTCACAGTAAAGGATTTCCGTGATTAAACTATCTTTGCGTTAAAATGATCGATAATGGTAACTTTACACTCAATGCACACTCCGATGTTCAATCTCAGTTTACACTCACAGTAAAATATCAAAACACATCTACATCAAAATGATCGAAAATAATAAGTTTACACCAAATCGGCACTCTATTTTCCAATCTGACTTTACACTCAAAGTAGAGGATCAAAATACCTTTACACCAAAAAATGAAAAATAATAAGTTTACACTCGAATTGAACTCCAAATATTATTTTTAGTTTACACTCGTAGTAAAGGATCAGAATATTTTTACCGCCAAATTTTCGAAAGAACTTCACGCTGTTTAATTCGCAATGAAATACCAAAATATATTTACACCAAAATTATCCATAATGATGACTTAACACTCAGTGGACACTCTAAATTCAAATCTTTGTTTACACTTACAGTTAAGGATTAGAGTATATTCACACCAAAAATGGATAATGATAAATTTACACTCAAATTAAACTCCTAATTTTATTTTTAGTTTACACTCGTAGTGAAGAATCAAAATATTTTTACAGCCAAATTTTCGAAAGAACTTTACACTGATTAATTCGCAATAAAATATCAAAATATATTTACACCAAAATTATCCACAATGATGACTTTACACTCAGTGGACACGCTAAATTCCAGTCTTTGTTTACACTTACAGTGAAGGATTAGAGTATATTTACACCAAAAAATGTATAATGATAAGTTTACACTCAAATTACCCGCCAAATTTTAATCTTAGTTTACCCTCGTAGTAAAGGATCAGAATATATTTACATCCAGACTATCGATAGAACTTTACACCGACTAATTCGCAATAAAATACCAAATATATTTACACCAAAATTATCGACAATGATGACTTTACACTCACTGTACCCTCCAAATTCCAAACTTAGTTTACACTTGTTGTAAAAAATTAAAATTTCTTCACACCAACATATTCGATAATGATAACTTTACACTTATTCATCCGTAGTAAAATATCAAAATATATTTATTACCAAAATTATCGACAGTGATGACTTTACACTCATTGTACCCTCCAAATTCCAATCTTTGTTTACACTCGTTATAAAAAATTGAAATTTCTATACACCAAGATCTTCGATAATGATAACTTTACACTGATTTATCCGCAGGAAAATAATCAAAATATATTTATTACCAAAATTATCGACAGTGATGACTTTACACTCACTGTACCCTCCAAATCCCAATCTTAGTTTACATTTGTTGTAAAAATTAAAATTTGTTCACACCAACATCTTTGATAATGATAACTTTACACTGATTTATTCGCAGGAAAATAATCAAAATATATTTATTACCAAAATTATCGACAGTGATGACTTTACACTCACTGTACCCTCCAAATCCCAATCTTAGTTTACATTTGTTGTAAAAATTAAAATTTGTTCACACCAACATCTTTGATAATGATAACTTTACACTGATTTATTCGCAGTAAAATATCAAAATATATTTACACCAAAATCATCGACAATGATGACTTTACACTCACTGTACCCTCTAAACTCCAATCTTAGTTTACACTTGTTGTAGAAAATTGAAAAATTTTTACATCAACATCTTCGATAATGATAACTTTACACTGATTAATTCGCAGGAAAACAATCAAAATATATTTACACAAAAATCATCGACAATGATGGCTTCACACTCATTGTACCCTCCAAATTCCAGTCTTAGTTTACACTTGTTGTAAAAAATTAAAATTTCTTCACACCAACAAATTCGATAATGATAACTTTACACTTATTCATTCGTAGTAAAATATCAAAATATATTTATTACCAAAATTATCGACAGTGATGACTTTACACTCACTGTACCCTCCTAATTCCAATCTTAGTTTACACTCCTTGTGAAAAATTGAAATTTCTTTACTCCAACATCTTCGATAATGATAACTTTACACTGATTTATCCGCAGGAAAATAATCAAAATATATTTATTACCAAAATTATCGACAGTGATGACTTTACACTCACTGTACCCTCCAAATCCCAATCTTAGTTTACATTTGTTGTAAAAATTAAAATTTGTTCACACCAACATAATGGATAATGATAACTTTACACTGATTAATTCGCAGTAAAATATCAAAATATATTTACACTAAAATTATCGACAATGATGACTTTACACCCACTGTACCCTCCAAATTCCAATCTTAGTTTACACTTGTTGTAAAAAATTAAAATTTCTTTACACCAACATGATCGATAATGATAACTTTACACTGATTAATTCGCAGTAAAATATCAAAATATATTCACACCAAAATCATCGACAGTGATGACTTTACACTCACTGCACCCTCCAAATTCCAATCTTAGTTTACACTTGTTGTAGAAAATTGAAATTTCTTCACACTAACGTCTTCGATAATGATAACTTTACACTGATTTATTCGAAGTAAAATATCAAAATATATTTACACTAAAATTATCGACAATGATGACTTTACACTCACTGTACCCTCCAAATTCCAATCTTAGTTTACACTTGTTGTAAAAATTAAAATTTCTTTACACCAACATCATCGATAATGACAACTTTACACTAATTAATGACACGAACAGGGTGTAAAGCGAATATATGGCACATGAAAACAAGAGGAAATATTCATGGATTGCAAGGCGGGGGAAAATTTTGGGCTGCAAATATTTCGTAAACAACATTTTTTCCTAAACCGAAAAAAGCACGTTTCATCTAGGATAGAATAGAAATTTTTCCAGCGCCCTCCGGGCAAAGTAAACACGCACGCCATTCTAATAATAAAGCGGGTGCGATAAGGATAAGACTATTTTACTATTGTGTGTTGTTTACGCAACGTGCGTCGTGACGTCAAAAATGGGCGTCCCGGGCCCGAAAAAGTGTAAACAAACAATTTTTTGATTACACTTTTAGTTTACACTCGAGATTTTAGTGTAAACTACCCGTTTATCGAACAATGTAAACGAACGAACGAAAAAATCAATAACTCGACGGCGTCAATGTTTGTAAATCTAGGCGAGGTACGTCTAAACGTTTTTCGAAAATTAGTTTGTAAAGCGACGAACCGATCGACGTAGACCGCTTTACACTTTGCGAAATTTTCCCATTAACAATGCATTTTTCTTGTTGTTGTTGTTGTTGTTGTTGAACGTTTGATGAGGAATAAACACGGCTCGACCTTGAAAAAAAGGGAAATTTTGAATAGTGTAAAGTCAGTTAGGAGTGTCGTTTTTGATGTAAAGTGCTACATGTTTTATCGTAGGATCACGTAATATGATGTGCAGGTACAAGCGATACACACCTTACAGTATGATCACATTATATGATTTGCAAGTACAAGTGATGCATACCTTACAGTATGATGACGTAATATGATGCGCAGGCACAGTTTGTGCACTGCATTGTAACGGAAAGTTCTAGAACCTTCCACAATATTCTATAATATTCTTTTCCATTCTACATTGTTCTAGAACATTCGACGATTTTCTGTTATATAGTATATAAGCCGTGTTGTTTCACATTATTCAGTATATCACTATCGTATGTGTTAGTTAGCCTTATTAAACTTAGCTATTTACCAGCTAGTATCCAAGTTAGAAAATTTACAATTTATTCGGAAGTCATCTCAAAAAGTGTAAAGTGATGATTACTGCGATATTAGTGCCAATGAACTAATAATACGTGAACTTATTTCGAGTATCTTGCAGCTTTGAAAAAGCAAAATGCTCAATGGTGTAAAGTCAATTAGAGACGTCATGTTTGATGTAAAGTGATGCACGCCTCACAGTATGATCAAATAATATGATGTGCAAGTACATATCATGTATTGCATTTTCCTCGAAAGTTCTAGAACCTTCTGCAATATTCTATAACATTCTTTTACATTCTACAATGTTCTAGAACATTCGACGATTTTCTGTTGTATAGTATATAAGCCACGTTGTTTCGCATTTATTTATTTTACTATTCAGTGCATTACTATTGTATGTTGTGTTAGTTAGCCTTATTAAACTTAGCTAATTACCAGCTAGAATCCCATTCGGATATTTACAATCTCAAAAAGTGTAAACTGATGATTACTACGATGTTAGTGCTAATGAACTAATAATAGGTCAACTTATTCCGACCATCTTGCAACCTTAAAGAAGTAAAATTTTCAGTGGTGTAAAGTGAGTTGGAATAGGCGTAATTGATGTAAAGTCAGTTAGAATAGTCGCCTGATGCTCAGATTCCCAAAAAGTGTAAAGTGAAAATGACCACAATTGAGGCTACTTAACTTGTTCCAAGCGTCCAGCAATTTTGAAACTTTTCACTTGTGTAAAGTTAGTCATAATTTAGTTACAGCAGCTTATTAGCCAGGATTGTGTAAAGTTATCTTTTTTGGAGATTGACATCTTCTTTTGTAAATTAATCAACAAATTGCAGGATCTCAACTAGTGTAAAGTGATGATTACTACAATATTAATGCTAATAAACTAATAATAAGTCAACTTATTCCGAGCATCTTGCAACCTTGAAAAACCAAAATTTTCCAATGGTGTAAAGTGAATTAGGATAGTCGTAATTGATGTAAAGTCAGTTGGAATAGTCACCTGATGCTCAGATTTTCAAATAGTGTAAAGTGAAAATTACCAAAATTAAAGCTACTGAACTTGTTCCAAGAATGGAGCGATTTTAACACTTTTCTTTAGTGTAAACTTAGTCATAATTACTTAGAACAGCTTATTAGCCAGGATTGTGTGAAGTTATCTTTTTTTGGAGATTGACATCTTTTTTTGTAAATTCATCAACAAATCACGGGATCTCAAAAAGTGTAAAGTGATGATTACTACAATATTACTGCTAATGAACTAATAATAGCTGAACTTATTCCGAGCATCTTGCAGTCTTGAAGAATGGAAATTTGTAATGGTGTAAAGTAAGTTAGGATAATCGTAATTAGTGTAAAGTCTATTCGAATAGTCGCCTGTTGCTCGGAGTCCCAAAAAGTGTAAAGTGAAAATTACCATGATGAACTCTACTGAACTTGTTTTCAAGCATCGATAAATTTGGAAACTTTTTATTGGTGTAAAGTTAGCCGTCATTTATCTACAGCAATTTATTAGCCGAAATTGTGTAAAGTTATTATTTGTGAAGATCGATTTATTTTTTTTTTGTAAATTTATCAACAAATAGCAGAATCTCCAGAAGTGTAAAGTGCTGATTACTACGATTACCACTAATGAACGAATTATAATGAAAATTTTTAATGGTGTAAAATCATTAGAGATTTTTCTAGTCTCGAGTAGTGTAAACCCACCATTCCTGATATTACTGCTAATATGAATATTTGATTTTTTTATTTTTAATATCAAAAGTCTCAGAATTTTAAGAAGTGTAAAGCGAATATTGAAACGACTATTAGTTCTAATGAACTAATAATAGGTGAACTTATTCCAAGCAACTTGGCGACTTTAAAAAGGCAAGTTTCCTATGGTGTAAAGTAAATCACGACGGATTGATGCCAGTTGCAGAAAAAGTGTAAAGTTGTCATTTCTTATATTCCTGCTAATGAAGGTTGATTTTGCTATTGTAAATTTATTACAATGCATAAGTTTCAGAATATCAAAAAGTGTAAACAGATGATTACTACGATTAGTGCTAATGAACTAATAATAGTTGAACATGTTCCAAGAATTTTGTGACATTGAAAATGAACTTTCGTATAGTGTAAAGTTAATGATAATTTCTAATTGCCAGTTATAGTGTTAGGTTGTCATTTCTAATATTACTAGTAGCAAAGATTGTAAATTAATAAAACATACAATGAAAATTCAAAAAAAGTGTAAAGTAACCATATTGCCACATTTATTGCTAATAAACTAATAGGTAAACTTGTTTTCAAGCATTTTGTGACATTGAAAACGAAGCTCTAATATGGTGTAAAGTTTGTGACAATTGGTTATTGTCAGCTTATTAGTTAATTCAGTGTAAAGTTATCATACTGCTGTATTGTAAATATGTAGATGAAAAATTATGATCCGAAAAAGTGTAAACCAATGATATTACCACAATTAGTATTAATAATAGATGAGGTTGTTCAAAGCATCGTGGAATATTGAAAAGATTACTTTTCCCTGGTGTAAAGTTAGTCATAATTAGTCAAAGACTGCTATCTAATGTAGTGTAAAGTCAACTATTTCTGATATTGATATTACAAAAATTAGTACTAATGAACTAATAATAGATGGAATTGTTCAAAGCATCGTAGGACATTTCGAAGAAAACTTTTCCATAGTGTAAAGTTAGTTATAATTAGTCAAAGCCTGCTTGTTAGCTAGTATAGTGCAAAGTAATTGTTTCTGATATTATTGCTAATGATTATTTGTTTCTTTGTTGTAAATCTATTACGCAGCATTGCAGTGTAAAGTAAAGTGTAAAGTGTAGAAAAATGATTTCGGATCTGAAAAAGTGTAAACTAATGATATTACCAGAATTAGTACTAATGAACTATTAATAGATGAGGTTTTCTTGGAAGCATCGTGCAACATTGAATAGATAACTTTTCGATGGTGTAAAGTTGTTCAAAATAATTCAAGGCCTGCTTAGTAGCTAGTGTAGTGTAAAGTCATCATTTCCGATATTATTGCTAATGATGACTCATTTCTTTGTTCTAGATCTATTAAGCAGTTCCCATTGTGTAGTCAAGTGTAAATTGTAAAGTGGACTGTCTTAGAAGCTGGAAAAGTGTAAACAAATGATATTACCACAATTAGTACTAATGAACTAATAATAGATCAGGTTGTTCAACGCATCTTGTGACATTGAAGAAAAAACTTTCGATGGTGTAAAGTTAGCCATAGTTACTGAAAGTCTGCGTAGTAGCTACTGTAGTGTAAAGTAATTATTTCCGATATTATTGCTAATGATGAATTATTTCTTTGTTGTTAATCTATTACGCAGCATCGCAGTGTAAAGCAAAGCGTTAAGTCTAGTTAAATGTGTTCGGTGATCTGAAAGTGTGTAAACTAATGATATTACCACAATTAGTACTAATGAACTAATAACAGGCGATGTTGTTCAGAGCATGGTGCGACATTTCGAACAAAACTTTTCAATGATGTAAGGCTAGTTATAATCAGTCAAAGCCTGTTTATTGGCTTATGTAGTGTAAAGTCATTATTTCCGATATTATTGCTAATGATATCACTACAATCATTAATAATGAACTAACGTTAGATGAGATTGTTCAAAGCATCGTGCAACATTGAAAAAATAGCTTTTCGATGGCGTAAAATTAGTCATAATAAGCTAAACCCTGCTTATATGCTAATAAAGTGTAAAGTGTAGAGAAAATTTACAAAAAGTGTAAACTAATGATATTACTACAATTATTAATAATGAACTAACGTTAGATGAGATTGTTCAAAGCATCGTGCAACATTGAAAAAATAGCTTTTCGATGGTGTAAAGTTAGTCATAATAAGCGAAACCCTGCTTATATGCTGATAAAGTGTAAAGTGTAGAGAAAATTTACAAAAAGTGTAAACTAATGATATTACTACAATTATTAATAATGAACTAACGTTAGATGAGATTGTTCAAAGCATCGTGCAACATTGAAAAAATAGCTTTTCGATGGTGTAAAGTTAGTCATAATAAGCGAAACCCTGCTTATATGCTGATAAAGTGTAAAGTGTAGAGAAAATTTACAAAAAGTGTAAACTAATGATATTACTACAATTATTAATAATGAACTAACGTTAGATGAGATTGTTCAAAGCATCGTGCAACATTGAAAAAATAGCTTTTCGATAGTGTAAAGTTAGTCATAATAAGCCCCGCTTATATGCTAATAAAGTGTAAAGTCATTATTTCTGACATTACCGCTGATCATGATTTATTTCTTTGTTGTAAATCTATTACGCAGCATTGCAGTGTAAAGTAATGTGTAAATTAAATGCTTTCTCATCTGAAAAAGTGTAAACTAATGATGTTACCACAATTAGTACTAATGAACTAACGACAGGCGAACTTGTTCAAAGCATCGTTCGACATTTCGAAGAAAAGTTTTCGATGATGTGAAGTTAGTTATAATTAGTCAATGCCTGCTTGTCAACTAATATAGTGTAAAGTCATTATTCCTAATATTATTGCTAATAGAATGTAAAGTAAAGTGTAAAGTGTAGAGAAAAATCTGGAAAAGTGTAAACTAATGATATCACCACCATTAGTACTAATGAACTAATTATAGGTCAAGTTACCTTTCAGTGTGAACAGGTTCCATTTGCATATATAAATAAATAATTAAATATAAGATCTTAACGTTACTCTAATTAATCAACAATGATATTAAATTGACTTGGTTTTCTTTTAAATAATGATAGAGAGATCGTCAGGTCGTACAAAAAAATACGCGTGGTTTATTTACGTAGCAGGTCGTCTACGTCTGAAACATAAGACGCATGGGTTCATAAAAAAACTGACGTCATAGAATAGTGTAAAGTTGTAACAAAAAATCGTGGACTTCACTTTACACTGATGATTAAACACACATTTTGTAAACTTATTCCTTCATTTTAATATCAGAAATGAAAGAAAAAAACCAATTTAAAATTTAGAAAATTTTGCGCCTAGTAGTGCAAGGCATATAGATGAAAAATAAAGTAGTAAAATACCTACTGGCAGTACCAGGCTTGTTTTATTAGGTTTTCGGGTGCACATGCAATGTATGAAGAAAAAAATCATGGATGCGGAAAATTGACGTCATTTTTTGCAGATAACCATGCACCACACTATACCACGTGTGGCGTAGGGGAATGAGCAATTTTTTTGAAACCTAGAAAATCACGTTTTATCCAGAGTATAAAAATTGATGAAAAACATAGATTTAGTAAGCAGATGGAAAATACACTAATACATAGAAAACTGTAAACAAAGAAATTTATGATAAAAAGTGTAAAGCGGCATCAGTTTGTCATTTTTTTACAATATAGTAGAGCAAATTTGTTGGATTAACAACTTAACATATAAAAATGATGTCCAACATATTATAACATGAGACATGTTAAAACATACTCCGTGTTATACCATACTTAATGATATAACATGCGCTATGTTTTAACATCCCATATCATATAACATAGTATATGTTACAACATGGTATATGTTATAACATTGTATATGAAAAACATGGAATTTTCGGAGCAAAAATAAATTCGAAAAATAGGGTGCCAGCAGGTACGCTACTACTTGCCAAAAGTCGGTCGATGGTTCAGGACCACCAAGCATTGGAGTTGTATGCTAGAAATTGTAGTCAATGGGAGCATCTTAATCTGGCTACACCTTGCGGCGTGGTGGTCTAGTGGTGAGGACATCAGCCCCGAATGCTTTGAAACCCAGGTTTGACGAATGCCTACACCATATTTTTCAAACATGGTATATGTTATAACATTGTATATGTTATAACCTATTATAACATGGGATATGTTATAACATGGGAATAATACAACATGTTAGTATGTTATAAAATGTCGAAAGAAGAAAAAATAATTTTTTATACCTTATAACATGGCACCATGTTATAACATAGGACTATGTTATAACATGTCAGTATGTTATAATATGTCGAAAAAAGAAAAAAATTTGTATGTTATAACATAGATTATGTCATACTATGTCAGTATGTTTGTGACGATGCGCAAAAGATGCCATCATGCATTTTCCTCTGAACCCATAGACTTGATGTTGCCCAGCCAAGTCACAGGCCCAGACCTGGATTTTTGAGACGGGCACTGCTGCAGTCGCAACAGGCGATGCAGGGCTGTGCAGTCAGTGGTAGAGAAGCTACTGCCTAGTGTGCGAGAACTGTTACATGGTGACCATACCAGGGGGCTCCTTGCCTGCCTCAGCAGGGGGAGGGATGTTGTGATGAGGGGGTCACACTTCCCTAGGAGGAGAATGTGATGATGTGCAAAAGATGCCATCCTGCATTTTCCTCTGAACCCGTAGACTTGATGTTGCTCAGCCAAGTCACGGGCTCAGACCTGGATATTTGTGATAGGCACTGGTGCAGTCACAACAGGCAATGCAGGGCTGTGCAGTCAGTGGTAGAGAAGCTACCACCCAGTGTGCGAGAACTGTTACATGTTATAATATGTCGAAAAAGAAGAAAATTTGTATGTTATAACATAGATTATGTTGTAACATGTCAGTATGCATATTACACATTATAACGTGTCACTCTGTTATAATATGTCACAAAACAAAAAAAGTTTGTATGTTATTTTATACAATTATATTATAACATGTCGGTATGCATGTTACACATTATAACATGTCAGTATGTTATAACATACGCTTTATTACATGTCAGGGCTTTATAACATGTCGAAAAATTTGAAAATTTATTTGTATTTCATAACATAGGAGCATTCTTCGACATAGAAAGTATGCCTTGGCTGACTAGGACATTAAAATTGGTGATGCAACATCTCCTAAAAAAATTTTAGTACAATTTCTGGCATCTTCAGGGCATGTTTTTTGTAGACTCACCAGGCTTAAGTATTGTTTTCTGGACATGCTTTCCATGTTTCAGGACATGATTTCCACCTATTTGGAACACATTTTTAACAAAATGCATCAAAATTGTGTTCTGTAAACAACGCTTAAGCATATGGAATCCATCAAAAATGTGTCCCAAACATGTAAAAATTTTGAACTAACTGAAATTGGGTTGTTGTATGATTTTTTTTAACATGTTGATAATGATGCAAGAATATGCGCAAGATCCGAATTAGTTTGATTATAAAGATCTTACAAGGATCGGGTACAAACCCTGGCACCTGACATTACATCTGGATAGTTTATATGACTTTTTGTACATTAGGGTGTTGTTATACAGCATTTGATACCAAGCAATAAGGATCAAACATAACAGAGATTACCTTGTGGATGCTCTGTTTAGACTATGAAATTATCTGTTCAAACTTATTGTCAGGATACAATAAGAACCTTCTTATCTGAGTAATATGAACATGTTTCCATATCTATGGCAAAGCTTCAGGCATACTTTCTACATCAATGTGGAACTTTGACTTGGAGTATACTTTGTTCACCCCCTGGTATCACCCCACAGGTTATACAAATTTGGATAATAGTGTACTGTCGACTATACTTTCTATACCCTATGTAACGCTCTGCACAGTTAAGGTGCTGATACCTATGTTTTGTACATGGATACCTTTTGTGTATTGCCTTTACTGCTCTGTACGATGCTTTTCATTGTTTTAGATCTAGTTAACTGGAACAAGCCAATAATCACCTGCTATTTAATGGAACGAATTCTGTGATGTATAAATTATTACAATAATCTTGTACTTCCTAGGTCATCTCGCTTATAAACCAACTGACACATAATGGGTAAACACCTTGCCATCGTAACCATCGCCAAACACTGTTCGAAAAAAAATGCTCGACCGGGATTCGAACCCGGGTCTCTGTGACTATAGTGCAGCATTCTTCTGATTGAACTACCGAGCCAGTGTTGCGATTGCTACGAAGGAGTGATGTACGGCCGTGCGACACATGACATTCCCCCCCCCCTTGAAAGAAGGACGACCTCGTCCATTGAAGATGCAGGTTCTGCGGCCCACCATTGTGGGACCAATCCAAGCCTCGCCATGACACGTAATGGGTAAACGCATTGCCATCGTAAGCATCGCCAAACACTGTTCGAAAAATAATGCTCGACGGGGATTCGAACCCAGGTCTCTGTGACTATAGTGCAGCGTTCTTCCGATTGAACTACCGAGCCAGTGTTGCGATTGCTACGAAGGGGTGATGTACCGCCGTGGGACACGTGACACAACTAATAGGTATAATGTATTGACATTTTTCAATTTTAGACAAATAAATAATACTATCTGTAAAAAAATATAAAACAAAATTTCTCAATTTCTGGATGTATGAATATAATTTAAGACGAACTTGGGCCCTAATCTAACAGCATTAGTATTATCTATGACTTCAGCAAAATGCTTGTGTTGACTAAAGTGTCATTGATCAAATTGATTGATTTGACAAGGTTCAGAAGATTAAAAACAGTGTCAAAATATTCTTTCAGATTGTCAAGCATAACAGTTTTGGATAAATTGTTGCACTAAACAAACAGCAAAAAATACAAAATTTAATAAGCCAGTAAAACTGAATTTGGCTAATTTTGGCAAAATAGGTGCAAGATTAGGTTCAAGAAAATCTGCTCAAGCCTATATTGCTAACTTCATAACTTTCAACATAGAAAGTAAAATACTCTAATATAATATGCCGATACACAATGTTTTCAAGCATCAAATTTTGTCCATGGTCTGACAAAATTAATTTTCACAATGAACAGTACAGAACAAGTCGCAGAACACAGCAATACCATTAAGAACCTGAGCCTTGAGAAAAGTGGTCTAGCAGGGCATTGCCTAGCATGTGCATGTATACCCTATTTTAACAATACCACCATACAAGCCCAAGAGCCTAATGTCTACAAAAGGAAGATCAGAGAAACCATAGAGATGGAAAAAGTGGGGCCAAAAAATGTAGATAGTGAAAGCATTGAAATAGGCCACATATGGAACTAAGCATTCCTTAGAAGGGCAACAGACAGGAACCAAAATCTGAACTAGTACCCCTTAAGCCCATTTCATACTTCTACTCGTTGCTCGGCGAGCATGCTTGGTGCGTAAATATTTGCTGGGCGAGCAGAACCCCGAGCACAAAAAATTTGCTCGTCGAGCATGCTTGGGGTAGTAGGAAAATGTTCTATTCCTCCGAGCATGCTCGTCAAGCAACATACGTTATAAGTATAGACAATGAAAAACTGCCTATGTTATGTTTATATCTCTGCTGAAGTCCGAGGATGTCAGCAATGTAACTCAAGTCCTATTGGCTTGTATCCAACTGACTACTGTAGGTAACTCAAAGGAGCTTCCTATTAGCAATCAACTAAACACAGTGCAACAGTTCTTAAGCAGAAATAAACACAACCTTCAGTCACTAATAAGTAACTGGAAACTCTAACTCTTGCAATCGAAGGGCACTCAGGGCCTCCCCAGATGCCTCCTAAAGGTTTACACAAATAAACAGAACTCACTATAATAATATCCAAAGGAGCTGGGGCTTTACCTTGACTTCGCACCCCTGTAATGCGGCTCCCTCCTTCCACTTATTGCGCAAGTAATAATAAAATAAATAGTAAATAATAATATTACTAATAATATGCAAATCTGGGTGTCGGGCTGTCGACGCTTGCCTTTACTAGGTGAAACAGAACAATACAATATACAACAGACGCGACTCGCCCATGACACACCAAAATTGCGAGAATATGCAATAATGACCACACTCCTCTTTTTTGGTGGAATCGTAACTTTGTCGGTTCACCAATTTTACATAGATGTGGGATTACTACTGCCGTAAGCACATCCCCAACACCTATAGGCAAGGCAAAACTATGTAAAACTGTGACTTGGTTTGCATTGTATATAGTTCAAAACAAGCTGCGTGGGTTCTGCATGTAGATTTTTTTGTTGTGAAAATTTTTTTGTCATGTCTATTCGAAAAAGATTATCAGAAGATGAAAAATTTACACTTATTGAACTTGTTCATGAGAAAAAATTTCTGTGGAACGTTCAATCACTCGATTACAAGGACGTCTAGAAAAAACGAATTTTGGAATGTAATCGTGGAAGTAAATCATCAAATCGTGGTCCCGACATGCCGTAAATTTGAAAAAATCGCTCTGCATCATCTTTTTTCAAGTCCGAAAAAAGTGTGGCATGTTGACCAAACTGCGACCTCGCCCTGTTCATAGGACGCACTGACCATCGTCTTCGATTTCTTTTGATCGAGCAATTATTGTCGTGCAACAAATGGGTAAGAACGCGAATTTTCAAGGTTTTGGAAAAATACATTTCAAAATGCAAAACTCACAGTCCAATCGATAAGCAGAAATGAAATTTGTCCCCACGAAAAATTGGCTTGCGAAGTATGAACCAACTCCGAGCATCCCCGAGCATGCTCGCCGAACATTCTCGGAGCTGTGCTTGGACGTGACCCGACAATTGAGCGCTGGACAATTGAGCGCCGACAATTGAGCGCCGACAACTGAGCACCAGACAACTGAGCGCCGTGACAACTGAGCGCCGACAACTGAGCGCCGACAACTGAGCGCCGACAACTGAGCGCCAACAACTGAGTGCCGACAACTGAGCGCCAACAACTGAGCGCCGACAACTGAGCACTGACAACTGAGCGCCGAGACAACTGAGCGCCAGACAACTGAGCCCCAGATAACTGAGTGCCGACAACTGACGGCCGACTATTTAATGTCAGATAAATAACCCAATCAGTTTGAAGTAACTATTTTGCATTTAGGCTTTGGCTTAGGCTTAGGCTTAGGCTTGGGCTTAGGCTTAGGGGCTTAAGCTTAGGGGCATAGGCTTGGGCTTAGGCTTAGGGGCTTAGGCTTAGGGGCTTAAGCTTAGGGGCATAGGCTTAGGGGCTTAGGCTCAGGCTTAGGGGCTTAGGCTTAGGCTTAGGCTTAGGCTTCGTCATATGAATCAAAAATGACCATATTTGTTTGATTCATAATATTAGACGTATAGACATATATACATTACAGTAGATAATCATTACGGTAGATAATCACTGAAATGCTAGTATTCCGTAGCGCTCAGTAAATGAAAAAAACGCTCAATTATAATGCATTAAATAGTCGGCGCTCAGTTGTCAGCACCCAAATGTCTGGCACTCAGTTGTCGGCGCTCAAATGTCTGGCGCTCAGTTGTCACGGCGCTCAATTGTCACGGTGCTCAGTTGTCTGGCGCTCAGTTGTTGGCGCTCAATTGTCAGCGCTCAATTGTCCGGCGCTCAGTTGTCGGCGCTCAGTTGTCAGCGCTCAGTTTTTGGCGCTCAGTTGTCATGGTGCTCAATTGTCCTGCACTCAGTTGTCGGCGCTCAATTGTCGGCGCTCAATTGTCCAGTGCTCAATTGTCGGTGCACCGTGCTTGAAGATGCTCGGTGAGCATGCTTGGTGAGGATGCTCAGGGTAAATTTGCTCGCCAAGCAGAAGTATGAACTGGGCTTTAGACAAGATATATAGAACTTCCAAACAAGTCACTACTGGCCCTGATGGCCCAATGGCAGCACTCTAGACTGTTAATCAAATGACCAGAGGAAGGTAGTAGGTAAAATACTGAAACATAACAATATTATAACCACAGTATTGTTCATTTTTTGTTTCCCAAGGGAAGAATAAAAGCCTCACTCTAGGTTTCAAATTAGGCTTGAAGTAAACTTTTCTCCTGCACATCCGTCCAAATACTGTGCCACATCTGTATATATTTTCTATTGTTATTTTTTCTTCAGCCCGAGAGGTTCTATACCACAGTTAATCTGGCTACAGTTATATACTTTGAGAATGTCATGTAATGCTTCAAGGTTTGTGCGTTAGTCAGATAGATTTCATCATGCATATATGAATGATAAAGGTAATGTTCGAACAACCATGTCAGAACATTGGAAAATCAGGCTACAAAAATCACATGATTTCTTCATATTACATGCATTGCACAATGTTAATATTTTATTGTTTACACTCATGTTCTGCAAGGTAAAGAGGGGCAAGGCTCTAGTTCTCCAGCATTTTGTGTTTCTGAACATCACCTATCTAGTTGCTTTATGCAGTTTTGCTATGCTAAGCATGGTTTGCCTATGATATGCAACATCTACTAATTCCACTATATTTGCAGGATGATGCTCATCATTCAATTGGTATTTCTCACAGCTTTCATAATCCGCGCATTTGGCCGAAATGAGAATTCCCCTTGCGATGTGCCAGGACAAGACGACTTCATTTTCGTGCCAGTAAAGAAATCCATCAAACCAACAGTTTGCGACCCTAATATAGAGACTGGAGCTATTCCACGTGAAACAAAAGCCTGCTTCTTGAGCAAATATTTTATTTAAAAAAAAAATTTTTTTTCAGTCAAACAGACTCCGTGCATTCATAATTTAAATGGTAAAAATTACACAGTTTTGAGGAAGCAGAAGAGTAAAAATTATGTTCAATGGGAGTTTTGTCGGGACGTTCGGCAGCAAAAATTCAATGGTCACAGTAAGTATGCTAATATTGTTTCCCAAATGTCCTAAAATCCCCCAAAAAACCAGATTCTAATTATTTGTAAATTCAATCTTTTCTCAAAATGTGCTCTGAAAGGATGCCAATTCTGTGTCTACCATCCACGAATGTGTCTACTTTTCAAATACCATTGTGTTAGTTAGCCTTATTAAACTTAGCTATTTACCAGCTATTACTCCAGTTGGATATTTGCCCATTATCCTAAGGCTAATCTATTTTCAACTTAGTCCAGTCATTATTCAAGGCACAACAGTTACATTCTGCTGTCCACAGATTGAGTTGGATGCTCAGTTCCCGGCATTTTCAGGGCAGCCATTTGACATTATTCATAATTCATTGAAAAAAATCAATAATCATACTGTAGCACTAAATCTTCTTCAATATTGAACATTGTGGAATAAAATTGTTGCGCAATTGTAGAGAAGAATATGTTTTCCCAATTTGAGCAATGAGGTTGGAACGAAAAGTTATGTACAAATTGGGCGATTACGCAATAACAAAATCAATAAAAACCCTAATATGGATAGGCACGAAAAAGGGGCGGAGCTAGTCGAGAAATAATACGGACTAGCAAGAAGCCTGCAGGGAGAGAGAGAAAAGATCACCCAGGCAAATGTGAAATTACAGTAATTAGCCCAAAAATGGTCCACTACCTCCTATGAGGTGTATACTTGCAGGCAACTATCACGAATTGCCAAGTCCTTATTAAAGCGAGCTAGATTGCTGGAAACACACTACAACACTTACAAATACTGTGTTTGAAGAGCCTATGCCGACTACAGATTTTTTGTCGTTCGGGCCCTCAAATCTCCCAAAAAATTAGATTCCATTGTTCACAATTCAATCTTTGCTCAAAATGTGCCCCCTCAGATGTTCATGTCTGCCATCCACATGGAGCATCTACCCTTCAGATATGTTCTGCTGTTCAGGGTTGGATTCTAATGCTCAGTAGTTGGACCAAAGAAACCATTGACTGTGGTAGTTGACAGATCTACAAGTTCTGCTGTGCAGATGTGGTGTTTATCGAGACTGACATTTTGGTCAATACAAAGGAAATTGCAACAGATGTACTGTTGTAGTGTGTTTCTGCCAATTCTAGTTGATTTCCTAATTTTGTGCCATTCTTGAAGAAGTGCCACCAGGCAGGCCTCCAACCAAATGTAGGGGACCATTCCAAGGTAATTACTGTAGTTCTCAAATTTTGAAGGTGTGTGTGAGAGTTTTTTATTATTATTAGTTACTTGCTCACCCTGCCTTTAGTTTTGTGTTCGTCTGCATGGGAGGTTCTATATTGACCACCCACTGCACGTCCATTTGGTACTATTGCGTAATCTCCTTTGTATAGTAAGTGTGTATTTTTAAGGTAGGTAAAATTGTGAAGAGAACGTTGCTGTCCTTCTAGGAAAGCAGTTGGTTCAACTTAAATTGGAAAACAGAGGGTTTGCCAATTTGGGCTAACATTGTTGGGTTATGTACTTCTCTTTTTCGTCCATTTCGGGAAAGTGTTAAATGGTTGGAAGCTCGTGCATTAAGGTCTAGCTGTGGCTATCTCCCCTCCTGAATCTCTATTCTCTTCCAACCCCCAGACTAGGACAGGTAATGGCCCAAGAGATCCTTAACGTTCTCATTTGTTTCAAATATAACACTACGACATCCTAATGAAACCAATAAAAACTTGGAACTGCTTTCAGACTTTCAGATACCCCACCAGGAAACTCCCAAAACCTACAGCAGAACACGGTGAAGTCTGTGATATAAGTCCTACCCAAGTGTTGAACAGCTTCTTGGCTAGTGCCAGAGCTGTTCTATCACTGTCCAATGTAAAGGTAGGTGTCCATCAGGATCATGGCTGAACAAAAATGGCTGGGTATGGAACCACTCCCTTCGAGCAACAGGGAGCTCCCACTGTCATGGTTACCAGGGCTTCATCGGTTGTCCCGGTGCTCCCCACAATTTCACCAAAGTCAGAATACATGTGACCATCCAGACGGGGACTCGACAAAAATGGCTGCGTTAGGTACCCCTGGGTTGGCCGAAACATATATGCATGTGAACGGTGGCCGAGAAGGTGTTATTCAAATTATCCATCAAAGACAGCTGGAGAAGGCCTAGTGGAATTATTGGATTTTCAGAAATAAAATTATGCAAATATTTATTAGATTAATTCGTATGTTACCAGTGTAAAAAGTGTAAAATTGATGTCCGTTTAAATAGCTGCAAATTAGCCTAAACTGAAATAATGAATTTTTATATGCGAGGTTGAAAAGAGTTAAAAAAAAGTCTTATCCAAAGCATGTTTAAACACAATAAAATATTTTTTTACTTTTTCAGTTTGCCAACATAATGACGGGTGTTACCTGAAAAGTGACATAATGAAACAAATCCGAACTACAGGTAAGGATTCCATTTTTGACTACAACAAGCTGCAATATTTTGAATTTCTTTCGACTAGATGCGCTAAGCAAAACGTGTGGTAGTGTGATCGAAAACTTGAAAGAAACCAACCCTACTGCGTATAGCACCATGTTTCAAGCCCGTGATAGACAACCTTGCAATTTCAGAACATATTCAAGGTAAATTTTTGGTTTTATATACCGCGGGCACAAATGGTCGAAAACTGGACTACATTTTCAAAGTTTAATTACATCGGCACGAAGCATGATTAATCATAGAAATATGCCCCATCACTATCAATCACACTTTGCCGTTTTACCATTAGCTTTGTTATGTTTACTTTTCTGCTTAGGTTAGAAGACGTCAGCAATATAACTCAAGATACTATTGGCTTGTATTCAACTGACTACGGTAGGTCACTCAAAGGAGCTTCCTATTAGCAGTCAACTAAACACAGTGCAACAGCTCTTAAGCAGAAATAAACACAACCTTCAGTCACTAATTAGTAACTGGAAACTCTAACTCTTGCAATCGAAAAGCAATCAGATGCTTCCTAATGGTTTACACAAATATACAGAACTCACTATACTGACGTCCAGGCCGGCTGGGAACTCTCCTTGGTAATGGGCCCCATGTAAATAGGGGGGCCCCGTGTAAATTTTATTATTAATTACTCGCTTAATGCACGAGTAATTAATAATAAAATAATAATAATGATAATATAAAAAATTATTCAAATCCTTGTGGGCTGTCAGCATTCCATTTTATTGGGCGGAACAATACAAATATAAAATTATATGGACGCGACTCACCCACAACACAAACAAGGTGTAAGAATGATAAACATCGTGTTTCTTGGTCGAATTGTAACTTTGTCGATTCACCAATTTTGCATAGATGTGGGATTACTGCTACCGTAAGTACATCCCCAACAGCTTTGCAATGCCCGCATATTAAAAAGGCACATGGCTGCCAATCAAAAGAGTTCCGGATGAATGTTTCGACCTGGGCCCGGTTTCACCACAATGTTACGAGTCTTACGAGTACTAGCAGTGTCGGATTCTAGAAGTAAATCAGTTTCACCAGCTTGACTCATGCTACGGGTGACGAGCTACAACCTACGGGTGATGGACTGCAAGCTGTGCTTTGAGTTAGGAGTCTGCAGTAAGAGTGTTTCACCATGTTTTCCATAGGACTCGTAAAATGACCATTTTATGGGGTGTTTCTTGGCACTCGTTATATGGGAATTCGTAATGTTTTTATAATCGGTTTGGGAAATTTGTTCTGAAAATTATCAATTTCTAAGTTATCCTTAAATTTAATCAAACCTTGAAGAAATTTTCTCAATTCTTGTAAAAATTTGTTAGATTTTGATGAAACATATAAAAATTTTCTTCGAAAAAAAGGAAAAAAAGGTTCCCTACTTAGAATAATTTTCTTCGCATTTTTGAAAATTCACTAATTTTACAGGAATTTTCTAAATTTATTGTCAAAGTTAATTTTATTGAAAACATCCAAAAAAATTGCAAAAAATTTCTAGATCTTTGCAGATTACTTACTATTTTTGTTATTTATTCGTACAGAATATATGGAGGGCCACTTGAAAAAAATCGTTAATACTCTAAAAAAGGTGTTACCATCTGAAAAACGTCGTTACCTTCGAACATGATGCACAACTTTTTTTCCAAGATGCATCACAAAAATTTCAAGATGCTTCCCAAAAGTTTTAAGTTGCATCGCAAAAAAATCAATATAGGAGACATTTCCAATGTTCAACTTTTTTTCAAGTGCACAAATTTTTGGAATGCATCACATTTTTCTCAAGATAATCTTGAAAAAAAATCAAAATGGCATGATGGCATCTCGAAAAAAATAAAATAACATCTTGAAAAAAATCAAGATCTCATCTTGAAAAAAACCAAAATGGGTGGCACATTTATGAAACTAGCCAATCAAATGCGTTCCTCCACCCCTTTACGTATTATATAGGGGAACCCTTTGACGTGGATTTGTGAGGTGACGGGGTTTTTACCAGAGGAGGCGGGGTTATTTTGCATGGGCAATCTGATGGACATATTGGTTTCATCATTAAATTTTTTATTTTTTGGGTTTTTCGAGAAAATGTGAAAAATGCTTGTTTTTCGCCCAAAATGCAGTAATTTCGAGAAAGTATCCAAATTATCATTTCTTTGTCAGGTTGACAAAAGAACACAAATGACAAAAATGCACATATACCATTAAGCTACGATAACTACAGACACACTTTTGGCCCGTGAAAATCTCATCAAATTCACGAGTACTTTCATTATCATAGTGATAGGTCACTCATTTGGTGAAACTGAACAGTTGTTAACTATGAAAAACCGTCACTCGTAACACTCATAACTTGTGGGCCAGTACTCATAAACTTTATTTTTTGGAGAAACGGCCACTGGTAGCACTCCTAGCTAGACTCATAATTCCTTGCTCGTAAGCTCTGATTCTTGGTGAGACGGCCGTTCATAGCTCTCTTAGCACGGGACTCGTAACTCGTGACATTTTACTCTTAATACGGAGTTTTGTGGTCAAACCGGGCCCTGGTCATTGTTTTCAAATTCCATGTCGACAAGACTTTTCTGCAATTACATGAACAAATAATAATCTGATGGTGCAATGTCCAGCAAATATGGTCGATGGGGTAACAACTCGCAATTTAATTCCTGGATTTTCGCCTGGACAATGACAGCAGTATGTGGATGGGCATTGTCATGGAGCAGAAGTATTCACTTGCAGTTTACCAATGCAGGCTGCTTTTTAATCAAAGCATTTTGTACACAATCAAGCTGATCTTCGTAGACTTTGGCAGTGAGCGTCAAACCGGCTGGTAACAACTCAAAGTGGACAATTCCCCAGGTTGACCACCACACACATAACATAACCTTGTGTGCATGTAGATCGGGCCTTGGCGCTTGTGCTGGTTCAGAGCCTTTGTTGAGAAATTGTCGCCTTGGAATGATGTTAACATACACAAGTCACTTTTCATCTCCAGTCATGATCCGATCATGGAAAGGCTCTGTTATGTTTACTTCTCTACTTAGGTCAAAAGACGTCGGCAATATAACTCAAGTCCTATTGGCTTGTATTCAATCGACTACTGTCAGTCACTCAAAGGAGCTTCCTATTAGCAATCAACTAAACACAGTGCAACAGTTCTTAAGCAGAAATAAACACAACCTTCAGTCACTAATGAGTAACTGGAAACTCTAACTCTTGCAATCGAAAGGCAATCAGTTCCTACCCAGATGCCTCCTAAAGGTTTACACAAATACGGAGATCTCAATACAACAATATCCAAAGGAGCTGGGGCTTTACCTTGGCTTTGGATCCCGTGTAAGGCCACTCACCACTTCCACTTATTGGGTAAGTAATATAACAATAAAATAATAAATAATAATAAGAATATTATTATGATAATGTGTGTGTTGGGCTGTCGATGCTTGCCTTTATTGGGCGTAAAAAGAATAATATAATACAAAGTGACGCGACTCGCCCATGACACACTAAAGTACAAGAATGATCAAACATTGCTCTTTTTGGTTGAATCGTAACTTTGTCGATTCACCAATTTTGCATAGATGTGGGATTACTACTACCATAAGTACATCCCCAACAGCTGGATTTTGTACTGTGAAAGTTACAACATGGAAATGATAACACACTGTCGAATAGCATGATCACTCAATTTGTGAGGCACCCATGTTTTAGGAGTTTCCAAATCTTGCTCATCTGCTTCATTCGACTCTTAATGGTAGTGTGGGTAGTGACAAGGACTTTTGCTATTTCATTGGTGGTTGCTTTTAGATCGAGGTCCAGCTGTTCTGCTTCTGATATTTCATCTGCTCATTCACTACAAGGTTCATCTGTTGAGGCAACTTTTTCCCGCTACTCGGGGCTTCCGTAAAAGTTAGGCTCGGTCTGAGACTTGAACTCAGGACCTTATGGCTACTGTCCACACACTCTAACCAACTGAGCCAACCAAGCAGCGGGAAAGGCGCTCTCTTTTTGAAACAATTCGTAGTTGGGGTGGTTGCTGTGACCACTCTCAACATCATTCCGCCGTTGAGTTTGATGGACCGTCAAGGGCCACCAGTGTTGAGGCGACCTTTTCCCACTACTCGGGGCTTCAGTAAAAGTTAGAGCATGTGGGCGGTAGCTGCAAGGTCCTAGGTTCAAGTCCCGGACCGAGCCTAACTTTTACTGAAGCCCCAAGTAGCGGGAACAGGTTGCCTCAACACTGGTGGCCCTTGACGGTCTGTCAAACTCGATGGTGGAGGGATGTTGAGAGTGGTCACAGCAACCACCTCAACTACGAATTGTTGCAAAAAAAGACACCTTTCCCATTGCTCAGTTGGCTCAGTTGGTTAGAGCATGCGGAAGGTAGCCGCAAGGTTCTGGGTTCAATTCCCAGAACCTACCCTAACTTTTACTGAAGCCCCGAGTAGCCGGAAAAGATTGTCTCAACACATCTTTGATACTGCGGGTGCCAGTCCTGAACTTTGCAAACCACCATTCGACTGCACATTTGGAAACGTCAAATTCACCATATGCTTGCCATATACTCCTGGTTGCTTCTGCTAGGATTCTGCACGTACAAAATGTATATGATCAGGGAGGAAACACTTTGCATTAGGTGTCAATAAAAGGAACAATGTGAGCCAACTGAAAATTGCACCCTTATTTACGCTTGCTCTTCCAAACAACTGCTCATTTATTTTTTTTAAGATTTTAGATTTTAAGATTTTTTAAATTTTTTTTTTCAGTTTAAGATTTTCGGATTTTATTTTTAAAATTTTAATTTTTAAGGTCTATCTATACCAGATTTTAAGATAAAAGTAGATCGATAACATGTGACCAAAAATCGACGTTATTTCCTGGCCAATCCAATATTTGATGGTTTTCATTCATATTCAATTCCGGACGGACAAATCAATCTCCCAGTTTGCAAAATGGGGAAATGCCTCCAGTTGATGGTTGCCGAAATGGCAGGTACAATGGGGTTTTCTATGTGGACGACTACCCAAGGTGTAAGTTGTGAATTATTCGAACAATAATTACATGCATAATTTTTGATTTGCCCAGATTGTATCATTAACGATTTGAGTGCAAATAATGGCAAATGTATAAGCATAGAGGCTTTACACACTGCTATCCGAGATGGTTTGGCCGCACAACCATTCGTCTATAACCAAACTGTCGACAATACTATCGAGTATAAACGCTACATTGTGAAATGTAAACACAAATATACAGCTTGTCGAGATTGATTTAAATTTAGCTTTGTGTATCTAGATCGTGCAGCCATGTACGATAAGTTTGAAACTTTGCCATCTCAAGAGTTATTCCGTCAAATGGTTGAAAATCCATTCAATATGGAACGAGGAGCATGGCTACATGGTTCCGAGTCAAATAAATACCAAAACATCTTCCTCTATGCAGGTTAGTTGAATTTTTCCAAAAACAATGCTTATTTTTACATTTTGCCTACTAAATTATGTTCTATTAATTAAAATTTCAGCTGATAAACTGAATTATCCAGAGATAAAGGACCACTTTACGATCGATACAAAACGAAACAAAGCGATAACATATCCCGCAAAACACTTGTGCGATTCCCTTCTGACCTACCTCCCAATTTCCAATACAGACTTGTTGAATCAAATTTCTATCCAAGGTTAGTTGATTTACAATTGTTGACATCCTTTTGTTTCTAATTTTCAAAAATTTTCTAGACTGTCCCAACGTGATCGATCCAACTCCAACAAATGATCATCGTCCCGTTCAACGTAAACTTTTCCAATAAACCCTCAAAACCCAACTACTCTGTTTTTAAATTTTTAGATTTTGAATTTCCCGCAACATCTGAATTTGTAGATTATGATAAAAATAAGCGACCGAAAGGTGCCAAAAATTTACTGTGTATGTATGTATGAAAAGTTTTAACGCATTCTGTTTTAGGATGTGGAATAAAATTTAATCACGCTGACTTCCAAAACCTGGGTGCTCTTTGCCTATCATTCGCCGATGCGGAAAAGTTGTTGAACACAAAAAACAATTTGGATGAGGATGTCGAACCAGGCCATTCAAGAATGATGGAAAATGAAGACCCATTTGCCAGTAGCGCTCGATCTGTTTGGCGCAACACAACTGAAGGACACTACAGAAGAAATTATATGGCTGGTAGAAAGCTGTCTTTTGTTATTGTTATGAGTTAAATGGATTTTAAAAATTTTGAAAAAAAATTTAAAAATTTTTCAAATTTGGAATTTCAAATTTTTTGAATTTTGAAAATACCACTTTGAAAACCAAGAACGCTTTTTGCCAGCAAGTCTTGATCTCAGAAATCTACTCCCAAAGGTCTACTATTCAAAAGCATGGGAGGCCGAGCCACACCCTTGATTCACTATTTTCAAAAATTAACACCCTATGACATTCGGCTTATCTTGGTTTTTTCGAAATGGTATCTTAATCCTGGAAAAACTGCATTTCTAACTTGAAAATAAGGTCTTTTGATTTTTTCGATGCATGTATTGAAATGTTTGTGATTTACCTTGAAAAAATATTGCCTATTATGTTTGAAGACATTTCTTGTATTCTATACAGGTGTCTTACGCTTGCATCAGAAGGCTCATCAGCCGGCTCAATATTACAAGCCAGAAGAGTTTTATTGGAGCACATTGAGATCACGTAACATACCGATCCAACAAATTCTCTTGAATATTGGTACAATGTGTCTACAATACAACAGTTGTTTTTCACTTCTGTTTTTCTATAGAAGCCGCCCTGGGATATGGAGATGGCCAAAAACGTGAATTTACAATTAAAAATCCATGGAATCAGCCAGCTGGGCCAGTAAAAGTGAACTTGAGCGTCAATGCTTTTTGCAGAGCCATGTTGGAAATGATACCTTTTTCGCGACAAGACTTGAGAAATGCAAATCCGCAATGTAAGCGCATGTTATTTCGTCGACAGTATTTACATTTATTCTATTCTTCAGCATGCCAGAATTATGATTGACAGTGAAATATAAGTTGATTATTAATTCTACATAATATGATAATTAATTGATATTGATGAATAAATGATAATTGAAGTGAAAAATTGAATATGTGGATCAATTCAGTAAGTACTCTGTTATCATTTTCCAAAGTATGTAAAAAAACACTAACCCTAAAATCAACGCAAAAGTGTGATTATGATTCCATATACTTAAAATGATTTTCATAACAGTATATACCCAAAAAAGTAGCTATGGGATGGGTATCCGGATCTGCAAATATCTGCCTAGAATTTTCGGATTTGGATCCGAAATCTCTGTCCACTGAACCACGTTTTTTTGGATCTGAATCTGGATCAGCTTGACATGTTTGCAAGGTGCACATCATGCTGGTGTCTGTGCGTATAGTTTTTTAGCACACAAATTTCGCCCAAATATTTTATGTTCCCACTTTGGGCTATGTAAATTTATGTGGGCCCTGTTTTATGTATACAAAGAGTTGGGCCTTTGGCCAACTATTCATTCATCCCATTTGGCCTTCCTTTTCCATGTTTCTTGACCATCCTTGTATATACGAATAAATTATGCTAATCGGCCAGCCTAACAGATACCTCATCTACTACATTGTATGTGCAGGCCGCCAATGGAAGATAAACCTATTGACTCAAACATCAGGGCTGAACCCAATTTTTCAGATACAGATCAGGATCTGTTGCTGTCAAAAATTCCGTCCTAATCAGATCGTTATTCATTCCAATTTGCATTGAGTTCCACAAAAATTTCAAATCAATGGTACCTGTTGTAGTGTGTTCCCCCCGATTTTAGTCACTTTTGTCAAACCATGCATGAGGCCCGCTGGTAGCAAGTGGAGTGAGCAACACAGAATATCAACAGTCGTCTTACTGTAGCACACGTCAGTACGCATGCACTGGCTCTCTCTCTTCGTCTATCATTATTATCATAGGTGGCGCGACAGCGTCAACCTATAATATACTTGGCCGCCAAATTTCATGTCCCCCCCCTCTAGAGCCAAAACGGTAAGAGCTAGAACCTTCGGGTTTTTTGCATAATATCGGGCATAGGGGCAAACTATGGGGTGCCTTTTGTCATTTCGCCTCTATCTGCGAGTGGTGCTCGGTGGGGCCCCAAAAACAGGTAAAAAACGCACTTTTTAAGGCCCCCCAGTTCCACCATGCCCAGCAATCGGTGTGCCATATCCAAGCTCCATACTTCGGCCTAATCATCTTGGGAGTGTAATCTCAAATGCGAATTTTTCTTTTTTTGAAATATGGCCTCAATTCAATTATATGGTTGTCCAAAGTCCCGGAAAACGCCAAATTCCCCAATTTTGTTATATAATACTTATGGGTTCAAAAAAATAATTTTTTGCAGCATAATGCACAACTAATTTTTTTGCAGTTTCAAATAAACCTGTAGCCTTATTGCGATTTTTGGACTGCAAGGGTTTTCGACCATTGGGAATTTGAAGGACACGGTCACTTTACACGAAAAATTATCCCGGGTGTAAACAAGCGTATTTCCGTGATTTTTCAGTGGAGGGAGTTTTCGACCGCAGCGAATTCAATAGACGTCCTCACTTTACACAAAAAAATTATCCATGGTGTAAACAAGCGTACTGCCGTAATTTTCTTGTGGAGGGGATTTTCGACCACGAGGAATTTAATGAATGTGATCACTTTACACCAAAAATTATCCCGTGTGTAAACAAACGTATGTTCGTGATTTTTTGCTGGAAGAGGTTTTCGACCACGGGGAATTTGATGAATGCAATCACTTTACACAAAAACTTATCCCAGTTGTAAACAAACGTACTTTCGTGATTTTCTGGTGAACGGGGTTTTCGATCACGGAGAATTTGATGAATGCGATCATCTTACAAAAAAAAACTATCGCGGGTGTAAACAAGCGTATTTTCGTGACTTTTTATGGAAGGGGCTTTCGACTGCGGGGAATTCAATGCATGTGTCACTTTACACAAAAAAATTATTCCGAATTTTACCGAGCCTGTTTTCGTGAGCTTTTTGTGGGAGGGGTTTTCGACCACTGAGAATTTAATGAAAATGATCACTTTACACACTAATTCATATTGAGTGTAAACAAATGTATTTCTACTATTTTTGAGGGAAGATGTTTCTGACTATGGGGAATTCAATGGACGGAGTCAGTTTACACGAGAAAAATCAATTGTGTAAACAAAGCTATTTCTGCGATTTTTTGGGTTGAAGTATTCTGAACCATGAGGAATTCAATAGATATGGTCACCTTTCAGTATCTTTACAACGTTTATTTAAGTACTATGCGCTTTACACATGCTTTACTTTTGCTGGAGGTGAGAATTCATTGGTTGAAGTTTTTTTATTGTTTTTTGAAGTGCTGATGACCAAATTTAAAACTTCAATGTGCTTCTATGAAAATTTTCGTGCATGGTTGAGGCCCACTAAAAAGAAGTGAACTAGTTTATTAGAAAATGCCCCGATGGGGCAGAAAAAAGGAGAATATACTTGCTTCGATAGTTGCCATGCTAGAAAAAGAAGTGGACTAGACTTTTGAGAACTTGGGTCAAAGTTGGAAAAAATTCACTTACTTTATATTGGATTTTCATTCTGTCTCAAAAAAGTTTTCTATGTTTGTGAAAAAGTATATTCTGCAGCATCATGCACTTTGTCCTTCCCATGGCATCAACCACAGTAACATTTTTCTATATGAAAATAATATGGCACATGACTTCAAATGTAAAAAAAATGGTAAACCAATGGCATTCTATCTCCCGACCGATTCAAAACTTCTGCCTCTCACACTAGCTGAAAAATGGTGAGGGAGACATATTATAGTTATAATTCCGACAAGTCCTGATGACATTCAAATTGTACTGAACCTGAAATCAAACCGAGTCGTCTTTTTGTTCGAGACTATCTTGAATGGAGCTTAAACCCTTTTAGTGCAACTGTTCCTTGGTTACTTATGGAGTGAATTCCATAGGATATGTTAAATAAAATGTGTGAATTACACACATCTTACACGATCGATTTAGTTCTAAGAAGACTTTGTGCTGTAGCATTTTCTAAAAAAACTGAGTGGGATTTCATTTGTCACCTTCTCAGAGTTGATTCCTGTCTTATTGACACTAAATTTAGAAAAAAAGCTCATGCAGTTAGAAACACTCATGTGTGAGAGGAAGGACATGGGGAGTACAAACTTCACCAAGGGTTTGGAAACTGGAAGATTTGTTATGAAGAATAGTTTTTTGTTCAACTTTTTTTTAATTTTGTCACAAAAAACGCGAAAAAATCCACCCCTGTGCCTTCCTCAAAATTTCGGAGATGCATATGTTCAGTTGGAAAGTTTGTTGATGCACTCAGCTGCAGAATATACTTTTTCACAGACATGGAAAATTTTTTTGAGACAGAATGAAAATCCAATATAAAGAAAGTGAATTTTTTCCAACTTTGACCCAAGTTCTCAAAAGTCTAGTCCACTTCTTTTTCTAGCATGGCAACTATCGAAGCAAGTATATTCTCCTTTTTTCTGCCCCATCGGGGCATTTTCTAATAAACTAGTCTGTATATGTTTTCTTATTGAATGTGTGCCCCGCTGGCCACTTTATATCTACTCGCCACCTCCCTGCACGGAATTCTTTATTCGTTTTTCTTCCCAGTGTGTGGGAGTGATTCGTCTGTATTTCTCGCCCATATCATTTGTAAGTAAGTGTTTTTCGATTTAGTAGATAAAAGTAGAAAAGTCTCCCTTTTTGGTTTTTACTTAATTAGGGAGACAATTAAGGAAACATCTTTTCCTTAATTGGTCGGGTAATTTGTGTTGGGTTTAAGTGCAATTAATTAAGTTAATCGGGTAAGCATGGGCGTGGGAAACACGTACATTAATGATGAATCCTGGGATCCCAATCCTGCCTGTGACTCATCAGCACCCGAAACCTTCCCAAATACAACATACCTAAATTATACTTATCAATTTTCCAACAGTATCACCCTTCAAACAATTTTTGGTAGGATTGTAAATTTGATCAGCATGATCACATGAAGTGCTCTTTGCTGGTGCAGACAAAAATTTTTGGGCTATCAATGAGAGGTAGGGCAGCAGTGGAGTTAGACTTAGGCTAATTTAATCAGTTGGTTGAGTTTTTCTTTCCCCATCCAGCCATTGTTCAAAGACGTTTAAGATTTGAGTTCGTGCTTTGCTTTGGTTTTGGCTATCTTTAAAGAAAAATACATGAGTTATATTTTTGAAAACATTAATTGTCGAAATAAGTCTTTGGTTATGAAGAGAATAAGAGTACCTAATCACTACTCCACTATGGAAGAAGTCATGAGCTAGAACTAGGGTGCAACAGTACAGTCTATTCAAATCTAAACAATAAATCACCTGCTTCAGGTAATGATTGGCAAAAGGTTGCTTGGGATCAGTGTATAACACTATGATTCTCCATTTCTTGGCCCTACAATCACAAAAAATAATATAGTGCTTTATATTTTGCCCAAAATTGCTATTTGCAGGACACTCAAAAACGGTTATTTTCATCAGACGCCACCATGCTGGATGTTTATGTCAACATCATGCAGGCTGCCGAAAGTGCCGAAAGTTCATCCCCTGCCATCTGTGGGGGTTGGAAAGATGTCCATGCTGTCCATAATAAAAGTCATCATGACAGGGACAGATACCTCAGTCATGGTCGAGATCAATCACCAAATCGATCAAAGCACCTGCAATCACCTAGGAGGTCATAGCATTGCAAAATGTCCTGTGCGACCACGCACAGGACATTTTGCAAAGTATTGCCAGTGACATCAAGGCAAGTCAAATTGATCAAGTGATGAGGGAAAAGCCATCAAGATGATCCACTTACAAAGTATTAGGCATAGTGCCGCTGCCTCCTAGAAATGTACATTTCGTGTTATCCATCCAAATGGAAGAGACTGTTACGCCAGCAGTATTGTTGATTCGAGAGCCAAGGCCTCATTGTTACCGCATTCGCTTTACACAAAATGGATTGGTGCTCCACTCAGCAAATTGAATGCTCGATTATTTAGCTTTAATAATGTGGAAACTGCTGGTCTAAGAGGACAGTTTACGGCGACAATCGAATACAATGGTCCCCAAGCGAAGGTAACTCTACTTGTTCTAGATTCGATCAAAATTGCGACCTGGGGTATGGATACAACCGAGGTGCTACAATTAGTCTTTGATGAAGCCACACGACTAATCAACTTTGTCCAACCCATTGAATCGATGCCACCAGCCACTGCAGTCTAGCCGGTGCAAAGTACGCCTGCCACAAGTTATGGATACCTCAGCCATATTGCCCACAAATTCCCAAAACTCACGGCTGATGGCATGGGAAAGTTTCCAGACTACAAGCATCGCATTATGCTTACGGATGACGCCATTCCCATAGCCCGACCAATCACACAAGTGCCGATCACTTGCCGTGCAGCAGTTGAGAAAGAGGTCAAACAAATGGTCACTGATGACATTTGGGAACGAGTTACAACGTCCAGTGCATGGGCCCTCAATCTTGTTACATTTCCAAAGCCCGATGGCAGAATTCGAATTACAATGGATTTCTCACCTCTTAATAACTTTGTTGTTCCAGAATGCCATCCGCTGCCATGAATCAATGATTTGCATACACAGTTGCAAGGAGCCACAATGTCCACCAAGCTCGACTTGTCGAAGGGGTATTTCCACATCGCATTGGCGCCCTAGTCTCGTCCACTTACAAGGACAATTACACCATACGGTTTGTTCCAGTACAAACACTTGCCAATGGGGTTGATGGATGCCACATCCCTATTCCAGCGCCTAGTCTCGCAAACCCCTGCGGGATGTGAAGGGTGTATCAGCTACCTCGAGGACATATTGGTGTTCGGTTCCACGGTTCCACAACATGACGAAGGACTACGAGCTGTGCTGCAATGCCTCAGTGACAAAGATTTTCGTCTCAACATCTCAAAGTGTCAGGTCGTGGTCACCGATGTTTCATTGCTAGGACATCTGATATCAATCACCCACATCAAGTCCGACCCAAAGAGCCTCGCTGCTATTCAAAAGGTGCCGATCCCGCAGTCAATCACCAACGTCCTCAGTTTCCTGGGATCCATCAGCTACCACCGCGAATTTTGACCCCATCTTGCTGACCATGCTGAGCAGCTCCAGCATTTTACCCATACCTCTGAGCAAACCAAGTTCGAATGGAGCAATGAATTTATGACGGCATTCAACAAGCTGAATTCGCTGCTAATGAACGATTTACAACTCACAATATTTAATCCGGATCCTCCAACTATTTAAGCCACCGATGCATCCAACATTGATCTCGGTGCCTGCCAGTCACAGATAGCTTGAGGACGATTAGCGCTGATCGCGTTCGCCAGCAAAATGCTTACCAACCAAGAATGAGTTTACTTCATGAACGAATGTGAAGCTCTTGGTTGTGTTTGGGCCTGTGAAAATTTTTTTAACTTTTTGCAAGGCCGGAAGTTTATGCTGATAACAGATCACCAAGCCCTTGTTTTGATATTGGCTTAATCCAGCAGTACACGCAAAGCCCACAAATTTGATTGATGGCATGCTCGACTAGCTGAGTTCAACTACGATTTTCAACACAAGCCTGGGTCAGGCAACGTCATCCTCACTCTTTCAGGGTTGCCACAACCACCGCCTACAAAAGTCAATTCAATTGTTGCTGAAAACTTGTCGCTCAAGACATAGTGCATTCCCAGTTTCGGTGTCCCAAAACCTCAAACGATTGAGGAACGTTCTGTAGATAAATTGACATAGCGCTCTAAACGAGCACATTAATCTCCTGTGTTTGATCATCATTTGTTGTAGTGCGTTTTCCGCCGATTTTCACGATTTTGTCAAAGCACGTATGAGGCCTGCAGGTGACAAGTGGAGAGAGCAATGCGGACCATTAGCAGCCGTCTTACTGTAGCGCACGTCGGTACGCGTGCACTGGTCTCTCTCAATCATTATTGCTGTTCGTTTATTTTATATACCAGTTGTGCGCCTCGCCGGCCACCACTGTTCTCACTATTCGTCGCCTCCTACCATGCAGCCCTCCTTTTACTCGTCCCAGTGCATGGGAGTTGATTATTTTTATTTTCTCTCGCCCGTTTTTCCGTTTTGTTCGTAAGTGTCTTTGTTTTATTGCATAATATATAAAGGTAGAAAACTCTCGCCTTTCGATTCTAGGCAGTAAGGGAGACAATTAAGGAAATTAGACTTTTCCTTAATTGGTGGGATAATTAGTGTCTGGGTTTAAGTACAAATAGTTAAGTTAATCGGGTAAACGTGGGCGTGGGAAACACGTACATTAAGGACGAACCCTGGAATCCCAATCCTTCCTATGACTCATCATCAATCGCTGACCCACACACGAATACAACACATTGCCTAAATTCCATTCGACAATCCTTTTGTCCCGACTCTTCTGCATTCAGCACCCATGTACATGATATGATGTACAGCATTCCACAGGCTCACTATCTCCATTCCGTATGAACTCATAAATAAAGGATAGGACAATGTGCCGTCACATAGCAGACGTCCTGGACTCCCAGAGGAAAATGAATATTCCCTGGAAGGAATGACATAGGAGAATCTATCCAGAGGTAATTTTTTTCAATACCACGTCTGCAAAAGATGCGGGCATGGGCCTTTGGCCCTTTGTTTATTCACCATATACTGATGCAATATAATTGCATTTATTAAACAAATGACAATATTATAGAAAATGGATGAACCATTGAATATTTATGCAAATTGAGAAGCAGATGCTTAGATAAACTTTTACTATGGATGCTGGCATAAACTGTCAAAAACATATCAAAAAATATAGAAAGATTTCACAATCATTTTTTCCCTCTTTGGTGCTCCTGTCAGAAGGTCAATCCTGCTGACCTTCAGCTCCCTTATCATTTTTTTATATCAAAAAGTCTTTGTTATAAAAGTAATTTCAGTTTTTGTTAAGTAAGTGTGCATTTTAGTAAGATTTGTGCTAACATACATTTCTGGTCAAAATCAATATTTTTGGTTGGCAAAGTTTTGCATAACATTTTGTAGTTAATGTTTGGCGTTGTTCTGCCAATTTTATTCATTCATATACTATTTCTATAATTGAGTGTCCGTTTTTTGGCCTTTTTGTTTGCAGTGACGATGAGTCACTTGTTTTTTGTTTGTATTTGATGCACTCCACCAGCCGCCTTTTTCTTTTCCAACCTTGATTTTATTATTTAGTGTTTCAGCTGCAGACAGACACTTCTTGGTGCCTGTCAGACCATGATTCTGTCCGGTCTAATTAAGTTTTCCTTGAACTGTGGTAGAGTGCCAGAAGCCTCGTGAACTCTGTTAGGAGTTTTTTTCATAATTTGCCTTTACCAGCCTCTTTTGTATTTTGGTTGTGTAGTCACGCATAGTGGAAAGCTTCACGATGTCACCTAATTAAAGTGGGGCCATGGGCCTCACACTGAGGTGTTGGCTTCTGCTTTTACTGCTAACTTAACCCGATGAGTACTCGCTACAGAAGGAACTATAGGTACCATGGTGCTGCTGTTAGGCCCCTGTGGGGTCAAGATGATGATGTAACTGACCTTTGGGTTTATACAAAGGAAGTTGCAACAGTTCAGACCACAGGCTGACAAAAACACAACCACACCAAAACTCTCTCACATGGAGAGTCAGATACATTCCAGTACTTCACCAAACCTCAGGCAGAAAACCTTGGCATGTACCTTAGGACCTCCTACCCAAGTCTCCACTCCTATTCTTTAAGTCTGCTTCTTCTGCACTCACAAAACAATACAATTACCATTCAAATGTTGTATTGGGAAAATGAGGCCATGTCGTCAATGCAAATATCAAAAATATATAAAATAAACATGATAAACGGCGACGCTAACATTTTCTAAACTAATAAACAGAATGAAAAATATGACAAAAACTCGTGAAACAGTGGCATCACATTTCCATGCAAATTTGTCTTCTTTTCTTGCCACTTTTCACCACGTCCACCACCAGTGCATCGACATGGGAAGTTGAACACATGCACCCACAGTAACCCCAACATCCCTCTACCACACCAATCGGCAGGACATTCGTTTTCAGGCTATTGAGACAGTTTCAAACATAGTTGGGCCTGGACTTTGCAATGGGATCTGTGCCTAGATCTGGGGCGCCGCCATTCCTCTTCTCCCATGCACTAGTCTTTCTAGCATAGGGGTTGGGTTACCATAGGTGCGCTTCCTCTATGGTCGGCTGCTCATCACCTTGCCCCATCAGGATTACTACTGTAGAGTACGGACAAGGCCACCAGGTTAGGGGTGAACAATACAGGTCCAGCCTGTATAGACAATAGACAGAGCCAACTGTAAGATGACCTAGGCATTGACCAAATGTAAAATGACCTAGGCATTGACCAACTGTAAGATGACCTAGACATTGCGGTTAACTCTAGCACTTATATACCCTGAAACTTACCCAGTCTGTCTGGGGAGTGGCTATGGTAAACAATTGGGCAGGTACATGGCTCAGAGCCGATGGCAAAGTGGATTTTGAAGGATTGGCTACTATCAGGTGGAAACTGGCTAAAGATTGCTAAAACAGCATTTGGTAGATAGTTTTATCCGGACGATAATTGACATGGGAGATTGGTACCAATAAATAATGGGGTCTGGTACAGGGATGAAGGTATCAATGAAACATGCGAATAAGGTGTGATGCAAGGGGCACAATAGACAGGAGGATGAGACGAACGCTGATAAACACAGGTGAACCAATAAAATGATAATAGGATGATGCATGAGACAGCTAAAGCACAAGAAGACACTGGAAACCCAGAAAATGAGCCATAACATAGCATGACACACAATTATGAGCCCTTGCCAGCTACAGTAAGGCTGGGGTGGAATTAACAACACCTAGGCCAATTCCTGCAGCATTATTTCTTCAGAAAGGGCCTGTGCGCACATAGGCACTTGCCCAGTTGGAATTCATCCAGCATGGGGAGGACTTAGTGCCTGTGCTAAACATATGAACGTCTTTTAAGTTCCCACAGCTATTCGTTTGCATCAGCAGGAGCTGAGCTCATTTTGTTGGCACAAGGGACATGTTATGCGACTTAAGATAGCTGTGAGCAAGGAGTGCCCTTCGAAGGGAACTCATACTAATGGGGCATACTGTAGCCCAAATAAGATACATGATGAAACACAAACGAAACAGAAAAGCTTAAAAAATGACAAATGATCAAAATAATAAAATATCGAAATAACGCATCATGTGATGTTGGTGATTTTTTTTCGGAAAGTGACAGTGTCTTGATACTGACCTTGTGCTCTGTTCCCCTTTTTCAATAATAACCTCGTTTTTCTACATTCGACTATTGACACCAACTGCTTCTTTAACTTCCTCTCGCCCAGTTAGCATTAGGGGAAAGACCAGGTTAGGAATCTTCTGAAAACTTAAGGAGGGTTGCCCAGAGTATACGTGCCACATATTCCACAGTCCATTGCTATGCAAATTTGTCTGCGCCACCCGTGGCCCATCGTGGATTTGTATGTCAACTTCCCGGGCAGCAACAGGGTGCCCAATATTTTGGTGCTTACATTTTGTACAATTGTATCTTTTGTGTACGCTCTCTATCAGCCTGTTACCTTTATCAGTTGGTTAAATCGTTCATATTTCAATTTCCATATAAAGAGTCTGATTTTTACTTTAATAATCTACTAAAGCAGCTTTTACAATTCCAATAGACGATAAATATTTGCAAATGGTCGAGAATTGTCGCCTCTGACTACTTTTAATCAAACAAGTGCTATATTTATTCATTCATCCATTGTTCAAATAAATAAAAGAGTAAAAGTTAAGCTGTTTATATATATATTTCCTTCCTAGCATTATATATGGCTACATTTAAATGACCATATTCCATATTTTGCACCATTCCGCGATTGGATATAGAGTTAAAATGAGGACGATGTTGATCCATTCATTTCTCTTATTCGCAAGTTTCGCCATAATTGTTGTCTGGCCCTCAGTTGTCTTGGCGCTCAGTTTCTTGTATTTGTGTGTGGGGTAGTGGCAGATGAGTCACTCGCAGGATTGGGATTCCGAGGTTGTGTCCTTAATGTACGTGTTTCCCACACCCACATTTACCCGATTAGCTTAATTACTTGTACTTATTTCCCAACACTACTCATCCCAGGAATTAAGGAAAGGTCTAATTTCCTTAATTGTCTCCCTTATTACGTAAAGTCGAAAGGCGAGAGAGTTTTCTACCTTTATATTTTAGGCAATAAACCAAATGAAAAACTTACGTACAAAACGATAGTGGGCGAGAAATATAAAAATGATCAACTCCCACGCACTGGGGCAAGAGAAAGGAAGGCTGCGTGGTGGGAGGCTACGAATGGCGAGAATAGTAGTGGTGGGCGAGGTGCACAACTAGTATATAAAAAATGAACAACAATAATAATAAGAGAGACCAGCGCACGCGTACCGATGTGCGCAACAGTAAGACAGCTGTTAATGGTCCGCCTTGCTCTCTCCACTTGCCACTTGCTGGCCTCATAAGCGCTTTGACAAAATAGCGAAAATGGGTGGAAAACACACTATAACACCCCTCCCTCCTTGCAGTAGATCGCCCTAAGGGATCGTCAAGAAATAACAAAAAATGTGCAAAGGGAAGGGAATCGCCACTACAGGCTGTCACCGGGGTTGCTGAAGGGGTCTTCGGTATCGCACAGTGGGGCTGGGGGAGTCGTTGGAGTTGTTTGAGCCGATTTTTGGGCAGCGCATAGGGTGAGGCCTCCCAACGCGAGTGACACTAGGGAGGCTGTAGGTTCAGCAATCCCGCAGCTTGCATTGTCACTCCGTCTGTACCGATATACTGGAGCACACCAGCATACGATGCCATACGGATGGAAGGGTGAGGTCGGCCACTACGACAGTGGGGACAACAAAGCATAGACACAGCAGCGGAGGCGGAAAGGACAAAGAATGGCGCAAGTGGGGGCGTGTGGCGGTAGAACATTGCAAGTCCTCTTACTGCGTGGTCTTTGCATCGGCTGCAGGTGCGCTGGGAAAAACTAGTACACATAAAGCACACAAAAGAGATTAGAAAAGAAACAACCGGTATTAGACAATGTTAAAGAAAAACAAAAACAAAGAAAATGAATATTACTGTACAAAAGCTTCTTGTCAATGGCGGCGGGGTTGGGGAGTGTCGGAGGCAGATCGAGTTTGGTGTTGATAATCCCAGTGGTTGCGATTGCTTTGGCAGTATCGGTGGTTATGATAGCTGTGGGGGCCACGAAGATCATTGTGGCCATCAAAACGAACGGCACGGGAGTTGCGGTTGCGACTGTGATTGGTGCTGTGGCGATGACGGGATGACGAAGTATACGTTTGCGATCGAAGCAGAGAGAGAGGTTTCACACCCCGAGGCAGCAATTGCGTAGCGATCAATGACGGGCCGTCGGTGGGCAGGCCTGTTGGCGGCAGCAGTCGCCGTGGCAACAAGTTCCACCGGGCGAAGAAGTTGTGCCAATGCAACAGGGGTGCAGGGCGATCTGTTTCGCTATGGTATTGCAAATAAATTCGTTGAATGTCGGCAATTTCGGGTGGTTGCGAAAATGGTGCACATTGCGGATATGCCATCCAGCTGTTGATCAGACCGACAGCGGTGTTGTAGGCCTGCAACAAGCACAATGGGTTATCCAAGCCGTGGGATTCATAGAGGAAAAGGGCCAAATGGGCGGTGTGAATGGGGTCGACGACGCAGAGCTCCTCAGCCCACAGGCCGGCGACCCATCGCAGTATCAGTGCGGCCATGTCATGCGAGACGGGTGGTTGTTGTTCTCGGTACGAGGGGCGATAGTGTTCACAAAAATATTGGTACAAAGGGAGCGAGGCGTTCGTTGCCCGAATGTGCATGGCCATGGTGATGCCAATACTAAGGCGGCCGAAAAAGTTGATCAAAACCATTTCATGCAACGTACGCGGCGTGAAAAATTCAACAGATGGATCAATACGCGGTGGGTGGCAGGGCAGGGCGTCAATAGCGTAACACAATGCGGCGAATCTGTGGTTCAGAAATGCGTATAGTTGGGCAATCATGTAGCTCGGCTAGGTAACCAGGGTTCGACAGTTGGCGCGGAACTTGTTGGCGGAGGGACTCCAAGGACTGGCCTAGTTGTTATAACCAATGGCAGTTGGGCTTGCGCAGTACTCTGAGCGGACGTCGGGGCCGTGGGCGGCAGCGATGTGATGTGAGTTACCATAGTTGTCCTAGTGGATGTCGGAGCCGTATGCAGCTGCAATGTGACCATAGGCGGAATCGAAGTTGCAGCTGATGTGGCAGGTTCCACGTCCATAGGAGGCGGCGGCTGGAGTGGAGCTTTGAACATGTCTTTCGGTGGGTTTTTCAAGGCTTCCATATGTCTTTGAATTTCAGCGTCTCTATGCAATGGACTAATATAATCTGTTAACTTTGGTGGTGATCGGCGGAAACCGCGGCGATACGCATCTTCGTAGAAACCTGTCGTGTGCACCTGGCGCGTTTGCTCACTCTGAGTATGGTGCTGCGGTGCATCATCGCGGCGTTCTTGTTGACGGCTATCGCGGCTAGTGACTTGACTTTGCTGAGTGTCTTTATGGTGGCGATCATCACGAGAGTGAGACTCGTGGCATGAAGGATGACTATCCGCTTGATGAGCAGGTGGCCGTTTTGTTGCCGTCACTGCTGTTTTCATTGACGTGGTTTTCCATTTCGGCGTGGAAGTTGTCTGGGAAGATTTCTGAGCTTCTTTGCGGGCTTTCTGTTTATCGCACTGTTCCCGGTGAGGGGTTGTTTGTTCGCTAGGCGATTTGCTGCACTCAGCACGCGAAGTGCTGGGTGGGGGCGTATGCCTTGTGCTGAGTTCGTCCGTTGTTTGCGTTTTGTGGGATTTTCGATACTCGGCTTCTTCCTGAAGGTGTTGTTTGCACTTCATGGGGTGTTCGTAACGTCCGGGCTTTCGAATAGGGTGGCCATGGCGATCTAGAGCCGGCGCGGACGTGCTGGGGGCCTGTGGGGTTTGAACATCCACAGGCGCCATCGGCGACACTAGAGTCGTGGGCAGTGGCTGTTGCGGCACCGGTGGTGGCTGTGAAGCGATCAGTGATGGTAAGGTAACCTGCTGTTCTACGGCTGTTTGAACTGTAACCGGAGCCGTTTGAGTGACTTGAGGAACCGGGGCTGTCAATGTCGTTGGGGGAAACAAAATGCATTGTATCTCTTCTTTTAGCACGGCGGGGTAGTTCATCCAGTGATGTTCAGGGAACAACATACTGGGCCGTGGTGGCCGATAGTGATACGTGGCAAGCGCTGCGGCCAATGCATCCCATTGGGTAGCTGAAATTATTTGTTGCAAAAAACGTACAGGAGCACTATACCTGGCAGTGGCAATGGTTGCTATTATTGGAGGTCCGGGCAAAACTGCCGGAGTTGCCAGGCAAATTTGCAGATCCACGGCAGGTACCATTGCAGGCATCCTAGTGGTGGGTTCTGTGGGAACAACGTCCATAGACGTGGACTGATATACGGTGCTTTCTTGGAGAATGTCCGTCAATATTTGATCTGTGGTCATGGTTTTGGAATCCATCGAGGCAGGTTCGATGGGGGTAGATTCGTCCATCGGTGCTGGGGCAAGGGTTGAAATTTCATCAAGTGTGAGTTTCAAGAAATCAGTTATTTGCGTAGCAGTCACTGTAATATCGGATGGCGGGGCAAGCATAGGAAGGGCCGACACGTCGGTTGATGGCGGCAGCTTCGCTATGTTCAAGTCGAAAATTGGTGTCTCCAAGAGCTCTTCATCGGCGGGTTCAACTTGGACATCGACAGTGCGGTCAAGCAGTTCCTCGGTGGTGAGCGTTTGCACCGAGGCTGTAGTCAGCATGGGGTACGCATACACCGGCAGGGGGAACGAGAATTGGTTTTGGAAATCCATGATTGCAATGAATGATGAATAAAAGTGGAAACGACTGTGCAGATTGGCCATGTAGTCGGATTCGTCGATTTCGATTTCTTCAACGGACGTTTCCATATGGAATTTCTCGTTGAATATGATCAGGCATAGCGCGAACCGGTTGCAGACATACATTCGGGGATTGCTGGCGAAAGACGGTTCGCGTTCGGGAATACGATTCATCCAATCTGTGAGGTGCGATTTGGGGTTGCCGTCTGTGCGGTACCACATACAGTTGTAGAAAGGGGCACGCATTTCGGAATTCATTGATTGGGCCTTGCAGAGTAGCAAGTTGTTAATGGAGGCGTATTCCGCGGCTGAGCACGGTGAAGCTAAAAGTGCAGCCAATGGCATAAAAGAAGTCAGCCGTCCGAACCAAGCTCTATCCACCTGTAAAAAATTAAGAATGGTGGAGGGGTGATAACGATAATGGGTACCCTGATAGGTTTGCTCGCGCAATGGCTGATCGGCGGCAATGCATTCGATCCATACATCGTCAACTTCGTGATGAATTGGTGGCAACGTGGGGTCATTGTATTGAATTCGATCTCGAATAGCCAATTTGTATATCAGAGAAACCAGAAAGTTGAGGAGTTCAATGATCCAGTCGGTTAGGTTTCTCTTCATGGCCAAGATGATGGCTGCTTGAAGGCGTTTCGGGTCGTCGAATACCGATAACGGTTGAAGTGCCATGTCTTCGTCATTGGAGACGTCCAGTGATTTATTCCACTCATCTTTTTGTTTCTTTTTCTTTTTCTTAGGCACTTTCCGGGCGGTGAGCAGCTTAGGATGCATTGTACGCGTCAAAACTTTGATGTCGCGAAAACCGTTAGGCACCATTCCAAAACAAAAAGACTGACCGTGGTCGGACGATGTGCAATCGTACATGAAACATTTATAGGCTGGAAGAACTTCGTCTCGCATAATTGCGGGTAGGGCGATTTGCGATATAGTGGGATACACTCAATTGGCGGAGTTGGGAGGTAGAACATCCGACAACGTGATGTTGTGAAAGGCAGTGATTTTTGTCTCGGCGAGGTGGTCGATTTTGGCGCCATCCAGCGAGTCATGGGGAAACAATGCGGGGGCGTTGTAAACCTCAGGGATGAAGCCGTAACAACAGAAAGCCAAAAACAACAGCAGCGGGTAGTAAGCATCGAGGGCCGCTTAGGGAAGGATGTCAGATTGCAGGAACGATGTCAATGGATTGTTGAAAAATCGCAGGGCTGCTGGGAATCGTAGTGTAAGTTTGGAAATGTCCAGCGCCCACATGGCAGAAACGGTGGCTTTCAGCGTACGTTTTTCAGGAAAGAGGCCAATTCTTCGAGCCAGCCTGTATAGCGGCGGGGAGATGTCGATGTCTCGGATTAGGCGGTACGTGTCAAAATGGATGGCTTTGACTATGGCATCTTTATTCTTCTTTTGAAGGTTGGTCCGAAATTGAGTACCCAGAAGAGCGTATATTCCCGCCCAGTCATCGGCTCCATGGAAAGAAACTACGATGGTGTGTTCGCCATCGACTAGAGAGAACAGTGCGGTCCAATCTTCCGGGGTAGCGGCGAACGTTTCGAAAACAAACATCGTGCCGTTCGGGTATGTGAGTTGAACGTACTGTGGGTAGCTAGACGCCATAGAGTCGGCTGGCATAGGCACAGTAAATTGGAACTATTTCATGTCGGCTGCCATGATCGATTCTGTGTCAAAACTGATAAGAGTATAGCCACGGAAATTTGGTGTGGGTTGGGTGGCCAAGGCCTGCCCCAAACTTCTGGGTGAAAGAAATATCGGTGGCGGCAACATGTTTGGAGGTCGGGCGTACATGGAGATGTGCCACGATTCCAAATCGGCGGTGCAGATCAAACGTTTGAGGATGTTCTCTTAAACAAGAGCAAGCGCAATATTTGACATATGACACATTGGGCACCAAATCGAGAGAACGAAGTGGAGGCAAAAGGGTGATTTTAGAGTCGAAGCAAGAGAAGAATGTGGCATTGCTTGCGATTCGAAAAGAAGAAACACACTCTTGAGAAACGATGGCTTGGGTGGGTATGTCACTTTGATGGGTGCATCCTGGCAACTGGATCGGGCTATAATAGCAAGATAACGAGTGTTGTTGTATGCAGAAATCAAAGCAGCGGCTGGTTGTGGTGTAGTGGTGCCACAACTTGACGATGACAGGATCTCTGGGGCTGACCATGGGTTTCTGGCGCGGGGCTACAGAGTGGGGGTTCCCATGGGGTCCCAAGCAAAGCAAAACAGCTTGCAAGAATAGAAGCAAAAGAAGCATAAAACATAAAAGTACCATCGCAGGCGAAGGTTAAAACCTTTTGATGGGGCTGCTGCTCTGCCCAGCCTATGTAACATTTGTTGACGTTGATTGATTGGCGGTATGGTGGGGGCTTGTTGGCCATGGAGGTAGACGTAATCGACGGTGTTGTCATTTTGGAAAATAAATAAATTTTGAGGAGCCGCTGGAAAATGTGACTGTTGCCGTTGGAAGCGAAAAGTAGAAATAAAATAGTAAAAGAATAAGCCCCTGAAAGGTGAAGAAAGTGTGAAGTAAGAAAATGCAACACTATGGTTACGAAAAGCAACACAAACACCATCATGTTAATGGGGACTATAATCAACCTTCCCTACTAAGCTTATGAGAGTGAAAGCCGCCAGGGTCAGGCGGAAATAAACCGAATGGCCTCGTGCGGAGCAGAACCTAACATTAAAGAAGAAACCCCCTCCCATGGCAAAAGTGTGGGGACTGGGGAGATGTGTAATGTGATGGTGTAAAGTCGGTCGAGTTTGCTGGTGGTGAACGGTGTGAAGAGAAAGTACTGCTCGGGAAATACATGATCTACATCACTATCTCGTCAACGAGGTCGCCATGATTTAAATTAAACAAATGCGAAAATTATGTACAACTCAGCTTGATGAGCGCGGTATCACAAGAGAAAAATTTCGAAGCAAACTGTTGGCGGCAGGAAGTGTGAGGCATACGCCATCCCCCTTCTTCAAATTCAAACACATCTTTGGAGGGTCGCGGTACGAACGTTTTCAAACCCGTCATGGAGACGGTTTGCCGGCAGCCGGCTGCATCGAGTGAATTGATGGTGACAACGTTTTCGGCTGCGGGAGATGCGTCCGTGATGAGAAAGGGTCCAATGAAGTCGGGTTGGATTTTGTTAGCCTTATGTGTATTGGTCAGAAGAACAATGTCGTTGATGGCGAAATCACGTTTTCTGGCTTTTTGGTCGAAATATTCTTTGCTGACTGCGGCTGCTGCATGGAGGTTAGCTTTTATCTTTTAGTGCATCTTGAGTTGTGCTTGCGTAAGAATATGCTGATAGGCGTCGTAGTTCAATGGCAATGTGAGTCGGCGGGCGCAATCATAGTAGAAGGTGATGCGCGGTTCATAGCCTCGTAATAAGCTGAAAGGTGAATGGCGTGTAGGTGTGTGTGGCATGGCGTTATAAGCAAATAGGGCATATGGTAAGTAGCATTCCCAGTTGTCCGGGTCGTCGGCGGTGTACTTCTTGAGTTGGGCGATCAATGTTTGATTGAAACGCTCGACCATTCCGTTGCACTGGGGGTGGTATGCCATCATTTTAACCTTTTGTGTCTTGAGTAGCTCGCAAATATCTTGCATAAGCTTCTACATAAAGCATCCACCTTGATCGGAAAGGAGGACAAGCCGGCTACCGTGTGTGAGGATGATGTTGTTAATGAAGCATTCCACGATTGTCGGAACTTTTTGGTCTGGTATCCGATGTGCGGACACAAATTTCGTAAAATAATCCTGAAAAACAATAACGTATGGGCGTCTCTCACCTATCCGCGAAATATTGACAATATCGGTTGCCACGATCTCAAAAGGGTGTTTTGGTTGAATCGGCAACAGCAGCAGGGGCAGTGACATTCGCGGCATTGTTAGTTGACAAATCTTGCAAGTTTTGATCCAATCTCGAACGTTTTCTTCCATACGGGGCCACCAAAAATGGGTTTTGATCCCAGCTAGTGTGCGGTTGGATCCTTGGTGGTTCAAGATTTTCGTGGTGTGGAATTGGTGAAGGGTTTGGTCGACCATGGATGCGGGGATGACTAATTGCTTGACATCTTTAATCTGGTGATACAGAAGTCGATCTTCGATAAAGAAGATTGGTGGGTGTTTGGCCGCGTTGTCCATTTGGAGGGTAGCGATGATTCTTGAAATGGCGGGGTCCGGGGTTTGGGTTTTTAAAACTTCTTCATGAGAGGCAATTGTTATGACTTCGGCCGGAGGGGGTCCATAGTCGGCGGTCACTGGCTTTGAATTGAAGAGTGTGGGTTTACTGATGGTCTTTTTTGTCATTGCACGCTTGACGGCATTGATTTCCGCATTGACTTCCATGGTTGGTGTAGCCTCTGCTGTGAGTATATCCAGTACCATTAAGTTGGCAGCCATAGTTGCACCAGCAGGGTGAAAATTCTCACGGAAAATCTTTGCGGTTAAGTTTTCGGTGTTCGGGATCCGTGTTTTGTCATGGTCATCTTTCCTGGACAAAAAGTCGGTGCAAGCATTGTCTTTGCCTTTGACTTGTTCTACTTTGTAGTCATAATCTTGGAGGTTTATCGCGAAATGTTGGAGGCGCGAAATCCGGTGTTTTTCGTCAATGAGCCATTCAAGGGGCTTGTGGTCGGTGTGGACAATAACTTTCTGGCCATACACATAGTGGTGGTACATCCAGAAGCCGTAGACAATGACGAGGCATTCGGGCTCAGTTGTACTGTAGCGGGTTTCGGCATCGGTGAGTATGCAGCTGTTATAGGCAATGACCCATTGATCATTTCCATTTTCCTGGTACAAGATTGCTCTGATGGGGGTTGTACTGGCGTCAGTTTGAATTACAAATTGAGCTTTTCTGTCATAGACCCGATACCGAAGGAAAGGTGATGACCTGAGGGCTGTTTTGATACCTTCAAACGTGGCGTGGTGTTCATCCATGGCGATATATTGGGCGTCTTTACGCAGGAGTCCTAACAAAGGACTGGACAATGTTGCCAAATTCGGGATGAATCGCTTGCACCATTGGACTAAGCCTAAAAAACTTTGCGTACCTTTTTTGGTCTTCGGGAATTCATACTCCGCGATTGCCTTGACTTTTTCCCGATCGGCTGCAATTCTGTGTGGGCTAAGAAGATGTCCCAAAAACTTGACTTGCAGCGGCAGAAATTCACATTCGTCGGGTTTGGAGTGTGAGGTTAGCTGCGCGGAGGGCGTCGAAAATGATTTGTAGATGTTCCAAATGTTCTTCAAACGAGTTCGAAAAAATGATAATATCGTCGATATAAATGAGGCAAATCTTCCAAATGTACGGGCGGAGAATTCTTGCCATTAGAGGTTGGAATTCGGCAGGCCCGTTTTTCAAGCCGAAGGGCAAAACTTTGAATCGAAACAAGCCTTCTTGGCAGATGAAGGTTGTTTTATTGCGGGAGTGGGCGTCGAGGGGTACCTGCCAGTACCCTGCTTTGAGATCGAGCGTGGTGAAAAATTTTGCTTGTCCCATGGCGTCCAAGTAATCGTCAATGCATGGGATTGGGAACTTGTCGCTGGGAGTGACGTCGTTTATTCCCCCGTAGTCTACAAGGGGTCTCCATGAGCCATCTTTTTTCTTTACCAGGAACAGGGGCATGGCCCAGGGTGAGTGGGATTGTTTGATGAAGTTGTTGTCAAGCATTTCTTGGATATGATGGCGTACTATTAATCTTTGCTCCATCGCAGCGCGGTAATAATGGCGGGATATGGGTTTTGCGGTGCTGGTGTCAATACTGACGGTCAATTCGCTAGTAATAGTTGGTTTGTCGCCCGGCAAGCTGAAAACGTCTCCGTTATGTCGAAGCATGTTAAGGGCTTTTGCTTTTTGAGCTGCGGTAACATAAGTTTTTTCAGTCATTTTGTTTAGGGCGAACTCCAGCTTTTGTTGCGCGGTGTGACAAGGGAACGATTTATCAAGTGCTGCGGGCTCGTGGTCGGTCAAATCGCGGTCGGCGGCAGCGGTTGCTACCTGGCAATCAAGGTAGGATTCAGAAAACTCTAGGGTGTGTTTTGCCATCGCAAGGAGCTGGTTTGGTTGGAGTTTGATGCTATTTGGCTTATTATTGATGAATAGTAAGGGACAATGACCATTGGTAATGTTGACGACTGCGGGTTCAACTGGAAGCTCCACAGCTACGCTGTTGGTGGCTAGGGGTTGCACGATTACCTGGGGAATTGTCACCCTTGTTGTGGGGAAAATGGCGCTTTTGACCCATTGTTGACAATGCAGCGAAATCCAAATGGATACTTGGGCGACGAGGAAAATTGGTTCAGCCAGCTCGGTAAATTCCAGCCGCCGGGGGGGCTGTTGGTGTGGACTGGGTTGAGCTTGGCGAATGGGTTGTTTGGCTTCGATTTCTTCGGGTTGGCTTAAAATATCGGATCTATTGTCATAGAAACTTACTTGCTCATCCTTGGGGATTTCCTCCAGGACATTGTCATTGGCGGCGTTTAGGAACAATTCCGTTTGAGGGTGGACCGAGGCGATTACTTTGAGCGGCAGTTTTACGTCTTATCTTTGAAATTCAAAATGGCATGGATATCTGGGTACGCGAAAAAATCGGTGCCCTTGATACATTGATCGTTTCCATCGTCATCGAGGATTACACACTTGATCATGTGTTCGCCGAATGCAGATTCCATTGTAAGGACTACTGTGCTATGAGCGTTAACAACAGCGCCACCGGCGAATTTAATTTTTCCGCAAATCGGAAGTTGGTGCGATTGCTTATCGAAAGCACATTTGACTAGTCTGGAGGACAATACGGAGCATTGGGCACCGGTGTCCATGAGCGCCTGTGCCTTGAGGGCTCCGAGTTTGATGGGTATTTGGGAGGCTCTTGTGGAGGCCTATTTGCGGACAAAAGTCTTTGAGGACGGCGTGAGGTTATTGATTTGACAAATGGATGAGCGAATGTGGCAGGGGTCTTGGAAGGCGCGTCCTGTTGCGTTCCAACAAACTATGCCGGGGCTGACAATTGGTGCAGCGAAGCTATTCCTTTGGAAGGGATGACCATGTTGGCGGCGGCAGTGGATTGATTGATAATGCGCGTTTCGAGGGCAGGCGTTGATGCGGCAGTGGGCAGTGGTAACGCGGGTAGGGCTAGTTGTAGCTCTGAGGACTGAGAACTGGCCCACAATGAATCTGTGATGTTGTAAGGTATGGAGCCGGCACAGCGTTGTGGCGAATAGTTTGTTCCCATGGGGCCGGGAATTGATGGTTTGGGTAGACAGCGTAGATATTCTGAACAAAATCATTTGGACACTGTATAGAGTTACCTTCATAAAAATAATTTTGTGCGCCGCGGCTGTAGTTTGTGCCTCTTTGAGAAGGTGCTCTGCGGGGGTCTCCAATCGCGTTGGCCACGAATATCGTTCGAATTGGTCCGAAAGTCGGCTTGCCATGAATGTGCGGCGTAGGTTGGGCGGTTGGGCTCTTGCGGCGTTAGTTGTTGAGCATTTTGCCGCTTGAGCCAGATGCAATCTTCAGTGTTGTGGGTGCGGGATTTGTGGGCATCGCACCAAAGACCAGTGGGTTGCGTGGTGCCCGTGCATTCTCGGCTAGCGGATCAATCGAGGTGGTTTGCCAAAGATCGATCGAGGTGATCGTCCAAAGCAGGGGTACTGAAAGTAGACAAGGGCCGATTATGGGGCGGGAGGCTTACTGTGGTTACCGCCGATGATTGCATAATTTTCGATGGTCAGGGCAGTAACATTTGATCAAAACTCAGGGCCCAGCGTGCGGCTGTGGGGGCGTTAAGAAAACTGGACCGCGAGGGTAGATGTGTGAAATCTGGTGGCGTATGGCTTACTTTTGGCATCTTTTTCCGCAGGGTATAATAACCTTTTGTATAACCTTGGGCACAACTCGAATTTTGAAACTTTTGGGCGTTTTCAGATGCAACGAATCGGCGGGGAAAGAAAGCGTACAATCCAAGCCCTCACCAGTGTTGTGTTTGTATTTGGGGTGGTGATTGATGAGTCATGGGCAGGATTGGGATTCCAGGGTTCGTCCTTAATGTACGTGTTTCCAACACCCACATTTACCCGATTAACTTAACTATTCGTTTTTAAACCCCAACACTAATTATCCCACCAATTACGGAAAAGTCTAATTTCCTTATTTGTCTCCCTTATTACCTAGAATCGAAAAGTGAGAGTTTTCTACCTTTATATGTTACACAATAAAAACAAAAGACACTTACGTACAAACGGGAAACGGGCAAGAAAAATAAAAATGATCAACTCCCACGCACTGGGATGAGAAAAAGGAAGGCTGCGTGGTGGGAGGCGAGGAATAGCGAGAATAGTAGTGGCCGGCGAGGCGCACAACTAGTATATATTAAAACGAACAACAATAATAATTGAGAGAGACCAGCGCATGCATGCCGAGGTGCACTACAGTAAGACCGCTGCTAATGGTCTGCATTGCTCTCTCCACTTGCCACCTGTGGGCCTCATATGCGCTTTGACAAAATAGCGAAAATCGGGGGAAAACACACTACAACAATTGGTATCAATAAACAATGGGGTCTGGTGCTGGGATGAAGGAATAAATGAAATATGCAAATTCGACTATTGACACGAACTGCTTCTTTAACTTCATCTCCCCCAGTTAGCATTAGGGGAAAGACCAGGTTAGGAATCTTCCAAGAACTGAAGGAGGGTTGCCCAGGGTGTACGTGCCACATATTCCACAGTCCATTGCTATGCAAATTTGTCTGCGCCACCCGTGGCTCATCATGGATTTGTATGTTGACTTCTTCATCAGCAACAGGGTGCCCAATATTTTGGTGCTTACATTTTGTACATGTGTATCTTTTGTGTACGCTCTTCATCAGCCTCTATAACTACTTTTATCAGTTGGTTAAATCGTTCAAATTTCAATTTCCATATAAAGAGTCTGATTTTCACTTTAATAATCTACTAAAGCCGCTTTTCCAATTTCAATAGACGATAAATATTTGCGAATGGTCGAGAATTGCAGCCTCGGACTACTTTTAATCAAACAAGTGCAAGTTTAACAAACAAGTTTTAATCAAACCATATTGAGGTAGAATCATTCGGAAGTCGCCTACTTATCTCTTATATTTTAAACGTTTGATGGCCTTTGGGGCTCAGACTGATTTATTGCCTTGTTAATCCGAGGGGCTGGAGGAGGAAGGTTAAATTGGTAAGAGGAATTGTTGGGCAGGAGAGATAGCCAGGATTCGAATTTAACACCAGTGCTTCCCTGCGCCTGCCTCAGAAGTTGGAATGACTCCTAACTCAGGGGCCGGAAGTCCAGAACCAGAATACTACTTACCCAAGAAAAGCCTGACTAAAATTGGTCAGAGTAGGTAACACACTTTAGGATACAAATAAGACGATTTTCTAACTAAATATTTATTTATAATACTTACCTCTAAATGGCCCCTTCCATAACGTGACGTCTTAATATTATAAGGCAAGGCGAGTTATGTAAAGGCGAAGTATTAATAACAATATAAAAGACGAGATACTAAAAAAAACACTAATTCACAAAATCATGTTCTACAGTAACCATCCCATTGCATCAGGTCGAGCATGGTGGGAGATTTTGTACCTACCAGCTTCTTCCAAAACAGACACAAATGTGTCAGATTTCACACTACAACACTGTCATGGTCATCCATTGTAGATGTGAAGATTATGAATCTCCCTTCAACAATAATCTGTAACGTAAAACCATCTGCATCAATTTCATTGCCGACTGCGATGGTAAGTTTCGCTCTTCCATAATGACGAGAATGTGATGAAAACATTATATTAGAACAACAAATTTTAGCGCAGTATTTTATAAACTTTCTAGCTATCTTATGAAAAATGGAGAGGATAAACTTGGAAACATTTTCAAAGTTCTGGCGCATAATAGTGTGTAGGATTTAGACTTTACTGTATCAAGCTTACTGTAAGAGAGGAGTAAAAAAAGTTTGGTGTGCAGATAACACCAGTAATGAGTTTGCTATATGGATCGGATGAACTCAAGTGTTCGCTCTGATGATAACTTAACACTACATTCACACTGCTGACATGGCGTGTCGTCATTTTTTCACACCATAGGAGAGTGCAGTTGTTGTCGCTAGAATTACAAAAATTATCAGGAAGCTTCAAAAATGATTTCACAGTCTTTTCACAGATAATTTTTTGCCTACGACATATTTTTGCTTAAAAATACTGCTGACATCATAAAACATACTAGGTGCAAAAATGAAGATTACCGTTCGAAGATTTTATATTTTCATATATTATGAACTGCAAGATGTTACAGGCAAAATTTAATAGATTGTGATCAATATTCCAAGAATGTTGGAGTGTGGTGTTCAGGCTCCAACATAAAGGCTATTGGGCAGGTTAAATGGGTGCAGGAATGACCCAGGGCCAAGTCTAATTTATTATCACCGAGGGTCATGTGGTGCTAGTTTTGTTGGCCGTAGAAACTTTTTCTTCGATGTGTTTGTAGATGTACATCATGCTGGTGCACGTGCATATACTTTCTGGGCATGCAAGTATGGTTCACATTTTAGTGTAGTATTTTTGGTCCATAGTTGAGCCTTTGGCCAAATTCATCTCATATCATCTTCCTTTCCATCCTTTATTTACCTCCTATTGTATATAGAAATAAATTGTGTTAATCGGCCAGTGTAACGGATACCTCCTCCACTACATTCTGTGTGCGGGCTGCCAGTAGATGATTAACCTACTGATCCAGGCTACATTCTTATTTTTCCATCATTTCGGTGTCATTTATTCTCTGGTAAATACAAAATTTTATGATGAAAAATCCCTATCCGAACAGGTTTAAACAATCTTCAACTCAAAATCTTTCAGTCCTGTACAGAAATCATTGTCGCACTAACTTTAAATCTCTTCCGTAACAAGCTATTTACATGCTTGAAATGTATGTAGCTAGAAAAATTGAGTCATCTATCTAACATTGTATGCTCGGCAAATTTTGGGGACTTCATGTACACCCTGTGAGCTGCGTGCTAATCATCAAAATCGTAAAATTATCATGAGGCTCGGATATATAGGTGTAACGCCCGTTTTCTACTCTGTACTTTTACTTGAATCAATAAAACGTCCACGGGGCCGCACACCATAAATGAACAATAAATGGTAATGTCACAAAAATATATATATGACTCCCCGACGGCTTCTTTTGCGTCGACGCACAACAATAAAAAGAATGTTTTCTGCTTCACAACCCGATTTGCATCAAAACAAGAACAACAATAAAAATCTGCATATCCCACGCTTTCTTTGCCTTTTATACCGCTTCTTTAGACCATGCCTTCACACCATGGGAGGTCCACTTCCGTCTTGCTTGCCTAACCAATCGTTGCTTCACTTACCTGCTTCCATTTACTGTATGCTTCTATCGCGACACCTTTATGCTTTAATTCATGCTTAACTCCCATGCTTACATACTTTAATTTACCGTATGCTTAGCCATGCCTACATGTTTTTAGTTTGTTGTGTGTTTTTCTGTTTTCCATGTGTTCTACCTTAATCTCGTGTCTGGGTCCGGGTTTCTGTATTTTCTACGTGGGCAGGTGTGTTTACGCGTCTCGGGGGAATCATTGTACCTACAGAGTGTATGTTTTCAAGTGAATTATGCGGGCCAGGTGCTGATGTGCAAATTAATTATGTACCTCTTAATTGGATCAATAATGGCTACCAGGTGTAAGACCATCAAAATGGAACACTTCAAATAAATTTATAGGAATGTCAACATTTGAAACCCAGACATCCTTGAGACGATGAATTATAGAATAAATTTATATATAGTAATAAAATACACATACTGTACATTATGAATTTACAATGATGCATTAGCATCTACATTACGTAGGGGAAGTTTCCATGCTTCTTTTCAACCCATGTTTATGCACAGGGTTCTGATGAATCACAGGCAAAATTGCACTCTCAGCACACATTATTAAGAAAAGTAAACATTGCGCTTCAGGCTATATGACACGAATCCCTATGCTAAACTTGAACATGCTATTAGATGCTGCACTAGGAAATATGTCATATACCCTTCGAAACAGTGTTGCTTTCAATGTGCCATTTGCGCTGCTTGTCTTTTCCACTTCAGTTTGAATGTTGTGCAGGTTTTCCTTTTGCCGATTTATAATAAGATAGGTTTGAACTATCTAGAACTATACCTTGGCTAAGCCCCGGAGATATGGTGCAACAGTTCACTCCCAGACCCGGCACCTTGTTAACGGGGGCCTCACAACGGCTGCTCGTACAAATCTAGATCTTCGGGAAAGAAGGACAGACGAAGGATCCCTTGAATGGTCTCCCTTCTAATTGATGTCTGCAATGGACGTACGCCTGGGCCCATGGCCCTATGTGACTTACCATAACCGAGGCAAATATAAAATTTTTTTGTAAACACTGGCATATAAACCAAAAATATTATGAAAAAACATTTGGAATGATAGAATGATTTCATCATCACCTTTTCTTCTTTCTCTGGTGCTCCCTTGCTATGCAAATTGTCTGCGCCACCAGTCATCCATTTTGTCGATTTGCGTGTTGAATTCCCAATCGTGACTTTGACATCAACGGGGTGCCCAACAAAAATTGCACACAGCACACATTATTAACAAAAGTAAACATTGCGCTTCAGGCCGTATCATACGAATCCCAACGCTAAACTTGAACATGCTATTGGATGCTGCACTTGGAAATATGTGATATATGCTTCGGAACAGCGTTGCTTTCAACGAGCCGTTTGTACTGCTTGTCTTTTCCAACACTGTTTTGACGTACTATGTGCTGAAATTTCTACATTTTTCAGGATGGCCTTGATTTATTACATTTCGACCGTGATACTCGTATCTATAATCCATGGTCAAAAAATACCTTGCCATCTACCCAATCAGGATAAATTCATCTTTGTGGAACGTTCGGTTGGTAAAATTTGTGATCCTAAAAGACCGGGTCAACTGAAGGATTTGCCCAAAGGTGAATATTTAGTTTAGGTGTATAGGTTAGCTTGGATGAATATATTTCAGGTAGTAAACTGTCCGCCGATCAATGTACTCATATCCAGGATGGCAAACTGTATAGGGTCTTGCAAAAAAAAGTTACCGGTCGAGCTTACATCCAGTGGAGATTCTGCAGCAGTGGAAATAAGTTTGACAGGCAAAGTAAGATTACGAATACTATTGTGATATAAGTCTAGAATTTCTCTTCGTTCTTAGTTTGTCAATACAACAACAAATGTTACCTGGGAGAAAACATTTTGGCAGAAATGAAAAAATCTGGTAAGTAATCAACTCTTATTCTAAGCAAATCGATTTTAGATTTATACGCAGATGCTCGGACTGGTCAAGATTGCTACAAATTGATGAGCAAGATGCAAAAAAACTATCGCGAAATATTCAAGCAAATGTTTGTTTACAGTTCCGAATCGTGCGACTTGAATAAGTTGATACCATCTCCTGGTATGGAAAAACTATTAAGTAGACTACCAGGTGAAATTAACCCTCTTCCCTGGACGCGTCTGGAACGCGTCACGAGATGTAATCAGCACACTTTCTGCTCCAGAAAGCGGCTTGAACGCCTCCAGAACCCGTCTTCGACACGAATTTCTGAGGGTTAGTTTCGCCTGGTAGTGTAGTTACAAGCCTGTTCAGAGATATAAAGAAGATACCCATGCAGGCTTTTTTCGTCAAAAATTTACAGGCCAAATGGCTCCTAGATCTAAATTTTTTCGGAGCGAAACAGACATTTTTAGGGGCCACAAATAATCAATGCTCACTTTTGATAAAAATTAATGCATTATATAATTCGTATAGTTTGATTGTATTTAATTTAAATTTATTTGTATCACAGATAGGACAAATTTTTTGAATTGGCTTTTAAAACGGAACTCATCAAAAAAGTATATTTTCAGTCAAAACACGACACATTTATTCATTACGTTTCTTAGCAAAATCACAAGTTTTATATTGCGTTTCTTTAGCCTATATTTTGTAAGCACTTTCGAAATCAAAATTATTACAATTGCTGCGGCATTTCTGCAAACGCATCAACACGTCCAAATGTTCAGCCTGATTTGATGATCGAAGAAAAATCTAATTTTGCTATTTGATTTCTTGATCAACATTTCCATTTTGGCGTTTCCATTTTTTCTGGCATTTCCATTTGTCCGGCATCTTCGTCCGAAGATGGTACTGGTGACGGCAAATTTTGTACATCATTTTCGAACTTTTAGGAGCCCAGGCTCCTAAAATGACTAAAGAAAAGCCTGTACCCATGTACAAAACATAGGCATCAAAGTATACCACCCCAACTGTGTGGAGTAATACAGGCGTGTAGAAAGTATAGTCGACAATCCAAATTCTTATACTGTGTAGGGTGATACCAGGAGTGTAGAAAGTATGTGCAAAGCTTGATGTGGCCAATTTGGCATAAAATTGATGATGCAATGTCTCCCAAAAAATTTTAGTATGTTTCTTAGAATCTAATGGTTTTATAGGTTTTGTCGTTCTTTTAATAAAATTGTTACACAAAATTTTGTTCAGGATGCGATTTTTATATATTCAAGACGTGCATTTTGCGTATTCCTTACACTTAAGCATTGTTTTTGGGACACGTTTTTCATCGTTTCGGGACACAATTTTCATGCATATTCAAAAAAAATGTGTTGCCAAGAGATGAAAATTGTGTCTCAAACTGAATTTTGGTAAAAGTTTTTGTGAAAAAATTATTAAACCCTAAAATTTTTTGAGGATTTGGAATCATCAATTTTAATGTGCCAGTTGCGTGAGGTGTATTTTCTAGATTAAGCTTCGGGCGTACTTTCTGCATCAAAGTTAAATTTTACATGTTAAAGCTAGGGGCATACTTTCTACACCCCTGTATCAGGCCACACAGTTAAGGTGGTACTGTCACCTATAATGGAGAAAGCTGCCAGGCCATGTCACCATGGGTGAACTATAGCTCCATGTAAGAGAGATGGGTCACCAAAGATATGACGCTGTGAGCCCGGCACTAAGGTGAAGGCTTTCCCACTTGACCTAACTTGGTGAGTAGTAGCTATACAAGGAACTATAGGTACTGTGGTGCTGCCCTGAGGTTAGTACTGTAGGGTAAGGACAATGCTACCAGGTGAGAAGTGAGCAATATAATGGTGCAGTCTGTGTGGGCAATGGACAGGGGCCACCCGTAAGATGACCTGAGGAATGGAATCCTGATTGTTAACCAAAATATCTTTCTTGATTCGACCCAAGTGAGGGGTTGTTGTTGGTAAGTGGGAAAAAGCTACGGAAAAAAACCTGCTTAGACAGGGATACCCTTAACCACCCCTAGCAATAATATACTGGGAAACTTACCTGGTCTGGCAGGGGAGGGGCTACCATAACAAACGGGTGGAAACACGGGTCACAGGGCGCTATAGACGAAGAAAATGTTGTATTTTAAGATGTCACAAGCAGGATTGGGATTCCAGGATTTGTCCTTAATGTACCTGTTTCCTGCCCTCACATTTACCCAATTAACTAAGTTACTTGTACTTAAACCCGACACCAATAACCAACCAATCAAGGAATAGATATTTTCCTTAATTGTCTCCCAAAAATGCGTAAAACCGAAGGAAAAGATTTTCTACCTTTATATTACGCAAAAAAACAATGAAAACTTTGGTACAGAATGAGGACGGGCGAGACAAACAATAATCACTCCCACCCACTGGGCGAGAATAGGAAAGTGGCGTGGTGGGAGGCGACGAGTGATGAAAAATAAATAGTGGCCGGTGTGGCGCACATTTAGTACACACAACATATAACAATAAATAAACGAATAATAATAATGAGAGAGACGAGTGCGCGCGTACTGACATGCGCTACAGTAAGACGGCTGCTGCTGGTCCACGTTGCTCAATCCATTTGCTACCTGCAGGCCTCATACATACTTTGACAAAAATAACCAAAATCAGCAGAAAACACACTACAACCAAATGGGACGGACACTGATGAGCACGGACAAACCAATAAAGAAATAAAAAAGATGCAGGGGAAAGCTAAGTTCAAGGAAAAATGGTGAATAACCCAGAAGTGAGCAATAACATAGAGCAACACACAATTATAAGCACTTGGCCTCTACAGTAAGACTGGGGTGGAGTTAATGATGCCCATGCCGAATTCTGCAGCTTTTTCTCTGCAGAACATAGCCTGTGTGCACATAGGTAATTGGCCAGTTCGAATATGTTTAGCATTGGGGCCGACTTAGGGCCTGTGCTAAACATATGAACGTCTTTTAGCTATAGTTCCCACAGCTATTCCTTTGTGCCAGCAGAAGCTATGATGGATTTGTTGACTAATGGCATGTAATGCCACCCAAAATAGCTGTAAGCAAGGAGTGTTTTTCGAAGGAAACATAAGCTAATGGGGCATACTGTAGCTGAAACAGATGCGTGATGAAACACCGACAGAAGAAACAAACATAAAAATGAAAAATGATCGAAATAATAAAGTATCGAAATAACGAATCATGTGATGTTGCTGATTTTGATGGGCACGTGACAGTACAATTTCATGCCTATATTTTGTACATGGGTACTTTTGTGTACCCTGTGTATCCGATGATTACTTATACGCATATAATAAAATATGTTTCATATTTAACATATCGAAAACCATGTTGGAAAAACTTACCTCGTCTCTTTAGTATATGATGATGTGTCCATTTCAGTGAAAGATAGTCAGCAGAAGAAGGACTACTCACAAATCAAGCTACAAATTAATCCATCCAACCTCGCAAGATCTATACCTATTGATAAATGTCGACATGGTATCTACAACAATGTATTTTACGTAAACAATGAACCAAAGTGTAAGTTGCGCGATATTTCGCTAATTTCTGTCAAAATATTCCTTCCAATTCAGATTGCCTAATCAATGATTTGAGTAAAGATAAAAACAAATGTTTATCAATGCGACTTTTGAATGATGTGATGAAATACAACCTATCCGCAGAAAACTTTGAATATAATGACAATGGAGACTTTACCGCGGAATATAAGCGCTATACCTTCAAACGTGAGTATTACATGAAAATTAGATTACAATCTTGAATTGAATTTGAAATTTCAGATAGATATGCCATCTATGATGAAGGCGACACATATCCAAGTACCGAAATGTTGCGTGATACGCTGTATAAACCGTTCAATAGAAATTACAGTATGACTGATGGTTTTTACTGGGGAGACAAATATACTCTATTTGTGCGTCAAACAGGTGAGAAAAATTACATTTTGTGAAGGAAATGGGTAATGTCTAGAACTATTTACTATAATTCTTAATTTTTTTATAAAGTCTTCAAATCAATATGCGACGGCAGTTGTATAATGTGACTCTAATTTTTAAGCTGAAGCACTATCACCATCTATGGTTGATGTACAGGAACTGCAGTTATCCAATCAAATAGGGGTACCTGACTGGCTTGAAGCTCCAAAAATGTATGCCCCCAAACTTCTATGTGACGTATATTTGACACTGTTCCCAGTATCGAATACAAAATTGCGAAACAAAGTCCCAATAGAAAGTATTGAAAAAATTATCAGTGATATTTAAAACTAAAAAATGTGTATAAATATTTCAGAGTGCCCCGATGTTGAACAGGCTAGATATTGCAAAGACAATGGTAAGTCAGTAGTTATCCGGGCCCGTATACAAAAGATACTCCTGTACAAAACATATACACAAAAGATTGATGCCTTAACTGTGTGGGGTGATACAAGGCACATAGAAAGTATGGTCGATGATGTAATAGAATCCGAATTTCGTCAAGCATGCGTGGCAGGGGCTGCAGAAAGTACACCCCAGGCTTCAACCTGTCAATTTCTACTTTCGTGTAAAAAGTACGCCCGAAGGTTCAAGGTGTAAAATTCGACTTCAACATAGAAAGTGCACTTAAAGCTGCCAGGGGTAAAATTGGACCCAAATGTTCCTCAACTGACAGGGATTTTAAAGTTTGATGATACAATCCCTCACTCCAAAACATTTTAAAAACTCTTAAGGGTCACAGAATATCTAATGGTTCTACCCATCTTTGCAATTTTCTCACAAAAATTCACTATCCAAAAGCATTGTTTTTGGGATACCTTTTTCACTGTTTCTAGATGCATAGAAAATTGTGCCCCGAAATAGTGAAAAATTTGTCCCAAAAACAATGCTTAAGCATAGGGAAATATCAAAAAACTTGCCCAAATAGGTAAAAAATGTGTCCTGAACAAAACTATTTGTGAAAATTTTGTAAAAAAATGAGTAAAGACTGTTTGATCATTAGATTCTGTTACTGTCAGGGGTTTTTTAAATTTTTTTTGATATAGACATTGCGTCATCAACTTTAACATCGGAGTCTCAAGTTGGTTCAGGCATACTTTCTACATTGAGGCCGATTTTTAAATGTTGAAGATTTGAGGGTACTTTCTACATGGAATTCGAATTTTACACATTGAAGTTTCAGCGTACTTTCTACACTCTATGTATCGCACCACACAGCTGAGGAGGCAAACTTTCATGTATATGTTTTGTACAGGGATATCTTTTGCATACCCCCTGTATGGGCCCGTATAACTACTCAAGTCCTTTTACTGTAACACGAAGTATGGAAATATATTTTTTGCCAATTCCGTCTTTGCTTAATCATACTTTTTAACAGGATATCCTAATTCCAAACCCATTCGATTTCCAAATGTTTTTGGAATGGTAAATTATGATTCGAATAAGAAACCAGTAGGTAACAATTGCCTGGCTCCATCAAAATGGTGAAACGCTTTATTATAACACAGGATATAACACAACAATATGGATAAGTGACATGTCACCAGTAATCCTACTACCTTGAAAAGGCTTTCTACAACTTTTACCAAATTTTGACTGGGGTGGGGTTTGAACTGTATGCTTTGAGTTTGTGAGTCAAAAGTGCTTTCCACTAGGCCATCAGGGTCATTTTTCTTATGGCTAGATTTTCTATATATACTGGCCAATAGGGTGGTCGACTCTAAAACTCAAAACTCACTGTTCAAACCCCATTCCAGTCCACATTTGGTAAACATTGCCAAAACGTATCTTATCCATATCGTTCTGTTACATACGTTGTATTGTTGTGTTATATATCATGTGTTGTAATATAGTGTTTCACCATAGGTCAAAAAACAATAGCTATGCCAATAGGTAATATGGCAAGTTATTATTGCTATGCAAGTTAAATATATTAAATACATTTGTAGGTTGTTTCGTACCCTATAATCATGCGGATTTTGATGTACTCCAGTGTATATCATTCGAAGAGGCTGAAAATTTGTTGAATCATAAAAACGACGAAGATGAGGATGTTGATCCTGGAAAGGGTATTTTGTACATCGATGATAAAGCTCGTCCAGAAACCGCTGTGAAACACTACAGACGAAACTATATGGCTGGTAATGAATGTTACCCTGAAATTTCTTATTGCCCACATGTTGCTTATATGATTCTCTCAGGAATTCTACGTATGCATCAGGCTGGTCACAAACCTCACCAATATCAAGAACCAGAAAGTTATTATTGGAGTAACCTACGACGAACTAATAGCATTCAAGATATTTTATTGGCTATCAGTATGTTTCAAATTATTGTATCATCATCCTGTAGTGTTGAAGGGCTTCCTGGGTGGTGCTGGAGCTGTCCCGGCGCTGGCCAATGTCTGAGTAGATCTGAGTATCATGACCAGGGCTCAACAAAAATGGCTGGGTTCAGAACCCCTGGATTGGCAATAACATCAATCCTACAGGTGGAATGTTGCATGTCACCATACAATATCCCTCACTCTTTAGAGCAGCAGGGGGCCAGTGGTATGGTCACCAGTGTTGAAGGACTTCCTGTGCTGTGATGGAGCTGTCCCACCACTGGCCAATGTCAAGGTAGGTGTGAGCATTCCGACCAGGACTGAGCGAAAATGGCTGGGTTCAGAGCCCGTGGATTGGCAATAACATCAATCCTACAGGTGGAATGTTGCATATCACCATACAACATCCCTCCACCTTGGAGCAACTGGGGGCCCCTGGTATATTCACCAGTGTTGGAGGGCTTCCTGGGTGGTGCTGGAGCTGTCCCAGCACTGGCCAATATCGAAGTAGGTAATACCTTACCGACTAGATCTCAACAAAAATGGCTGGGTTTCGGAACCTGTGGATTGGCAGAAACATCAATACTACAGGTGGGAGTGAGGATCACACTTTTTCTTTGAGGTGCCGCCTTGGGATATGAAAATGATGAGAAACGAGAATTCACAATCAATAATCAATGGAATGAGCCGAAGAGCGTAAAAGTCTCTTTGAGCGTCAATGCTTTCTGCAGGGCCATCCTGGAAATCATCCCTTTTTCTCGTCAAGTGTTGCGAAAGGCAAAACGGCAGAGTAAGGATGTTTTTAGCTAGAAATTGATGCCAACAATATTTAACCCTGAATTTTCAGGCTGCTAAGGATGATTGGTTGAAAGACGCTACAGTTTTTAGAACGTGCAGAAGCTGTTTCTTGTTTTTATTATGGTTTTGGTTTTTATATTTTGGTTTCCTTCTATTTTCATGAAAAAATTTTCATTTTCATTTAAATTACATTTAAAATTTTCATTAGCAAGCTTTTATGTGAAAAAATGTGTGGTTGTGTTTGGTCGTCCTATAAATAAATTTTCACAGTATAATTACAGTATAATTAAATGATTCACATACTTGCTTTCTAACATTTGAAATAATAAAAGCACCCCTCGAATAGATGCACTTTTTAGACTTCATTTCAAAAAATTAAGACACTGTGCTGCTAATCGATGTAGTATGGTATATTATTCACATTTAACATGGCATATTTTTTAGTAACATTCATTTTAAAAAATTGATAATTTGATTAGAATGATATTGAATATAGACAAGATCAATCCAAAAAGCCCTCATAACTCTATGCGTTCAAATTCATTCTATTCTTGCAATAACCGATCACTCTGGGCCCTAATGAATGGCGCAATGCATCACTACAACACCCCTCGCCCTTCAAAGAAGGAAGAGACCCTAGTACAGTCAACATAGTCATATGCCCGAATTCATGCCTACGTCCGAGCCATAGCCTAAGTCTAAGCCTAAGCCTAAGCCTAAGCCTAAGCCATGAGTGTAAGCCTAAGCCTAAGGTAAAGCCTAGGCCAAAAGCCCAAGGCTAAGCCTAAGCCTAAGCCTAAGCCTAAGCCTAAGCCCAAGCCTAAGCCTGAGCTTAAGCTTGAGCCTAAGCCTAAGCCTAAGCTCAAGCCCAAGTCTAAGCCTGAGCTTAAGCTTGAGCCTAAGCCTAAGCCTAAGCTCAAGCCCAAGTCTAAGCCTAAGTGTAAGCCTCGGCCTGAGCCTGAGCCTAAGCCTAAACCCAAGTCTAAGCCTAAGTGTAAGCCTTAGCCTAAGTTTGAGCTTTAGCCTAAGCCTAAGCCTAAGCCTAAGCCTAAGCCTAAGCCTAAGCCTAAGCCTAAGCCTAAGCCTAAGCCTAAGCCTAAGCCTAAGCCTAAGTCTAAGCCAAATCGATCAAAGCACCCGCAATCACCTATGAGGTGAAAGCATTGCCCGGGCTGCAGTTCAACACATCATACATATTTATCCCCTGATTGCAAAGCAAAGGACAGCAAATGTTAAGATTCTGGTCGCACAGGACATTTTGCACAGTATTGCGAACGACATCAAGGCAAGTCAAATGGATCAAGTGACGAGGGAAAACCCATCAAGATAATCCAAATGGAAAAGACTGTTACACCAGCGGTATTGTTGATTCGGGAGACAAAGCCTCATTGTTACCCCAATCCCTTTACACAAAATGGATTGATGCTCCACTCAGCAAATTGAATGCTCCATTATTTAGCTTTAATAATATGGAAACTGCTGGTCTAAGTGTTGGGGATGCACTTACAGTAGCAGGCATCCCATCCATGCAAATTGTGAAAATGACGAGAAGGTGTCATTACATGGGCATGACTGCCTTTATAAGGCAATGTGATACCTTATGATCATTCTCATAAACTTATGTTTATTTTGTGGGAGCCGCCCATCCCTCATCCTTTGTTATTGTTATTTTACGTCAGTAAAGTGGGGCGGCCAAGTGGTGTTTATTTATCAACTTTTATATTGAGCCACGTATATTTTTCTGCAGCAGCATCTCACATCCCCGACTTTTACGAGAGCCATTAGGTAAGGTTCTCTGGAGTATTCTGGTAGTTTTTCAGGTGCAAGCTGTTGGATTCCAGTTGCTGTATAGCAACTGAAGGTTGTGTTTATTTCTGCTTAAGGACTGTTGCACTGTGTTTAGTTGATTACTAATAGGAAGCTCCTTTGAGTGACCTACAGTAGTCGATTAGGTACAAGCCAATAGGACTTGAGTCATATTGCTGACATCCTCGGACTTCAGCAGAGATATAAACATAACATAAGAGGACAGTTTACGGCGACAATCGAATACAATGGTCCCCAAGCGAAGGTAACTCTACTTGTTCTAGATTCGATCAAAATTGTGACCTGGGGTACGAATACAACCGAGGCACTACGATTAGTCATTGATGGAGCCACACAACAAATCAACTTTGTCCAACCCATTGAATCGATGCCACCAGCCCCTGCAGTCTAGCTGGTGCAAAGTACCCCTGCCACAAGTCATGGATACCTCAGCCATATTGCCCGCCAATTCCTGAAACTCATGGCTGATGGCATGGGAAAGTTTCCAGACTTCAAGCATCGCATTACCCTTACGGATGATGCCATTCCCATAGCCCGAGCAGTAGAGTACAGACAACACCACCAGGTTAGGGGTGAATAATATAGGTCTAGCCTGTATAGATGATGGACAGAGCTAACTGTAAGATGACCTAGGCATTGACCAACTGTAAGATGACCTAGGCATTGCGGTTAACTCTAGCAATTATATACCCTGAAACTTACCCAGTCCAGCTGGGACGTGGCTATGATAAACAATTGTGCAGGGATGGCTCGGAGCGAATGGCAAATTGGATTTTGAAGGATTGGCTACTATCAGGTGGAAAACGGCTAAGGATTGCTAAAACAGCTTTTGGTAGATAGTTTTATCTGGACGATAATTGACAAGGGAGATTGGTACCAATAAACAATGGGGTCTGGTACAGTTATGAAGGTATCAATGAAACATGCAAATAAGGTGTGATGCAAGGGGCACAATAGACAGGAGGATGAGAGGAACGCTGATAAATGTTGTAGTGTGTTTTCCACCAATTTTCGTTGTTTTGTCAAAGCATGTATGAGGCCCGCAGGTGGCAAGTGGAGAGAGCAAGGCGGACCACTAGCAGCCGTCTTACTGTAGCGCATGTAAGTAAGCGTGTGCTGGTCTCTCTCAGTTATTGTTGTTATTTGTTTTTATATACTAGTTGTGTGCCTCGCTGGCCACCACTAGTCACGCTATTTGTCGCCTCCCACGACGCAGCCTTTCTTTCGCTTGCCCAGTGCATGGGAGTTTTTCATTTTCTTCTTTTTATAACTCTCACCAGTTACCGTTTGTACCTAAGTTTTTCGTTTGCTTATTGCGTAAAATATAAAGGTAGAAAACTTTCGCCTTTCGACTTTACGTAATAAGGGAGACAGTTAAGGGAATTAGACTTTCTTTAATTGGTGGGATAATTAGTGTTGGGGTTTGAGTACAAGTCATTAAGTTTATCGGGTAAATGTGGGTGTGGGAAACACATACATTAAGGACAAACCTCGGAATCCCAATCCTGCCGGCAACTCATCAGCACCCATTCCATCATAAAATACAACACTGGTGACCGCTTGGATTGTACACTTTCTTTCCCCGCTGTTGCATTGCATCTGACTACGCCAGCAAGCCCCAAAATTCGACCCCGCAGCAGTTGCGCCCAAGGTTACAAAAAAGGTTACTATACCCTACGGAAAAAGATGCCAAAAGTAAGGCATACGCCGCCGGATTTCACACATCTACCATTGCGGTCTAGTTCCCCTAACACTGCCTAACCTTCAGCCGTGTGTCGCGCCTTGAGTTTTGATCAAATGTTACTGCCCCGACCATCGAAAATTATGCAATCATCGGCGGTACCCACGGTAAGCCTCCCGCCCCATAATCCGCCCTTGTCTACTTTCGGTACCCCTGCCTTGGACGGGACAGCACAACCACAAGCACCGCTCATTCCCGCAATGGCGGCGACAGCCAATTCACAACCCCGCCATCTCTAAATCAAAACCCTTTCATTGCCAACGTAATTTGTCCTAACGCGCCGGCCGTTTCACAAATACCGCCGCCAAGCACCGCTGCCCAAGGTAGCAATGATCAAACCGTCACCAGAACCGATTCTTCCGAATCTTTCTTCAATATTGACCCACCGCAGGCCCCAGCCGCCACCCGCCCTTCAACAAACAATCACCACAGCAGCCTAGCAATCGCAAACGCAAATGAAGTTCATAATTTTCGAATTGAAGCACGCAATGCATTGGATCAACTCAGCGCCTCTGCTGCACACATCACCAACAATGTTCCTACGGTACAAACGATTGATCAAATTATGGGCGCCGTTTCTGATCAATTTCAAGCCCAGCAACTATGCATCCAATGCAAGATTCAAGAACAAACCAAAGCTACAAACGCCCATTTTGCCATCCTTGCAGAACTAATGCAGCAGTTGATTTCAACAACCGCCGCCGCGAATAACGCGCGCAATCGGCCCACACCAAGACAACTGCTGGTGTCCTCACGGTTTCACGGCGAGGAAATGCGAGATATCTACATTCCAAATGAAACCCTCGGTGAAACCTAACCGGCTCAAGTCTTTGGCCGACTGCCTACCCAAGTCAAACCTAAAGCACCGTCGACTGATACCCTGTACAATAACGAATTTTCCCAGACTGGGCGCGGAGACAAAGAATTACCCCATCCTGAGCCTCAAAGACGCCAACCGCCCGCTGCAAACCATTTCGGCTCACCGGACGATTACTACGACCACCCGCAACCTCTGTACGAAATGCAGCGTACATCTCATTGCAAAGAAGATAGCTGCATCAAAACAATCGTCGACAATATGCACCCGTTGATTATAGATGGCGCCGCAACAAATAAACGCCTATTACGCTTCTTCATTCACCTAGAAAACGAGTTTGGCTACGACGCCTCCAACCATGTAAAAAAGAGTGCACTACGCCGACTTACCCACGATACGCCGAGGGATATGATTCAAGACATGACGCGGTACGAAGAGGCCGAAAATCTGCTCATGTTCCAACTAGCCCCGGATTGCAATCAAATGACTCTCAAATGCGAGCTCGCGTCAATCACCCCAGAAGTCAGAGAGGAGCCTGCTGCATTTTTGGGTAAGGTAATGACTTATGTACAATTATTGTATCAGCATGAAGACCAAACTTTTCGGCACAAACAAGTAATTGACACCTTTTTGACAAAAATGCCTGTTTTCTATCAATTAACAATTGGCAAACAAGCGAAAAGTTTCACGGACGTCCAACAACTGGCCAACGCCGTAGCTAAAGCCCGTAATGTCCTCAAGGCAACCAAAGCCGAAATTGGTACCACGGAAAGACCTATCCTCGTGAACCAAGCTGATCCTGAAGTACAACTGCCGAAGTCTCCGCAGCCTTTTGACTGCCGTTTTGAACGCCACTGCAGCATGGACCGCCCTCAAAACCACTATCGCAAGCGCTCTCTTTCCACCGACCACTGGCCCCAAAATTCGGTACCGCTGCCTACGAAATTCGTCTCTTTCCAATCGCAGGTGCTCGAACAACCCCCGCAACAGCCACTGACCACGGAAGTGCTTTTAGAACAATTGATTCAAAGATACGATCGCGACTATGAAGAACGAAAATCTCGCCCAACGCCCAGAAGAAATTTTACCCCCCAATTGACAACAAAGTCCAAACCATCAATCTCAAAACTGAGAACCATACGCAAATCGTTTCGATCGATCCGCTAGCAGAGACCGCACGGTCTTTGGTGCGACACTCACAAATCCCGCACCTACAACACCAAAGATTGCGTCTGGCTCAAGCGGCAAAATGCTCAGCAACTAACCCCTCAAGAGCCCAACTGACCAACGTATGCCGCCCATTCATGACAAGCTGACTTTCGAACCGACTCGAACGATATTCGTGGCCAACGCGATTGGAGACCCCCCTGCGGGGCGCCCTCCCAAAGAGGCACAAATTATGCCCGCGGGGTGGGAAATTATTTTTATGAAGGTAACTCTACACAGCGTCCAAATGATTTTGTTCAGAATACCTACCCCATCTACCCGAACCATCAATTTCCGGCGCCATGGGAACAACATATTCACTACAACGCCATGCTGGCTCCATATGTTACAACACCTACAGATTCATCGCGCGCCAGTTCTCAAACCTCCCAGCTACAACTAGCACTGCCCGCGCTACTGCCGCCCAATGCTGCATCAAGGCCCGCCCTAGAACCGCGCGCTGCCAATCAATCGACTTCCCCTGCTAACATGGTCATCCCGTCCAAAGAAATAGCCTCCGCCGCACCAATTGTCAGCCCTGGCATAGTCTGTTGGAACGCAACAGGACGCCCTTTTCAAGACCCCTGCCACATTTGCTCGTCTGTTTGTCAAATTGATAACCTCATGCCATCCACAAAGACCTTTGTTCGTCAATACGCCTCTACGAGAGCTTTCCAAATTCCAATCAAACTCAGAGCCGTTAAAGCACACGCACTCATTGACACCGGTGCCCAATGCTCCGTTTTGTCCTCAGGATTAGTCAAATGCGCTTTCGACAAGCAATCGCTCCAACTCCCGATTTGCGGAAAAATCAAAGTTGCGGATGGCACTGTTGTCAACGCTCATGGTCCAGTAGTCGTTACAATGGAATCCGTGTTCGGCGAACACATGATCAAGTGCGTAATCCTTGACGACGATGGAAACGACCAATGTATCATCGGCACAGATTTTCTCGCGCACCCAGATATCCACGCCATTCGGAATTTCAAAGATAATTACATAGAAATACAAGAGGTAAAACTGCCGCTCAAAGTAATCGCCTCGGTCCACCCTCAAATGGAATTGTTCCTAAACGCGGCCAATGATAATGTCCTGGAGGAAGTCCCCGAAGACGAGCAAGTAAGTTTCTATGATGATAAATCCGATATTTTCAGCCAGCCCGAAGAAATCGAGGCCGAACAACCAATTCGCCAAGCCCAACCTAGTCCACACCAACCGCCACCCAGGCAGCTGGAGGTTACCGAGCTCGCCGAACCAATTTTCCTCATCCCCCAAGTATCGATTTCGATTTCGCCGCATTGTCAACAATGGGTCAAAAGTATCGTTTTCCCCACAACAGCGACAATCCCCAACGTGATCCTGCAACCGCTAGCCACTAACAATGTAGCTGCAGAGCTTCCAGTTGAAAGAGCAGTCGTAAATATTACCAACCGTCATTGTCCACTACTCTTCATCAATAACATGCCAAACAGCATCAAACTCCGACCAAACCAGCTCATCGTGATGGCAAAACACATGCTAGAGTATTCCGAATCCTACGTCAATTGCCAGATAGCCACTGCTGCCGCCGACCGCGATTTGACAGACCACAAACCTGCAGCACTCGATAAATCGTTCCCTTGTCACACCGCGCAACAAAAGCTGGAGTTTGCCCTGAACAAGATGACCGAAAAAACTTACGTCTCCGCTGCTCAAAAAGCAAAAGCCCTTATATTGCTTCGACATAATCGAGACGTTTTCAGCCTACCCGGCGACCAGCCAACTATTACTAGCGAGTTGACTATCAGTATTGACACTAGAACTGCAAAGCTGGTATCCCGCCATTATTACCGCACCGGGATAGAGCAAAGGCCAATTGTCCGCCGCCATATTCAAGAAATGCTTGACAACGACTTCATACAACAATCCAGCTCGCCTTGGGCCACACCGCTATTCCTTGTGAAGAAGAAAGATGGCTCCTGGAGACCCGTTGTCGACTACCGTGGAATAAACGACATCACGCTGAGCGACAAATTCCCGATCCCGCGCATTGACGATTATCTGGACGCGATGGGATAGGCGAAGTTCTTCACTACCCTGGATCTTAAAGCGGGATACTGGCAGGTACCCCTCGATGCTGACTCTCGCGATAAAACAACCTTCATCTGCCAAGAAGGTTTGTTCCATTTCAAAGTTTTGCCCTTTGGTTTGAAGAACGCACCTGCCGAATTCCAACGCCTAATGGAACGAATTCTTCGACCATATATTTGGAAGATCTGCCTCGTTTACATCGACAATATTATCATCTTTTCAAATTCGTTTGATGAACATCTCGAGCACCTACAAATCATTTTCAACGCCCTCCGCACGGCTAATCTTACGCTTCGGCCAGACAAATGGGAATCCCTGCCGCCGCAAGTCAAGTTCTTGGGAAATCTTCTAAGCACCCGCGGAATTGCTGCCGACCCTGAGAAAGTCAAAGCTATTGCCGAATATGAATTCCAGAGGACCAAAAAAGGTATGCAAAGTTTTTTAGGCTTAGTCCAATGGTGCAAACGATTTATCCCAAACTTGGCAACCTTGTCCAGTCTTTTGTATGGACTTCAACGTAAAGATGCCCAATATATTGCTACAAACAAACACCACGCCGCATTTGAAGGTATCAAGAAAGCTCTCACGACATCGCCTTTCCTTCCCCACCCGGTCTACGATGGAAAAGCTCAATTCGTAATTCAAACTGACACCAGTACAACCGCCATCAGAGCAATTTTGTATCAGGAAAATGGAAACGTTCAATGGGTCATCGCCTACAATAGCGGCATACTCACTGATGCCGAAACCTGCTACAGTACAACTGAGTGCGAATGCCTTGCTATTGTTTACGACTTCCGGATGTACCACCACTATGTGTATGGCCAAAAAGTTATCGTTTGTACCGACCACAAGCCCCTTGAATGGCTCAAAGACGAAAAACACCAGAATTTGCGTCTCCAATGTTTCGCGATAAACCTCCAAGATTATGACTACAAAGTCGAATAAGTCAAAGGCAAAGACAACGCTTGCGCTGACTTTTTGTCCAGGAAAGACGATCCCAACAAAACGCCCATCCTGAACACGGAAAACTTAAGCGCTAAGATTTTCCGTAAAGATTTCCACCCTGCTGGTGCAACTACAGCTGCAGACTTAATGGTACCGGATATACTCCCAGCAGAGGCTACACCGACCACGGAGATCGAAGTGGAAATCAACGCTGTCATGTGTGCAATGACAAAAGAGACCATCAGTCAACCCACACTCTCCAATTTAATGCCAGTAACCGCCGCCTATGAACTGCCTCTGGCTGAAGCCATAATGATTGCCTCTCACGAGGAAGTTTTAAACGCCCAAGCCGCGGATTCTGCCATTTCGAAAATCATGGCCACACTCAAAACGGACAATGCCTCCAAACACCCACTGATTTTCTTCGTCTAACATCGACTTTTGTACCCCCCAGATCAAAGATGTCAAGCAATTAGTAGTCCCAGCATCCATTGTTGACCAAACTCTTCATCAATTCCACGGCACTAAAATCTTGAATCACCAAGGATCAAACTGCACGCTAGCAGACATCAAAGCTCATTTTTGGTGGCCCCCTATGGAAGAAAACATCCGCGAGTGGATCAAGTCCTGCAAAATTTGTCAACTAACTACGCTGCAAACGTCACCACCCCCGCTGCTGTTGCTGATCCTACCCAAACTCCCTTTTGAGATCATGGCAACCGATATTGTCAATATTTCCCCGTTAGGTGAGAAACGCCCATATGTTATTGTCTTTCAGGATTATTTCACGAAATGGGTTTCCATGCATCTGATACCGGACCAAAAAGCCTCGACTATCGTGGAATGCTTCATCAACAACGTCATCCTCACGCACGGTAGCCTGCTTGTCCTCCTCTCTGATCAAGGTGGATGCTTTATGTCGAAGCTTATGAAAGATATTTGCGAGCTACTCAAGATCCGAAAGGTTAAAACAACGGCATACCACCCCCAGTGCAATGGAATGGTCGAGCGTTTCAATCAAACGCTAATCGCTCAACTCAAAAAGTACACCGCCGACGACCTGGACAACTGGGAGCGATACTTGCCCTGCGCCGTATTCGCCTACAACGCCACGCCACATACAGCTACGCTTCAGTTTATCACGCGGTTATGAACCACGCATCACCTTCGACTATGACTGCGCCCGCCGACTCACATTTCCATTGAATTACGACGCCTATCAGCATATTCTCACGCAAGCGCAAGTCAAGATGCACGAAAAGATAAGAGCTAACCTCGATGCAGCAGCCGTAGCCAGCAAAAAATATTTCGACCAAAAAGCCCGAAAACGTGATTTGGCTGTCAACGACCTTGTTCTTTTGACCAATACTCGCAAGGCTAACAAAATCCAACACGACTTCATTGGACCTTTTCTCATCACGGACGCCTCTCGCGCTGCCAAAAACGTAGTCACCATCGATTCAATCGATGCACCCGGCAGCCCCCAAACCATCTCCACAACGTGTTTAAAACCGTTCATCCCCCGTCCAGCAAAAGAAGTGCTCCAACTCGAAACAGGCGGATCACGCCCACCTCACACTTCAGGCCGACAATAGTTTGCTTTGAAATTTTTTCTTTTGTGATACGGCACTCATCACACCGAGTTGTACATAAATTTCGCGTTTGTTTACTCTAGATCATGGTGACGCTGTTGATGAGCTAACGATACAGATCACACATTCCCCAAATCGTACTTCCCCCCGCATGGTTCATCATTGGCAAACTTCAACAAATTTACAACATCGCATTACACACCTCCCCGGTCTCCACACTTTCACCGTATGAGGGGGTTTCTTCTTTAAGGATTAGGTTCTGTTCAGCGCAAGGCCATTCGGTTTATTTCTGCCCGACTCTGGCCGCTATCACTCTCATAAGACTAATTGGGAAAGGTTGATTGTAGTCCCCATTAACATAGTGGTGTTTGTGTTGCTTTTCATAATGGTAGTGTTTGCATTTTCCTACTTTACACTTTCTTCACCTTTCAGCGGCTTATTCTTTTACTATTTCATTTCCACTTTTCGCTTCCATCCGCAATAGTCGCATTTTCCAGCTGCTCCTCAAAATTTATTTTTCAAAATGACGACGCCGTCGACTGGATCCACCTCCACGGCCGACGAGCCCCCGCCGTATCGTGAATCAATCAACGTCAACGAACGATACATACGTTGGGCCGAGCAGCAGCTTCACCAAAACGACCTAAGCTTCGCCTGCAACAGTACTTTTCTTATTTAGGCTTCTTTTGCTTCTATTTTTGCATGCTCTTTTGCTTGGGACCCCATGGGAAACTCCCCACTCTGTAGCCCCGCACCAGAGACCCATGGTCAGCCGCCGTGATCCCATAATCATCAAGTTGTGCCCCCACTACACCACAACCGGCCGCTGCTTTGATTTCCGCATACGACAACTCTCGTTATCTCGCTATCGTAGCCCGATCCAGTTGCCAAGATGCGCCCATCAAAGTGACATCGCCGCCCAAGCCACTGTTTCTTGAGAGCGTGTATCCTCTTTACGAATCGCATGCAAACCCACATTCTTCTCTCAGTTCCACTCTAAAATCATCCTTTTGCTTCCACTCCCCTCCCCGATTTGGTGCCCAATGTGTCATATGTCAAATATTGCGCTCGCTCTTGTTTAAGAAAACAACGTCAAACGCTTGATCCGCACCGCCCATTTGGGATCGTGGTACATCTCTATGTATGCACAACCCCCGAATGTGTTGCCCCCGCCTATATTTCTTTCACCCCGAAGTTTGGGGCTGGCCTTGGCCGCCCAACCCACACCAAACTTCTGTGGCTATACCCTCATCGGCTTGGACACAGAATCGATCATGGCCGTGGACATGAAACAGTTCCAGTTTACCGTGCCTATGCCAGCGGACTCTACAGCATCTAGCTACCCACGATACTTGCAACTGGCATATCCCAATGGCACGATGTTTGTTTTCGAGACATTCACTGCAACCTGGGAAGATTGGAACGCACTATTCTCTCTAGTCGACGGCGAACACACCATGGTAGTTTCCTTCGATGGAGCCGACGACTGGACAGGAATATAGGCTCTTCTGGGCACTCAATTACGGACCAATCGTCAGAAGAAGAATAAAGATCCCGTAGTCAAAGCCATCCATTTTGACGTGTACCGCCTAAACCGAAACATCGACATCTCCCCACCGCTATACGAGCTGGCACGACAAATTGGTTTCTTCCCCGAAAAACGTACCCTGAAAGCCATCGTTTCGGCCGTGTGGGCCCTGGACGTCTCCAAACTCACGCTACATTTCCCGGCAGCCCTGCGCTTTTTCAACAATCCGTCGACATTGTTCTTGCAATCTGACGTCCTTGCCTACATGGCCCTCGATGCTTACTACCCCCTGTTGTCGTTTTTGGCTTTTGGTCGCTACGGCTTCATCCCCAAGGTTTACAACGCCCCCCCCCCCTTGTTTCCCCACAACTCACTGGACACCGCCGAAATCGACCACCTAGCGGAGACAGTCATTGCCGCCTTTCTAAATGTTGCGTTGTCGGATGTTCTACCCATGACTCCGCCGATCAAGTGTATCCCACCATATCGCAAATCCCCCTACCCGCAATTATGCCAGATGAACTTCTTTCAGCTTATAAATTTTTCATGTACGATTGCACAGCGTCCGACCATGGTTGGTCTTTTTGTTTAGGAACAGTGCCCAACGGTTTTCAAGACGTCAAAGTTTTGACGTGTACAACGCATCCGAAGCTGCTCACCACCCCGAAAGCGCCTAAGAAGAAGAAGAAGAAACAAAAAGATGAGTGGAATAAATCACCGGACGTTTCCGACGACGAAGATCCAGCCCTCAAATTGCGATCGATGTTCAACAACCCAAAGCGCCTTCAAGCAGCCGTCACCTCGGCCATGAAGAGTAACCTTACCGACCAGATCATCGAACTCCTCAACTTTCCGGTTTCTCCAATATACAAATTGGCTATTCAAGATTGAATGCAATACGATGACCCCGCGTTACCACTGCTTCATCACGAGGTTGACAATGTCTGGATCGAACGCATTGCCGCTGATCAGCCATTGCGCGAGCGCACCTATTATGGTACCCATTATTGTTATCACCCCTCCACCATTCTTAATTTTTTACAGGTGGATGAAGATTGGTTCCGACGGCTAACCTCTTTTATGTCCTTAGCGGCGCTTCTAGCCTCGCCATGCTCAGCCCAAGAATACGCCTCCGTTAATGATTTGCTGCTCCGCCACGCTCAACCCATGAAACCGGACACGCCTACCGCGTTCTACGAATGTATGTGGTACGGCAGTGACGGCAACCCCAAATCCCACCTCACCAATTGGATGAGTCGCATTCCCGAATGCGAACGGTCTTCCACCAGCGAACCCCGGAAGGTATATTTGCAACCGGTTCGTGTTACGCCCGATCGTTTTCGATGAGGAATTCCACATGGAAACGTCCATTGAAGAAATCGAAATTGATGAATCCGACTATACGGCCAATCCGCACAGCTGTTTCCACTTTTATTCATCATTCATTGCAATCATCGACTTCCAAAACCGATTTTCGTTCCCCGCGCCGGTGAATGCATACCCCATGCCGACTACAGCTTCCGTGCACATGCTCACTGCCGAGGAACTGCTTGACCGCCCCATCGATGTTGAAGGAGAACCCACCAATGACGAGCTCTTGGACACGCCAATTTTCGACCTCAACATAGCGAAGCTGCCGCCATCAACTGACGCGTCTGCCCTTCCCATGCCTGCTGCACCTTCCGATATTACAGCGACCGCCACGCAAATCACCGATTTTTTGAAACTCACACTCGGCGAAATTTGAACCATTGCCCCAGCACTGATGGACCAATCTACCCCCATCCAACCGGCTGTGATGGATTCCGAAACCATGACCTCAGATCAAATGTTGGTGGACATTCCCGAAGAAAGCACCGTAGATCAATCCAGGTCTATGGACGTTGTTCCTATAGAACCCGCCGCTACGATGCCCCGAACGGCACCCGCCGTCGACCCATGAATCTACTTGGCGACTACGGCAGTTTTGCCCGTACCCCCGATAATAGCCACCATTGCCGCTGCCAGGTATAGTGGTCCTGTACATTTTTTGCAACAAATCATTTCAGCTACTCAATGGGATGCCCTGGCTGCAGTGCTTTTTGCGTATCATTTTCCACCACCGCCTGGTACGTTGTTTCCCGAACACCACTGGATGGACTATCCTGCCACGCTAAAAGAAGAGATCTAATGCATTCTGTTACCACCAACGGCGTCGACAGCTCCGGTCCCTCAAGTCACTCAAACGGCTCTGGTTACAGTTCAAACTACCGTACAACCACTGGTCACTTTACCGCCGCCGATCGCTTTCCAGTCGCCAATGGTGCCGCAACCACCTCAGCCCGCAACTCTAGTGCCGCCCACGGCGCCTGTGGATGTTCAAACCCCACAGACCCCCAGCACGTCCGCGCTGGCTCTAGATCGCCATGGCAACCCTATTCGCAAACCCGGATGTTACGAACACTCCATAGAGCGCAAACAACACCTTCAGGAAGGAGCCGAATATCGAAAATCCCACAAGACGCGAATGAGGGACTAACCCAGCACAAGGCGTATGCCGCCACCCAGCACTCCGCCGCGACAAAACGCCTAGTGAATGAACAACCCATCGCCGTGAACGCCATAAACAGAAAGCCCGCGAAGAAGCCCACAAATCTTCGCAGGCCACTTTGACGCCCAAACCAAAAATCATGACAACCAAAACAGCAGCGCCAGCAACGCAATCGCTGCCTGCTCGTCAATCAGATAGCCACTGTTCACGCCACGAGTCTCACTCTCGTGATGATCGCTACCATATAGAAACTCAGCAAAGTCAAACCACTAGCCGCGACAGCCGTCAGCAGGAATGCCGCGATGATGCACCACCGCACTGTACTCAAAGTGAACAAACACCCCAAGTGCATTGGACCAGTTTCTACGAAGATGCGCACAGGCGCCATTTCCGCCGGTCAGCCCCAAAGTTGACGGATTTCATTAGCCTGTTGCACAGAGACGCTGAGATACAAAGACGTTTGGAAGCTTTGAAGAACCCACCAAAGGATGTGTTCAAAGCTCCGCTTCTGCCGCCTCCTGTGGACGTGGAACCCGCCACGTAAATGGCAACTTCGATTTCACCTACAGTCATGTTGCAGCCACCTACGGCTCCGACATCTGGTACAACGACTATGGTAACCCACACCACGTTGCTGCCGCCTACTGCCCTGACGTCGGCTCCAGTTACTGCCTTCAAACAACCGCCAGTGGTTATCGCAACTAGGCCGGACCTTGGTGTTCCTCCTCCAGCAAGTTCCGCACCAACTGCCGAACCACGATTGCCCAGCGAAGCAACCCAATTGCCAAATTATACGAATTTCCAAACCACGGATTCACCGCATTGTGTTACCCTCGTGAAGCCCCGATATCCACCACGCATTGATCGTTCCGTCAAATTTTTTACACCGCGTACATTGCACAAAATGGTTTTGATCAACTTCTTCGGCCGCCTTGGTATTCGCATCACCATGGCCATTCACATTCGCGCAACGAATGCTTCGCTCGCTTTGTATCAATATTTTCATGAATACTATCGCCCCTCATACTGAGAACAACAGCCGCCCGTCTCGCATGACGTGGCCGCACTGATACTGCGATGGGTCGCCGGCCTGTGGGCTGAGGAGCTCGGCATTGTCGATACCGTTCACACGGCCCATTTGGCCCTTTTCCTCTATGAATCCCGCGGCTTGGATAACCCCTCATGCTTGTTGCAGGCCTACAACACCGCTGTCGGTCTGATCAACAGCTGGATGGCCTATCCGCAGTACGCACCATTCCCGCAACCGCCCGAAATTGCGGACATTCAACGAATTTATTTGCAATACCATAGCGAAACGGATCCCCCCGCACTCCTGTTGCGTCGGCAGGACTTCTCTGCCCGATGGAATTTGTTGCCACCGCGACCGCTGCTGCCAACAGGTTTGTCCTCAGACCGCCCGTCGTTGATTGCTACACAATTGTGGCCTCGAGGAGTCAATCCTCTCTCTCCGCTTTGATTGCAAACCTACACATCATCATCCCGATGCCGCGACAGCACCAATCACAGTCGCAACCGCAACTCCTGTTCGGTTCATTTTGATAGACACAATGACCCTCGTGATCCGCACGGTTACCATAATGACTGATACGGCCAAAGTGATCGCAACCGCCGCGACTATCAACAACACTATGGATCTGCCTCCGATACTCCCCAACGCCGCCGCCATTGACCAAAGCTTTTGTACAGTATTGTTTGTTTTCTCCTTTTCTTCGTTTTGTGTTTTACATAACCTCGTCTAATTCCGGTTGTTTATTTTCTAATCTCTTTCGTTGTGCTTTATTTTTGTACTAGTGTTTGCAGCGCACGTGCAGCCGACGCTAAGACCATGCGGTAGGGCGACTGTTTGTTGTCCGCCACACGCCCCCACTTGGGCCGTTCTTTGTCCTTACCGCCTCCGCCGCCGCGTCCATGCTTTGTTGCCACCGCCGTTGTAGTGGCCGACCTCACCCTGCCATCCCTATGGCATCGTATGCTGGTGTGCTCCAGTATATCGGTACAGAGGGAGTGATGAAGCGAGCTGCGGCGTCGCTGAACCTACGGCTTCGCTAGTTGCACTCGCCTTGAGAGGTCTCACCCTACGCACCGCCCTGAAAAATCGGCTCAAACAACCCCAAGGACTCTGCCGACCCCACTGTGCAATACCAAAGACCCCTTCGGCAACCCCGGTGACAGTCTGTAGTGGTGGTTCCCTTCCCCTTGCACGTTTTTGGTTGTTTCTTGACGATCGCTTAGGGCGATCTACTGCAAGGGGGAGGGGTATTGTAGTGTGTTTTCTGCCGATTTTTGTTGTTTTGTCAAAGCGCGTATGAGGCCCGCAGGTGGCAAGTGGAGAGAGCGACGCGGACCACTAGCAACTGTCTTACTGTAGCGCACGTCGGTACGCCTGGGCTGGTCTCTCTCAATCATTATTATTATTCGTTTTTTTATATACTAGAAAACTCTCTCGCCTTCCGACTTTACGCAATAAGGGAGAAAGTTAAGGAAATCAGACTTTCCTCAATTGGTGGGATAATTAGTGTTGGGGTTTAAGTACAAGAAGCTAAGCTAATCGGGTAAGCGTGGGTGTGGGAAACACGTACATTAAGGACGAACCTCGGAATCCCAATCCTGCCGGCCAATCATCAGCGCCCAGCCCAATTACAAATACAACACTTACTGGATGTAAAGCGGAATTTTTACCAAAAACTGGAAATTGGCTAGCTGTAAAATGGACTTGTTCCGAAAAACGTGAAATTCGTTTGGTGTAAAGTTGATTTCTGTCGAAAAATGTGAAATTTGCTTGGTGTAAAGTGGAATTTTTTGTTTTCAAAAAACCGAAAATTAGCCTGGTGTAAAGTGGAATTTTTATTTTAAAAGCTGTAAACTAACCCAGTGTAAAGCGGATTTTTTGAAAAGAAAGATAATTATGTCGGTGTAAAATAGATTTTTGTTTTCATAAAATTGAAAATTTGCTAAGCGTAAAGCAGAACTTCTGTAAAAAAACTGGATATCAGCTTGACTTGGTGTAAAGTGGAATTTTTTTCAAAAAATATTGAATTTGCCTGGTGTGAAGTGGTTTTTTCGAAAAACTGAAAATATTTTTGGCGTAAAGTGGCATTTTTTCAAAAAACTAAACATTAGTTTGGTTTAGAGTGGAATTTCTGTTCTCAAAAAACTAAAAATTTGCTTGGTCTAAAGCGGAATTTTTTCCTCAGGACAACTGAAAATTCGCTTAGTGCAAAGCGGAACTTTCCGAAAAAGCCGAAAATTTGATTGGTGTAAAGCGGAATTTTTATCGAAAAAAACTGAAAATTCACTTGGTGTAAAGTGATTTTTCCGAAATTTTGTTGGTGTAAAGTGGATTTTTTTCAAAATTTTGTCGGTGTAAAGTGGATTTTTTGTTCAAAATTTATCGTTTTTTCTTCAGGCAAGAATGGGAAAAACGGGTCGAAATAACGATCATTTCGTTTTAATATCGAAAATTAGTAAAAACGAAGATGATCAACAAAAACAACAAAAAAAACGTCAAAAAGACCAAAAAACGAAAATCTACGTCATCGTAAATTGTTGATTTACAAAAAATTGACGTCATATTTTTGAACGCCGAAGAAAAATTTCTGTCCGAGGTTTACACTTACTTTACACTTTTGCAAAAAATCACTTTACATATAAAACACTAAAAAATTGGGTGCAAAAAACTGCGAATTTTTCCTCAAAATTCGAGTTGAACCCGTCATTTTGATGTTTCACTGTGGACGTCAATGTGAATTTCATACTTGGTCGATTTTTCAAGTTTACTGTACCTTTGTGGCAGCAGGATACTTACTGTATTTTTTGCAGTTTACTGTAGCTTCATACTGTATTTTTGCATTTTACTGTAGTTTTCAAGTCTACTGTAGCTTTGTGGGAGCAGGATGGTTGCTGTATTTTTTGCAGTTTACTGTAGCTTCATACTGTATTTTTTTTCTTAGAAACATTCGAAAAGTTTCCATTTTTGCACTAAAAATGTGAAAAATTTCAACAATTTTACATTTTTCGATAAAAAATCCAAAAATTTTGTTTGTTTTTTCGCATTAAAATGTGAAAATTTTTGAGAATAATTTAAAAATTCAGCATTTTCAGACGAAAAATGTGGGAATTTTGTACTTATCGACTAAAAATTTGAAAATTTTCGGACAAAATTTCAATGGTTCAGCATTTTTCGACAAAACTTTGAAAAATTTTACATTTTTCGACTAAAAATTCGAAAATTACCCCCTAAATTTTCGAAAATCAGCTTTTTCGAAAAAATTTTCAAAATTTTACGTTTTTCGAGTAAAAATTCAAAAACTTTCTAGAAAAAATTCCGAAATTCAGCATTTTCCGACCGAAAAATTTGGAAATTTTCCAGAAAAAAATCAAAATTTCTACTTTTTTAGACTAAAAACTCCTAAAAATTTACATTTTTCGACTTAAAATACAAAAAATTTGCTAGAAAAATTTCCAATATTCAGGATTTTGCCGACCGGAAATTTCAAAAACTTTCCACAAAAAATTTCAATAATTTTACTTTGGACTAAAAGTTCAAAACTTTAACATTTTTTGACAAAAAATTCAAAAGTTTACATTTTTTCCACAAAAAAGTCGAAAATTTCAAAATTTCGGAATTTTTCGACAAAAAATTCGGAAATTTATCATTATTAGAAGTTTTCAAAATTTTCAGAAAAAATTTCAAATATTCACCACTTTACAATTGAAAAGTTAAAAATTTTCGAAAGAAAATTCACAAATTCAGTGATTTTCGCTAAAAATTCGAAAACTTCCATTAAAAACTTCAAATTTTTCTTGAAAAAACTCGAGGAGTTTCCATTTTTGCACTAAAAATGTGAAAATTTTCGGAAAAATTTCAACAATTTTACATTTTTCGATAAAAAATCCAAAAATTTTGTTTGTTTGTTTCGGATAAAAATGTGAAAATTTTTGAAAATAATTCGAAAATTCAGCATTTTCAGACGAAAAATTTGGAAATTTTCGGACAAAATTTCAATGGTTCAGCATTTTTCGACAAAAGATTGCAAAATTTTATATTTTTCGACTAAAAATTTGACAATCATCTCCAAAATTTTCAGAAATCAGCATTTTTCGGAAAAATTTTACATTTTTCGGGTAAAAATTCGAAAAGTTTACTTTTGTCGAATGAAAATTTGAAAATTTTCGAAAAAAATTTCAAAAATTGAGCATTTTCGATTAAAAATTTTCGAAAAAATTGCGAAATTTTACATTTTTAATTTCGAAAAATATTGAACAAATATTCTAAAATTTGTCAAAAAGTTCGAAATTTTCACGTTTGTCGACGAAAAATTTGAAAATTTTCCGAAAAAAATCGAAAAATTTGATATTTTTCAAATTCTTCAAATTTTTGGTAGAAAAATGTAAAGTTTTTAAAGTTGTTTTTAAAATTTGAAAAAAATTTATGGATTTAGCATTTTTCGACTAAAAAATTTGAAAATTTTGCGAAAAAAAATTTCTGTATTTTTCGACTAAAAATTCGAAAATTCCAGGAAAAAATGCAAAAAATTCCGAAATTTTACAGCTTTTTTCCCGGAAATTTTAGAATTTTTAGTTGAAAAAATTTTAAATATTTGAATTTTTTAATGTAAAGATTTGAAATTTTTTGTGAGAAAAATGAAAATTTGCGTATTTTTCTCAAAATTTTGAAATGTTCACTTGCAAAAAAGTTAAATTTTTAAAATTTTCGTAAACCAATATTTTAGTCGAAAAATGAGGAATCTTTCAATTTTATGCGAAAAATGTAAATTTTTCCAAAAAAAAATCTAAAATTACAAGTCGAAAAATGTAAATTCTTTCGAAAAAAAACTCTCCAGCTTTTATTTCAAAAATGTAAAGTTTGCCAATGTTTCCACAAATATTAAGATTTTTAATCGAAAAAAACCAAATTTTTTCCATAAATTCTTCAAATTCTAGTAGAAAAATGTTGAATTTTCTTGAAAATTTCCGGATTTTCACTTTAAAAAAGTTTAAAATGCTCAATTTTTTCCAAGAAAATATTGGAATTTTAGTCGAAAACAAGAAAAAAAAGAATAATGGAGAGAGACCAGCACACGCATACCAACGTGCACTACAGTAAGACGGCTGCTAATGGTCCGCGTTGCTCACTCCACATGCCACCTGCGGGCCTCATACGCGTTTTGACAAAATAGCGAAAATCGGCAGAAAACACACTACAACTAAATGGCCTTGTCCTTCATTCTCACTGAGCGGGACCAGGGATTGCCACCCCTGACCTGGCGGCATTGTCCATTATTCTACAGCAGAACCCAAGGACAGTACCGAGGTACCCTCTAGGCTCTCCTATAGGCAGTACCAGCTGGGTTATGTTCCCAAAGTAGAAATCAAAGCAAACCACCCAACAAGGTCACAGCATGTCACTCACAATGTCATGGCCATATTTTTCTATAGATATGGCATGGGATATATACATAACACCGTACCCCTGACACCTTTTCGAAAAACTGATATCGCAAAAATAGAAATATAAAAATTGTTGTTCTATAAAAATTTTCAAAAAAAAAACTAAAAAATCTTAATTAAATTTATTGTTGCGTATTTTAAATTAAAATAAATTTTTTAAATTTTAACTTTTGAAAACGTTAAAATTTTTAATTTTTAGGGAAAAAAATTTTTTTCAGTTGAGAATAATTTTTTAAATTATTTTTTCTTTCTTCAACTTGAAAATTAAAAAACTAAGAAAAAAAATTTTTTTTTGAAAAATGCAATAAATTTCATTAATAAAATGGAAAATAAATTTGCATAAAATTTTCAGGTGCCTATTCGAATGGAAAAATTTCCCTTTTTCCTCTTGTTGTAAATCTAAAGTTATAAATTTGATTATTTTTTCATGTTGAAAATTTAAATTTTTTGTATTTTTAGATTGTAATCTTTTTTTTTGATTTCAGTTTCTGTTGAAAAATTCACAATTTCTCTGTTGCAAATTTCAAGTTTTTTGTCGAAAAATTCTGAATTTTCTTCCAAAAATTAAAATTTGAATTTCTATTCTAAATTCCTATTTTTGTCACAAATTTCATTTCTTGCACTAAATTTGAATTAATTGTCGCAAAATTTCAATCTATTTTCATGTAAATTTAAATTTTTTGTTGTGAATTTCATTTTTTTATTCAACAATTCCAATTATTGTTAGTGTAAATTATTATTTCGACACCTAAATTTCTGCTTAAAAGAGTTTAAAACTTGGGAATTTAAATTCTTTTCTTGAAAATTCAAAATTCTTTTCTTGAAAATTCAAAATTCCTTTTGTTAAAATTTTTAATTTTTGTTTTTTATTTTAATTTCGATTCTTTGTTTTAAATCTCAATTTTTCAGTGTAAATTCAATTTTTTCATGTAAATTTCAAATTTTTGTTGTAAGTTCCAACCTTTTGGCAAATTCTTTTTTTTCAATTGTAAAGCTCTCTTTTTTTGTGAAAACCAATTTTTAGCTGTAAATTTCAATTCTTTGTTGTAAATTCCAAATGTTTGGAAATTACACTTTGTAATTGTAAAGTTCAATTTTTTGTTGTAGATTACCATTTTTTGTTGTCCAATTTTTGTTGTAAATTCGTTTTTTTTTGTAAATTACAATTTTTAATTGTGAAGCTCAATTTTTTCGTGGTGTACCTTTTTTCCATTTATTCAAACGCAAATTTGATCAATTTTGTTTACAGTAAATTTACACTTTTTAAATTTTAAAAAAATTATATTTTTTCAAATTAAAAAAAATTATTTTTTTTGATCGAAAAAAAATTTTTTTTCATAAAATTTCGGAAAAAAATTTCAATTCAGAGAAAAGCTACAAAATTTAAAAAAAAATTTTACAAAATTTGAAAAAAAAGTTTACAAAAATTTGAAGAAAAAATTGTTCCATTTTTTGTAAACTTCAGTGTAAACCATAGTCTGTAGATCCGATCATGGTCGAATAATAAGACGAAGTGGACCAAGAAGAACCGTCCTCCAACCAGAGGCCTTTGGCGTGGAAGGTCATTTTCGGTTTTTGGAATTCGAAAAGCTGCACTTTACAATTTTTCAAATGTTTAAAGCGATTGTAAAGCGATTTTAAAATGTGGGTGTAAAGCGCAGGAACGTAAAATCCGTTAGTCTGCAAAAAATTGCGTAATTTACATCATTTACCTGTCAAACTTCGAACATTTTTTGTAAAATTTTTCAATTTTTACACGATTTTTGATATTTTTCAAATTTTGGGTTTTTTGCGAAATTCTACAGAATTTACCAAATTTTATACATTTTTTAATTTTTACACGATTTTTGATTTTTTTTTTCAAATTTCGCTCATTTTTTGCAACTTCTGCAGAATTCCTCAAGCTTTACATCATTTTTCTAATTTTTGTAAACCTTTATTTTCATATGTTGAGCATTTGTTACAAATTGCTGCAGAATTTTTTAAATTTTGCAATTTTTTTTTAATATTGGACTTTTTCGCAAATTTCGCATCATTTTTGGAACTTTTCTAATCTTATTTTCAAATTTTGCCCGTTTTTTGCAAACTTCTGCACAATTTTTAAAATTTTACACTGTTTTTTAAATTTTGCAATTTTTTCCAATTTTTCAAATTTTCAGCATGTTTTGCACTTTCTGTAGAGGTTTTCAAATTTTAACCCTTTTTTTAATTCTGCAATTTTCTTCAAATCTTGGAGATTTTTTGGAATTCGTGCTGAATTCACCAAATTTAACACCATTTTTAAAATGTCGCAAGTTTTTTCTTCAAATTTTGGAGTTTTTTGTAGCAGAATTTCCGAAATTTTACCTCATTTTTAAAAATCGGCAATTTTTTCTAAATTTTGTGAATTTTCTACAATTTGTAGAGAATTTTCCAGATTTTACACAATTTTTAAAGTGTTGAATTTTTTTTTTTATTTCGAGCATTTCTTGCAAATTTCAGCATAATTTTGCGAATTGTACACCATTTTTGAATTTTCAATTTTTCTTTTAAATTCGGCGCAGGTTTTGCAATTTTCTGCAGAATTTTCTAAACGTGCAAAATTTCTCGAATTTCATACAATTTTCGAAATTTTGATTTTTTTTCAAATTTTGAAGCTTTTTCCCCAATTTGCGCACAATTTTTCAACTTTCACACTGTTGTTTTAAATATTGTAATTTTTCTCAAAAATTCTACAATTTTTTACAAATTTATGCAGAATTTGTTAAATTTTACACCATTTTAAAAATTTTGTATTTTTTTCTAAATTTTGCGCAGTTTCTGCAAAATTGTGCAAAATTTTTGAAATTTTGCAATTTTTTTCAAATTTCTGGAAAATTTTTCCGATTTCATACCATTTTCAAAATTTTGATAATTTCTTTTTTCAAATTTTGAGCATTTTTACAAATTTCTGCAGGTTTTTTCGAATTTTACACCATTTTCAAACTTTTAAGAATTTTTTTTCAGCTTTTGAGGATTTTTTGTGAAATTATGCAGAATTTCTTAAATCTTACATCATTTTTTAAACTTTGTAAATTTTCTTCAAATTTTCGCATTTTTTCCGCAAGATCCTGCAGAATTGTTCAAATTTTACATCGTTTTTAAAACCTCAAGATTTTCTTTTTTTAAATTTTGAGCATTTTTTACAATTTTGTGCAGAATTTTTTGAATTTTCGTATATTATTTTATTTTTTTTCAAAATTCGGATTGTTTTGAAATTTTTTTGAATTTTACACGATTTTTAAAATTTGGCAATTTTTTCCCCTTAACCGGTTGATTTGCAATTCTTGGTAGAATTTGCCCTATTCTACAACGTCTTAAAAATTTTGCGCATTTTTCGCAAATTAGTGCAGAATTCTTCAAATTGAACAAGATGTTTGGAATTTTTCGAAATATTTTCAACAAATTTTGCATTTTCTGTAATTTTTTCAAATTTTAGACGATTTTATTCACTATTTTTAAATTTTTTTTTCTCTCTAAACTTTGAATTTTTTTTTGCAGAATTTTGCAGAATGTGTTGATATTTAGACGATTTTTGTACTTTTTCAAGCTTTTTTTTGTTCAAATTACACCATTTTTAATATTCAGTAGTAAGACTACTCGTCATTCTTAAATGACTCTTTATTTTGTGTATAGATTATTATTCCAAAAATGCCACGTTATGGCCAAAAACTGAGAATATGTTTGCTGACCAAGATTATTAATCACTTAAAAGTATGAAACAAGACTCCTGATTGAATAGCCAATTAAAAGGACGGTACAAGCGTTTCCTAAAAAATTCTGACTTGAAAAATTATCACACTTACAAGTTGAACAGATTTTTTTTTTTTTTTTTTTTTTGTTGCGCTTTCTTAAAATGCTATACTCAAAGTAGTGTTATTGTTAGAGGCCACTTCTTGTAGAAATATGACACAAACAAGAAAATATAATTTAATAAAGACATAAAAGAAAATTTTTTTCAAAAAAAAAACTGGGCGCGTATATGTTCAACTTGTAAGCAGGCCCGTAGCCAGGATTTTTTTTTTGGGGGGGGGGGGGGCAAGTAATTTTTGGAGGCCTTTTTTTAGCCAATATTTTGAGTTGATGAAATCTGAAGGCAGTTTTGGACGTATCTCACTTAGCTCTATCAGATGAAGCAAAAAGTAACAAAATTTAACAAAAAAAATTTTCACTTGAATTTTTCATTTTTTTTGAACTTAAAAAACATTTTTTTTCATCAAATTTTATTCATCAAGCAACTGGCAACGTTTATTTTCACTTTAACGAAATACGTCTATTTTTCTCAGCAAAAAGGTCCACAACATTTTCCATATCAATCGTCTTCATTTCTGCTCGATGAGTAGATAGAATGGCCAATGAAGATAAACAATCCGTAGACATAGAGCTTCTCAATTCTGTCAAAATTCGTTTCAAAGTTGAAAACGACCTTTCTGATGAAGCTGTTGTTATAAAATGCAATGGCACAGATGCACAGTATAATTTACCTTTGATCATTTTTCGATTTCTTTTCATAGTTTCTGAATAATTTTCATCTAGTTGATGAACAATGGTTGTTCCTTAAACAAATTAGTTAAAATGAACTAACATTTAAGCACGATTCGGTATCCAAAATGTCAAAGTTACCTTTTTCATGATTTTTCAAAAAGTTTTCGTATGCTTCCATAGTGAATTTATGATATTGTGAATTTATGTGACCTTTCCAATCTTCCTGAAATATTAAGGAAAGTAAAAAATAATCTGTTGTGCACTTATTAAAGAGTTTGACCCACTAGAAAATCCTTAAATCTTCGATAAGGTTCTGTAACAAAACGGCCTGCAGCTTGGTGGTGACCCTTTCCAACCAAAGGTTTGTGAAATAAAACACATGATGTGCAAAAAAATCCATGTTCAACATGGCTGAACGCCAATAACTGATTCTTTTCCAGCCAAATTCGTTGAACATATCTCGGACGGCCAGATTGCACTACTGGAGAAAATTTATATCCATCGGGTGGCACATAAATGTTCTTTGCAAATTCGTAAATTTCATTATCACTAAATTTTTTATCAACTGCCAAAGCAATATCGAATTTGGAAAGTGCTTCAGCTTTCATATGCTTTGGAAGTGGAAACGGTTTTGTCAAAAATTCAGCTTTTTCCAGATTGACTGGTATGATTCTGAAAAGAAGAAAAAATCATGCTTTTTGCTTTATTTCCATTTTACTATCATGACTTACTCTTCAGTTTCCATTTCATTGACTTCTGAAGGTGCAGTCGATGGTGAATCTATAGATTCTAAATTAGTCAAATCAGAATCATTTTGGGATCGAATTTCTTGCCTTTTTGCAGCTACGGGTGCAAAAAATGACGTGATTCTTTTCATTATAAATGTTTAATAATTTTACAGTAATAATTTTAACGGGTTGTGGTAGCTGTGCACGATTGACCAACTATATGGTCAATGATGATCATATGCCAAAGATACGATAAAAATTAATAATATGGAAAAATTTGTAAACTTACAAGATGAATCACCTAAACAGTAAACCAAAAACTTTTTCATTAGTGACTATTATTACTACATTAATGGTGCACAACACATATCATAATTACACATTATTTTGAAAAAAGTTTGTAACATTTCGGGGGGGGTATACCCCCCCCCGCCCCCTGGCTACGGGCCTGCTTGTAAGTGTGATAATTTTTTAAGTCAGAATTTTTTAGGAAAGGCTTGTACCGTCTTTTTAAGTGGCTATTCAATCAGGAGTCTTGTTTCATACTGTTAAGTGATTAATAATCTTGGTCAGCAAACATATTCTCACTTTTTGGCCATAACGTGGCATTTTTGGAATAATTTCGTTGTTTTAAGTTTCTTCGAAGAATAATCATTTTTTTCTTTTTTTTCAGGTGAATGGACGACGTTCGTTGAACTTGAATTGTTCTACATGGATCCACCTGGACGATGCTTTTACTGCCACGAAGTCTACTATGTACAATGATAATGGAATAAATGTAAGGTACTTGTTAGGTTGCTGTGGGGTCAAGAAGATGCAACAGTTCTGACCACAGGCTAACAACAACAATAAACACAAAACTCTCCCAGACGTTTCACCAGATACTCGCCAGAACTTTCACCAAACCTCAGGCAGAACACCTTGGCACGTACCTCAGGAGATCCTACCCAAGTCTCCACTCCTATCCTTAAAATCTCCAACCTCTACGCTCACAAAACAAAACAACTTACAGGTTCGAGTTGTATTGGGTGACTAGTGGCGACGCCAAATAAACAATAATAAACAAAATATTGTATAAAAGGCGATGGCGGCGTCGCTCCATAAAAACAAATAAATCTAACACTGACTAACAAACAGAAAAACCGCGAAACAGTGGCAGCATAAACCTATGCAAATTTATCTTTCTTTCGGCCACTTTTCGCCGCGTCCAACCGCCTGCACACCGACGCCGGAAGCTGAACACGTGCACCTGAGACCACCTCAACAATTATACCCTTTTTCTTTTTGTATCAACAAAGTTTAGTGGCTATTTTTATTTAGCTGCTATCAATGAGCTCCGTACTACCCATTGTGCAAATGTTACAAACTGTGGGTGATTTTTTCACCATCGAATATTTCACATAATTGAAATAATGCCACGTGATAATTTCCTTTTGTGATAATGATTTTTTGTATGATCATATTGATATTTGAATAATGAGATTATAACAATAAAAGGGGTGCACACATTTATTCGAATAATGAGTGTCAAAGAGGCTAGTGATTTGCTAGCCAATGGATTGCGGATACTATGAAGTTCAAAGTGGTATAAAATTGATGTGGTAATGAAAATTTGAATGCAGTAAAGATTTGCAGCTAGCCAGTGTTGCACACTTCCACAAATAAGATGAGTCCTACTGTAAGCATAAAAAATTTTTTTCAAAAGATACGAATTAACAAAAAATGTCGAGTCAAATCTTGCCGTAGGTAATTTTTTGCAGTTTTTCATGAACAACACAGACAACACGCATTTGCCTCCAGGTGACCTAAAGAGCATGAATTTTCTTGCCATTCGAATTATTTTAAAAATAAACTTTACTTAATTTTTTCTTTTGTAGCATTTCACCTCACTGGAAAGGTAGACAAATTTCGAATGCACCGTGGCGCATCTGCCGCCATGGACGATACTTTTGAAGGGCACCAACTGGTCAAGTAGCGTCAACCAGCGATGATACAAAAAGTGAAATCTGTATAAGGTAAATGTGTGTGCACTTTTTATTTGCTTATATTTTTTTCTATTTAATAACGTTAGCTTAATTTTAGGTGCAGTCGAAGCTACATTACCTGCAAACAAAGTTTGTGAACTGCCGTCAATTTCTGGCCCTCGATATTTAACCATTTTGTCTTCATTATCCCAAAATTGAATTGATTTTTTAAAGATATGTAGTTAAATGTTATAGCTTGAACACATTTTGTATTTATTCTCGTATGTGTTACAACGCCCAATTATTAATTTAGATTGCAAATAATAATTTAAAATTATCTGTATACTGTATTAAAATTTGAAGATTAAACTCTGAAACGGTTTTACTTATTCTGGTAACTTCTTAAAGACAGCAAAAGTACAGAACTTTTTCATGGTTAAAGATAAATTTGTGCTGTAAAGTACATTTAAACGTATTTTCTTGTCACTGGTATTTTAAACACTTGTAGAATAATTGTGTACACGCAATGAATGAGATGTGAGTTATATTAACTTTATTTGTAAATCTGCATGGCACAATCAAAGGCTACAACATACAGTAATCAATAATGTTGTGAGAGCGCTATAACCCAATCGATAATAATGTCGGTTGAGTAACCTACAGTAAACGGCGACGCTCTCTCAATCACACACACACACCAGGCCAACCTACGTTATCCGATCCTACTGTAGACATTGCATCAAGATTCTTCGCCCTAGGTCATGGAACTCTTTTTACGACTACACCTACTTAGATTATGATCTAATATTGTGTGACATTATGACGTTATTACCTAGTTTTTATGTCTTTTTTTATGTCTTTTTCTTTATATAAATATGTCAGTTTTGTATGTAAAATCACTTCACCTCTTTCCTAATAAATTTGGCTTACCTGCTTGTCTTCTCTGCTCCCTAATATCGTCGTAGGGGTGCTGCTAAAACGTCGTTCTTTTCGTCCGGCTTTTGCGACCATTGGAAACTGGAAAGAAGTATATTTTCATTGCGAGACTAAGATTTTCCTTTCAAATCACCTTGGCGTTTTCCTGATCGTTGCCGTTGCCGTTTGTCCCTTAACGTTTTTGTTGACGATTCTGAAGAAGATAGAATAATTCAAGAACGTTTTAGTATTCAGTCAGATCTGCAGGTTATTCAGCTACAGTAACCTGTGTTTTCCATTGACCCAAACATTGACAAACCTTACAATGTAGATGATAATGATATTGAGCAATATCGGAAATGCTAACAAAAATAACAGGTAAATCAACAAGGAATAAGCTCAACATAGAGATTCAACAAGATAAATCAATGGCCTTAGATCACACAAAAATAAACGATGTAAAGCATAAAACCCGTACCAACATTTAAGCAATCAAAGTTTTTTGAACAACTTCACGGATTGTAAAATATTTTTCTTTTTCTTTGCAGCACAATTCGCCCTTAACTGTGTAATTGTTGAAGCAGAATATTTCGGAAATGACGGTTTCGTACATTTTCCCCTTCAACCAAGAGACCAACTTCAAATCGGCTAGCAACAATAGACTCTCTGTAAAACACAGACACTCCGTCGTTTCGGCTGTATTTGATCCTGTTTCGTGGACACGTAATCTTATTGTTGCGGCCCAACACAAGTCTAAATAAAAAAAAATATTCAATGAAAAAATAAGAAAGATTTTGCATTAATCATTAACCTTTTATTTTCCAATCCAAATTGCAAATAGGGCACCGATGCAAGGCTCTACTTTTTATGTAATGAACATGCTTCAAATTGCAAGTAGGCATCGGACATCCAGTGTAAGGCTTGAAAGTCTGCAGAAAAAATTCGACAATATCGTACGTTTTACTAAAATCTTTGATAGAGTGAAGCGAAAGTTTCGGGAAAGTGCGGGTAGATGCCTAAAAATTGATATCATAAATATAAGTACAACAGTATTCTCCGAGAGCATTTCTTACTGATATAGTTGAGTCGGGGAACGTTTGAAGTTTGACTTCAACTTTGTTGTGGTAATTACTTTGACTAATTTTCAGATTTGTCAGCTTCACCGACGATCCTTCGACCAATAAAGCGTCTGTAGAAAAATCCCTAAATATAATAAATGGGAAATTTTGAAATCACAATTTTATTTTTTCCAAATTCTGACTATTTGCGTCAAACACGACATTATGTATAATTTAACACTAGTTTTTAGTCAAACTTACCGCCAAAATGTTATGGCAATTGTGTCAGAGTCATCAGATAAAATTACAGTTTGTATTTGTACATTTTTTCCATATGTTTTGTTGTAATTGCCTTTATATCTTGCACCGAGATTTAAAAAAAATTAGTTTCGAGAAATCAAAATATATAAAATAACCTTACTTCAGCAATGCCACAATGCATTTCATCGACCAACAAACACGACGTTGGAGTCTTTTTCAAACTGGCTATAAACTTTGAAGGATATAGATATCTATAGACCAATATTGTAATGTCGGGAGCCTTTGATTTATCGACATTAATGCCAAATGCAACACGTTGAATCTAAACATTTAAATTTAGATCAAATGCTAAAAAACAGAGCGCAAAAAAAGGTTATTTACATTGCCTTTACAATGGTATGCTCCACTGGCTCCCATCTGTTGACAATCGGTGATGGATATCGCTTTGTCGATGCATTTTGTTGCTAAGTTAAACAGCGTCAGATTCGGTATCTTTACAAGAAAAAATTTGTCATCATTCCCCAATAGAACAAAATTTTCACTTTTTTCGATTTTCGTGGCAATTACAATTCCAACTATATTCGACAACGGACGATTTATAAATTCGGGGCCGGCTTAAATCATAAGAACACAAAAGTTAAATCAGCAACTTCAAGATTGAAATGCATATTAAGAAAATTTAAAATTTTAATTTAATATTTGTACCTGTTGATTCATCAAAATCGTCCTTTAAAAAGTGGTCATTCAACAGACTGGAATAATCCTGAGACAAGTTCGGTTGTTGTATTTGGAAAGTTGGATTGATCTTTGGGGTGGCTCTGCCCGATTTTTTGCCTCCTTGATCCGTCAGGTGGGAGGAAGGGGTGTAAAATTGGCAAGGGGAATTGATGTGCAGGAGAGATAGCCAGGGATCGACCTTAACGCCAGTGCTTCCCTGCGCCTGCCCTAAACCTCGGAATGACTCCTCACTCAGGGGCGAGAAGTCCAGTACAAGAATACAACCAGCCCAAGAAATGCCTGACTATAACTAGTCAGACAAGGTAACACACTTTTGGACACAAATAAAACCCTTCTCTAACTAAACATTTATTTATAAAACTTACCTAAAAATCGCCCCTTCCAAAAATCTGACATGTTACTAATATAAAGGCAAGGTGAATAATGTACAGGCGAAATAATAGTTATCATATAAGAGGCGAGGCGCAGGAGAAAAATCAATAAAAAACACTGACTAAATCACAAAATTCGTCTTCTACAGTAACCGTCGTGCTGGGCCAGGTCGGGCATGGTCGGATGTGTTGTACTTGTAGGCGTTTTTACAAAATCGACAAAACTATCAGAAAATCCTGAAAAATCGGCGAAAACACACTACAACACGGTGTCGAGCAAGGCGTCGATGATATACCGTTCGTACAATCCTTCTTTCTTGTGTTCGCAAAATGTCTTCTTCACTCTCTATAAAAATAAGGAAATAAATCTGAAAACAAAACACATTAGAAAAACTTAAGTTTACCGTACCTTCATTAATTGGTGGCAATTGTTGACCGGCGTTCGGGCTCTGCAGCATTGATGTGTCCAAAACATTACGTTCTGTTTTGAAAATGATTGTTAAAAGGACTAAATATTTTCAAGTTTCTACGATAACTTACCGTTTTCTGCATTCGTCGATATGATGGCACCACTTTTCCTCCCATTAAAATCTGAACTTTCGTTGGTGAATTGGCTACATTATTGCCGTCAATCGCTTTTGAACGCTTTTTTGAAATTTAGAATTCGTTTGTTTTTTGAAAAACTGTAAAATTTACATATTTTTTTGTCAAAAGTTTCGAAAAGTTGAATTTTTTCGAAAAAGTGTAAAATTTGCAGCATTTTGCGTAAAAAATTTCCAAAAGTTGAGAATTTTCTTCTAAAAAGACTAAATTTTACATGGTTTTGATGCAAAGAAATTTAAAAATTTAGAATTTTTTCAAAAAAACGTAAATTTTATAGAATTTTCTGTAAAAAATTTCGAAAAGTTGAAGGGGATTTTGTGTAACAACAAAATGTCAAAGATTTAGAATTTTGTTCTAGAAAGTCTAAATTTTACTGGATTTTTTGCAAAGAAATTTAAAACTCTAGAATTTTCTCAAAAAAGTCTAAATTTCAGCCAATTTCTGTAAAAAACGTTTTAAAATTCAGAATTTTTTCAAAAATTTGTAAATTTTACAGAATTTTCTATTCATAGTTTTTTTTGTAAAAAATTTCAAAATGTAGTTTTTCTTCAAATAGTGTAAATTTTACAGGATTTTGTTTAAAAAATTTTAAAAATTTAGATTTTTTCCAGAAAGCTGTAAATTTTACAGGATTTCGTGTGAAAAATTTCAAAAATTTGGAAATTTTGAGAAAAATCTGTAATTTTTTGTAAAAAGTTAAAAATCTACAGTTTCTAAATACTGTAAATTTTACAGAATTCTTTGTAAAAAATTAAAAATTACAATTTTTTAAAAGTGTAAATTTTACGGAATTTTCTTCGGAAAAAAATTTAAAATTTAGAATTCGAATTTTCAAAAAACTGTAAATTTTATAAAATTTTCTAGAAAAAAAGGCCACAAAAATAAAATTTTTTCTAAAAAAGTGTAAAATTTATAGAATTTTCTGCGAAGAACGTTTGAAAATTCAGAATGTTTTTCAAAAATATGTAAATTTTACAAAATTTTTTGTAAAAAAAAATTTAAAATTCAGAATTTTTCTAGAAAGTCTGACTTTTACAGGAATTTCTGCAAATAAATTTAAATGGTCAGTTAAATAATTTTCCATTAGAAATTTTAAAAATTGGCAATTTTTTTCGAAAGAATTTTACAGAATTTTCTGAGAAAAAATTTCAAAAATTCAGAGTTTTTTCCATAAATTTTACAAAATTTTTTGTGCAAAATTTCAAAAATTTAAAGGTTTTTTTTCAGAAAAGTGTAAATTTTAGAAGATTTTATGTAAAAAAAATTTAAAAATTTGGAATTTTTGAGAAAAGTGTGTATTTCAGAAAAAAATTTAAAAGTTTAGGATTCTATCAAAAAATGTGTAAATTTTACAGTTTTTTCTGTAAAAAGATGTCGAAAGTTTTGTTGTTTTCAAAAAAGTGTAAATTTACGGTATTTTGTGTAAAAAATGTCAAAAATCTAGAATTTTCTTCTAGAAATTCTAAATATTACAGGATTTTTTGCAAAGAAATTTAAAATTTAGAATTTTTTCAAAAAAGTCTAAATTTCAGACAATTTTCAGTAAAAAATGTTTTAAAATTCAGAATTTTTTCAGAAGATGTAAATTTTACATAATTTCCTGTATAGATTTAAAAATTCAGAGTTTTTTCAAAAATGTGTAAATTTTTTGTAAAAAAATTTTAAAATGTAGTCTTTCTTCAAATAGTGTAAACTTTACAGAATTTTGTGTAAAAAATTTAACAGCATTTTCTATAAAAAGTATGGAAAAATTTAGAATTTTGTTCTAAAAAGTCTAAATTTTACTAGATTTTTGTAGAAAATTTTGAAAATTCAGAAATTTAGTTGTTTCTCAGAAAGTGTAATTTTGAAAGGATTTTCTTTGAAAAATTTTAAAATTTATGATTTTTCCAGAGTAATGTGAATTTTAGAAAAGTTTTAGAAATTTAAAATTCGTTTGTTTTTTGAAAAACTGTAGAATTTACATATTTTTTTGTGAAAAGTTTCAACAATTCAGAGTTTTTTCTCAAAAAAAAGTTCAACTTTTACAAAATTTTGTGTGAAATATTTCACAAATTCTGAGTTTTTCAGAAATGTGCATATTTTAGAGGATTTTCTGCAAAATATTAAAAATTTACAGTTTCTAAATTACATTATTTTTTGTAAAAATTTTTAAAAAAGTGCAAATTTTACAGGATTTTCTAGACGAAGCTATTGAAGATTGTACGAAAGCTTTGGAATTCGACCCCAACTTTTTGAAAGCCTATTTTCGTCGAGCTCAATTGTACGAAGAAAAAAATGATTTAGAAAAATAAAAAAAAAACGATTTTGTCCAAAAAATCCGACGATCAAGCGGCCAAAAATCACATTTTGGTTAGATTTTACACTTTTTTTCGCATAAAAATTGACTTTTTCCAAGTTTTTTAATTGAAAATTTGACAATTTTACTGAAAAAAAATCGGAAATTTTACATTTTTTCAAACTCAAATTCCCAAAAATTTTTAAGAAATTCCTAATTTTTTGAGGAAAATTCCACATTTTCTGATTGAAAATTCAAAAATTTTACATTTTTTCATGCAAAAATTTTAAGAAAAATATCGAAAATTTTAAATTTTGAAAGGAAAATTTATTCAAATTCCACATTTTCAAATTAAAAATTTGAAATTTTTGGGGAAAATTCGAAAACCTTACATTTTTAGACTAAAAATTTCGAAAACTATAGGTAATAATTGGAAAATTTTTCAAAACTTTATGTCTTTTGATAATTTTTGCTCAAAAAAATGGGAATTTCGCATTTTTTCAACTGGAAATCCGAAAATTTTCGAA